>JBBGZY010002501.1:0-70000 GCA_037952925.1 Lithobates clamitans | reverse complement strand
TCCCCTTGTAAGGGGCAGTAGATTCATGGATGTCTCCTTAGCTCTAAAACAAAGCCATGGAGGGGTGTTCAATGCTCTTCGGGGCTCGGACAGGAGAGAGACTGACCAGAAAGCACTGCTGGCACTCTCGTCAGAACGCGGGATGAAAGGGCGGAGCTCTGTGGGGCTCAGGCAGGAGGAGGGTTACATACAGTACAGTAATAAAGATAAAACTATTTTATGTGGATAAATAAAATGTTATATATTTATTTGCTGTCTCTGTGTAGTGTGGTGCCATCCATTTTAGAAAATTCTGTTGTAGATGCCATATTTTGTCCAAAAAAAACTCTCAACCAAACGGCCTCCCCTCCACCGATATGACCTTCAGCCCCCCTCTCCACCGATATGACCTTCATCCCCCTCTCCACCGATATGACCTTCAGCACCCCCTCTCCACCAACATGACCTTCAGCCCCCTCTCCTCCGATATGACCTTCAGCCCCCCCTTCTCCACCGATATGACCTTCAGCCCCCCCTTCTCCACCGATATGACCTTCAGCCTCCCCTCTCCACCGATATGACCTTCAGACCCCGTCTCCATCGATATGACCTTCAGCCCCCCCCCTATCGATATGACCTTCAGCCCCCCCTTCTCCACCGATATGACCTTCAGACCCCCTTCTCCACCGATATGACCTTCAGCCCCCTCTTCTCCACCGATATGACCTTCAGCCTCCCCTCTCCACCGATATGACCTTCAGACCCCCTCTCCACCGATATGACCTTCAGCCCCCCCTCTCCACCGATATGACCTTCAGCCCTCCTCTCCACCGATATGACCTTCAGTCCTCCTCTCCACCGATATGACCTTCAGCCCCCCTCTCCACCGACATGACCTTCAGCCCCCCTCTCCACCGACATGACCTTTAGCCCCCCCTTTCCACCGACATGACCTTCAGCCCCCTCTCCACCGATATGACCTTCAGCCCCCCCTTCTCCACCGATATGACCTTCAGACCCCCTTCTCCACCGATATGACCTTCAGCCTCCCCTCTCCACCGATATGACCTTCAGACCCCGTCTCCATCGATATGACCTTCAGCCCCCCCTCTCCACCGATATGACCTTCAGACCCCTTCTCCACCGATATGTCCTTCAGCCCCCCCTTCTCCACTGATATGACCTTCAGCCCCCCTCTCCACTGATATGACCTTCAGCCCTCCTCTCCACCGATATGACCTTCAGTCCTCCTCTCCACCGACATGGCCTTCAGCCCCCTCTCTCCACCGATATGACCTTCAGCCCCCTCTCTCCACCGATATGACCTTTAGCCCCCTCTCTCCACCGATGTGACCTTCAGCCCCCTCTTTCCACCGATATGACCTTCAGCCCCCTCTCTCCACCGATATGACCTTCAGACCCCCTCTCCACTGATATGACCTTCAGAGCCCCTCTCCACCGATATGACCTTCAGACCCCCTCTCCACCGATATGACCTTCAGCCCCCTCTCTCCACCGATATGACCTTCAGCCCCCTCTCTCCACCGATATGACCTTCAGACCCCCTCTCCACCGATATGAACTTCAGCCCCCTCTCTCCACCGATATGACCTTCAGACCCCCTCTCCACCGATATGACCTTCAGACTCCCTCTCCACTGACATGACCTGATTCAACATTGATATAAAACAGCAGAAAAATCTCCTTTTTTCCATCTCACCTCCCATGTTTAGCACTCTGCGTCCTGCAGGAAACAAACCTGGCAGGTGGAGGAGGATGGATGGAGTTGTTGGTATACCAGATTTGTGGGACGACACACAAAAGCCCTAAGTATTTAATACAATGAATAAACATACCATGGAGCTCCGAGCAACCTCAAAAGAGAAAGAGGAAATGCCAGAACATCTGGAGACTTATTTTACATTTAAAGGCAAACAGGGAACATTATAGATACATAATATATTATAATATATTAAACTGATATAAGTCTAATAAATGATATATTGTATATCTGAAGACAACGTAGGCTGAAAAGGGACAAAATTCCATCAAATTCAACCAATAACACAAAACCCTGAACTGGCCAGAACTAGCTCCTGAGAGAGTCTTACAAACCTTCACAGCTTCCAGACATAGAGTGCCCCCTTGTCCTCTGTAATAACCTGTAATATACTGTATGTAGATCTTTTTTAATTCATACTTGCTCTGAAGGGAGAAGGGCACCTGTCACCAATACCTAACAGTATATTTAATCTGATTACAAATTCCTCTTTTTATGTCCAGACTTAAAGGCTTTCTGTTCAGTCACCTCCCTTGGCCAGTTATCGGAGACTACAAAGACTACAATGGTTTTCATTTCAACATATCGTTTGTAAACCCTACAACGAGTTTCTCCTATTTGCTCCCCTCAGTCTGTAAAATATCCAATTGAACGCATGTTATTATTTCTGTTCGCTAGAAGGATGTTTGACTTTTCTAGGAGTATTGGAGTGGACACATGCTCCTTTTCAGGTGAGATACCACCCTCCCCAGGATCAAGGCCTGGATTCTTCAATTGCCCTTAATAGATTTTTCTTGATCTCACAGCACAGGACACAAGCTCCTTTAAATGTGTGCCAAACCATGTCCTCAAGGAATACAACTCAGGGGTGGGCAGCACACTAAACAATTCCAACAGGCCCTAACGAGTGACTGGTTCCTAACTCAAACGACTTGAATCACCTTACCAACGAAGCTGGGATCAGCAGAGGCCTGGCAAACCTTTACAAGCATGAGAACGGAGGGCTAGGTGGCTGCATTGCAATTGTGAGACACCAACGCCTGGACCTGAAAAGAGACATTCACTGAAAGAGACTTAGGAGGAAAAGGAGGATTCCTAGCCTTCAAGGATCATGGATACCTTAGTGATAACCTGCCTAATTCACTGAGAGATGGTGGAAGGAGATGTGGGGCAAACAGAGAATCCGAGGTTCAGCTGGACACGATGGTGGTGGAGATATAAGCTTGCACTACACATACTACACCTACCCTAATGTAGAGCCATCTCTTTGTGGTGCTTTGGTGCACCACAAAGAGAAGGCAGGAAGACGTCCTGATTAAAGTGAAAAGAAGAAACCACCTTTTAGAGAAAGGAGTTTTGGGCCCTAAAAACCACCCAAAGAACAAAGAATAAGGCCGCCAGTTCTGAGACCTGACTTGCTGATGTAATGGCCACTAGTAAAAAAACAGAGAATTGCTGGGAGCGGGAGAGGTTATATGGGTTGCCCTAACATCTCATATAATCCATTGTCAGGATTTAAAGGAGCCTTTGTTCTGTAGACTACAATTAATAAATACCGGTTTATGGTGTCAGAAATTCAGAGTTGTCCTGTGTTCACTATCTGTAAATATCCCTCCCAGTCTTTATCTTGGGACTACACAATGATTAGACTTGATGTTGTGGAGATGTGAAGTGAGTCTGAGTAGTTTGGATAAGAGAAAACTGGGCAGGGTGAAGATAATGAGGTCTGAGGAAGGAACACCAGGTAGCCATCTTGTTCTGAAATTTGCAGGTCAAGGCAGTGACAAGTTTTTCTTGAAGCCCCTCCCATTCCAGGATACAATCAAATACAAATAAGTGTCCTTTCAGCAGAGGGTCTGTACTAGAGCTGCACGATTAATCGTTAAAGAATCGAGATCTCGATTCTACCGCCCTCGCAATCTTAACACAGCATTTCCTCGATTCAGTGCAGAGAGTTCTCTGCTTAAGCCGACAGCTGTGAAAAAAACAAACAAAAAACTGTCAGCCTGCCAAGTTTATCACAACTTTGCTCAGGCGAGATCAAGAGAAACATTGTACCATTTCTTTCTTATATCAAAGGAATGAACCTCTGTCTGTAGATGAGGGCAGTTTAACCACTTAAAGAGGAGTTCCGCGCACCCCTTTAAAAATGAAAAGTCAGCAGCTACACATACTGTGGACTTACTGGAGCTGCTGACTTCTAACATTAGGACAATTACCTGTCCTGGAGTCCAGTGATGTTTACACCGGCTGGTCAGGTGCTGCCGCCGCCATTGCTGGTGAGGAAACCTGGCGGTGTAGCCGCTCAACTTCACGGACGGGTCCCTACTGCGCATGCGTGAAGCACACTGCGCTCTCTCAGTGGCCCGGCAGAAGGGGAGGGAGGAGGAGGGGGGCCGAGCTTCTGTCGTACTTCCCCATGGCCCGGTCTACCAAATATGGCACCGGAGGGGGGAGGAATCAGATAAGCGGAAGTTCGACTTTTGGGTGGAACTTCACTTTAAAGACTAAACCTTTTTCTGACACTTGTTGCTCACAAGTTAAAATCATTATTTTTTGCTAGAAAATTACGTAGAACCCCCAAACATTTAGCAGAGACCCTAGAGAATAAAATGGCGGCTGTTGCAATATTTTATGTCACATTGTATTTGCGCAGCTGTCTTTCAAACGCAATATTTTTGGCAAAAATACACTTTAATAAATTAGAAAAAAAAATAAACAGTAAAGTTAGCCCTTTTTTGTATAATGTGGAAGAAGAGAGAATTCTGATCTTTATTCTAAGCAGATTCTCATTTTAGCCAGAATCGTGCAGCTCTAGTCTGTATAAATGATTCTAAAGGTATTAATTTAAAAATAAAAATAACAAACATGTTATACGTACCTGCTGTGTGTAATAGTTTTACACAACAGCCCCGATCCTCCTCTTCTGGGGTCCCCCACTGGTGTTCCCCCAATAGAAAGCCTCTTCTAGTTCATAGTGATTGATTTTCTAGCCTAGAAAAGTAACATGCCCAGGAGCATTCGCTCTGCAAAAGTAGGGGCAATGTCCTCCACCGTAGGCATATTTTGGAGCTTGAGAGTAAGACGGGTCTAAGTAGCTGCAATGATTACGTCCAAAATTGGAGCATAGACAGACAGATCCACAAAAGGTGAACAATCACCATCCAGGTGGTTACATTTTAAATAGGTGGAGGACAGATCGAGATTTAATTTATGTAGCCTGTGAGAATAAAGTATGTCCTATGCAGGATTGTGAACTGAATCACCAGAGACCACCTATAAGGGTAAGTCCCCGAAATCTGACCAGTCCTCATCATCTACTGTACAGATCAGGTATATCCCTCTGCCATTTCTCCTGGAGGCCAGATTGGCTGTCGAAGGCATGAGAAACTCGTATATATATTTGTACCTGTAGAAATTCGGGATTCAAAACTTGTGGTAGAGAGGATCAAAAGAATCAAAAGTAAGCAGTTCCTTATTAGCAACCACATGTGCCATGGTCTTAATTGTGAGATTGGCCCAGCAGTGGGGGTCAGGAATTGTGGGAATATGGGGCAAACAGGGGTTGTTCCATAGTGGGATCTGAGGGGAAAGAGTAGCAGGCGCCTGTGCTACCCATTTAAGCCCCACTGACCAGGCTTTGATGGTAGTCTTCATAAGAGAGGTACAGGAGTATGGGGCTTTGACACCTCGAAGGAGGAGATGAAGGAGTGCCTCCAGGGAGCCAAGGACTACTGCCTCCTGCATGGTGGATGGGTTATTCAAGTTCGGCACCAACCACCAAAGAGTGAAGTAGCTATAAAAGATTTTTACCAGTCTGGCATAGCCAATCACCCCTGTAGTAAAAACTTAAAAAAAGGGGAAATTGGCGCTGTTCACTAATCAGATAATGATAACATATCTCACCATAGAGAAATGCATGTGCATCAAAGGGTTTCATCAAACTTGGTGAAAAATCAGTGAAAAAATACTGAAAAACTATTTAAATGTGTGTAATCACATAAATATTAAATGTGCAAATCACCCCAAAAATATATAAAAAAATATATAAAAAAAGTGAAAATTACTATGGGGGTGGCCAGAACAAAAATAATCATAAAAACTGCTCACAATAAAAAATATTTTGACATCTGAAAACAACCTAAAAGAAAACATTTAAATGTGTTGTAAAAAATATATGTCTATATATAACAGAATGTAAAGATATATATCTATCAAAAACAAAAAAATAGTGAAAAAATATAAAGTGATGTTGATCCGTGCAAACAAATACTCCAAAGGTGTATAATATATGTCCAAAGATTGTCCTATGTGTGAAAAAAATCCTTATAAACAAATATAGTGTGCATCCAATCGATCCCAGATAGGTCTGCTGTAGCTGGTATAAACCGTCCTAGGTGGAACCCCCACTTGTGCCCTCACTCACCGGAGCGCCCAACCCCTGCAGGGGTAATGGGCATGTGAATGTAGATCCAGTAGCCGGATTTCCAAACGATCGATGTCCCCCTCACCGACTTCTTCCCACCTGTATCACCGCTGTGTTTTTAATAGTATCCACCGAGAAGTTTCCATATGTATGGAGAAGAGAAGAGCCTCATAGCGTAAATCCAAAGATTTTTTTTATTGAGGTAATCCAGCTTACAATTAAAATGTTTCGGAATAAAGTTAAAATCTGACAATGTTCTGCCGGCTGGCTGCAAGCCAATGGCCGCAAAGAGTGACGTGGTAGTGACGTGCGTTCCACGGCCTGTCTACCAAAAACTGAAAGTCTACAACACAATCAGAAGCTAGAGCGACGTATGCGTACCACGTGACCACGCCTGACGCCTCTGACTGTGTTGTAGACTTCCGGTTTTTGGTAGACAGGCCGTGGAACGCACGTCGCTACCACGTCACTGTTTGCGGCCATTGGCTTGCAGCCAGCCGGCAGAACATTGTCAGATTTTAACTTTATTCCTAAACATTTTAATTGTAAGCTGGATTAGCTCAATAAAAAAAATCTTTGGATTTACGCTATGAGGCTCTTCTCTTCTCCATACATATGGAAACTTCTCGGTGGATACTATTAAAAACACAGCGGTGATACAGGTGGGAAGAAGTCGGTGAGGGGGACATCGATCGTTTGGAAATCCGGCTACTGGATCTACATTCACATGCCCATTACCCCTGCGGGGGTTGGGCGCTCCGGTGAGTGAGGGCACAAGTGGGGGTTCCACCTAGGACGGTTTATACCAGCTACAGCAGACCTATCTGGGATCGTTTGGATGCACACTATATTTGTTTATAAGGATTTCTTTCACACATAGGACAATCTTTGGACATATATTATACACCTTTGGAGTATTTGTTTGCACGGATCAACATCACTTTATATTTTTTCACTATTTTTTCGTTTTTGATAGATATATATCTTTACATTCTGTTATATATAGACATATTTTTTACAACACATTTAAATGTTTTCTTTTAGGTTGTTTTCAGATGTCAAAATATTTTTTATTGTGAGCAGTTTTTATGATTATTATTGTTCTGGCCACCCCCATAGTAATTTGCACTTTTTTTATATATTTTTTGGGGTGATTTGCACATTTAATATTTATGTGATTACACACATTTAAATAGTTTTTCAGTATTTTTTCACTGATTTTTCACCAAGTTTGATGATACCCTTTGATGCACATTTCTCTATGGTGAGATATGTTATCATTATCTGATTAGTGAACAGCGCCAATTTCCCCTTTTTTTAAGTTTTTAGTACTTGGACTTCACCTAGGTGTTTTCCTTTTTTGGGGGGGCTGCAGTTCATATTGGGATCTGTCCCAAGCGCGGAACATTTGTATATATAATCACCCCTGTAGGGTTGGTCTAATTAATGTGGTATGTTTGTATTTAGGGGTTTGAGATCCCCATAGAAAAGAAAGTAACAATTGGTTAAGCTGTTTAATAAAGGATTTGGGGATCCACGTGGTTTCGTTGCAAAAAAGTTATGTAAACTTTGGCAAAAGTTTCATTTGAAGGAAATTTATGCAATCAAGTAAAGAGGCGGGCAAGTTTCTCCATGTCTTAAGTTTGTTTTTGTCTCTGACAGTACAGGAAGCAAATTCTGTTCAATATATGATGTAACATTACATGATACCACCACCTGAGGTTAAGTGAATGATGACACCCACTGCAGCTGCAGGCCCTCGGGGGTCCGGTCAGGAGCTTCAAAGTCAGTAGGAAACAGTAGTGCCAGGTAACTCTCAGGCCAGGGACCTGTGAAAAGCATTTCAGGACCTGTAAAGCCCCCTGTAGGGAGGGTCCAGCAAAGTTCAAATCCCCATAGAGAGACCCTCTCCTGCAGCCAGCAACCTGTAGACCCCGAATGTCCAGAACGACACGTAGTGCCTCAGCAATCAGTCACATTTGTGTAAATCTTTTCTTCTATCTTTTCATGTGACAACACTGAAGAAATGACACTTGTCTACAATGTAAAGTAGTGAGTGTACAGCTTGTATAACAGTGTAAATTTGCTGTCCCCTCAAAATAACTCAACACACAGCCATTAATGTCTAAACCGCTGGCAACAAAAGTCAGTACACCCCTAAGTGAAAATCTCCAAATTGGGCCCAAAGTGTCAATATTTTGTGTGGCCTCCATTATTTTCCAGCACTGCCTTAACCCTCTTGGACATTGAGGTCACCAGAGCTTCACAGGTTGTCACTGGAGTCCTCTTCCCCTCCTCCATGATGACATCACAGAGCTGGTGGATGTTAGAGACCTTGCGCTCCTCCACCTTCCGTTTGAGATGTCCCACAGATGATCAGTAGGGTTTAGGTCTGGAGACATGCTTGGCCAGTCCATCACCTTTACCCTCAGCTTCTTTAGCAAGGCAGTGGTGGTCTTGGATGTGTGTTTGGGGTGGTTATCATGTTGGAATACTGCCCTGCGGTCCAGTCTCTGAAGGGAGGGGATCATGCTCTGCTTCAGTATGTCGCAGTACATGTTGGCATTCATGGTTCCCTCAATGATCTGTAGCCCCCCAGTGCCGGCAGCACTCATACAGCCCCAGACCATGACACTCCCACCACCATGCTTGACTGTAGACAAGACACACTTGTCTTTGTCCTCCTCACCTGGTTGCCCCCACACACGCTTGTCACCATCTGAACCAAATACGTTTATCTTGGTCTCATCAGACCACAGGACATGGTTCCAGTAATCCATGTCCTTAGTCTGCTTGTCTTCAGCAAACTGTTTGTGGACTTTCTTGTGCATCATCTTTAGAAGAGGCTTCCTTCTGGGATGACAGCCATGCAGACCAATTTGATGCAGTGTGCGGCGTATGGTCTGAGCACTGACAGGCTGACCCCCCACCCCTACAACCTCTGCAGCAATGCTGGCAGCACTCATACATCTATTTCCCAAAGACAACCTCTGGATATGACGCTGATCACGTGACCTCAACTTCTTTGGTGGACCATGGCGAGGCCTGTTCTGAGTGGAACCTGTCCTGTTATACCGCTGTATGGTCTTGGCCACCGTGCTGCAGCTCAGTTTCAGGGTCTTGGCAATCTTCTTATATTCTAGGCCATCTTTATGTAGAGCAACAATTCTTTTCTTCAGATCCTCAGAGAGTTCTTTGCCATGAGGTGCCATGTTATACTTTCAGTGACCAGGATGAGAGAGTGAGAGCGATAACACCAAATTTAACACACCTGCTCCCCATTCACACCTGAGACCTTGTAACACAAACGAGTCACATGACACCGGGGAGGGAAAATGGCTAATTGGGCCCAATTTGGAGATTTTCACTTAGGGGTGTACTGACTTTTGTTGCCAGCGGTTTAGACATTAATGGCTGTGTGTTGAGTTATTTTAAGGGGACAGCAAATTTACACTGTTATACAAGCTGTACACTCACTACTTTACATTGTAGACAAGTGTCATTTCTTCAGTGTTGTCACATGAAAAGATACAAGAAAAGATTTACACAAATGTCACTGAGGGGTGTACTTACTTTTGTCAGATACTGTAAATGCTATTATATTTCAACTTTTGGAATACTTCTATTTAGAATGACAGCGTATATTACAGATGTTTCTTACAAGTTAGAATCTTAAAAAGTCACAATTGATATAGCACATACAATGAACGGTGTGGGTTTCCCTTAAAACTCATGGTGGCAGCTATTTTTTGTGTGTAAAGGGATAACTGCAGAGGTAACTGATCCCAGTGTTCATGGGTTAGGGTGTCTGATGACACTTAGCTTGTTGTCCCGCGAGCTGGAAAATCTTTGCACAGGGTGAGGCTGAGGGGGCCATTGTCACACAGTCCACAAAAATGCTGTGTGTTGTTCGCCCATAACAGGACTTAGGAGCTCAGTGCATTTCTGGCACACCAGCAGGTATTTTTCTGTACTTGAAGGGTCTTTAATAGGACTAAACACTGGGCTAATGTCCATACAATACAAAGGTGTATTCCATATTTTTTATTTTACCCTGACAAACTTTAAACAGAGTTAGCAACATTAATGTACTGTATCCTATGCAGTGTGCAACTAAAGCTAACTGCAGACAATTGCTGGTGTTCTCTTCCTGATAATACTACAGACAGGCAGGCGATTCAGCTAGCTGCAGTATTAGTATATATATATATATATACATCCCAGCTTAGTGCAGCTACATCTCACTATGTCTGGAAGGCCAACAAGGAGAGGCAGACAGTCACAAGCCAATAAAAGAGGGCAAGCAGGCTCTGTGTCTAGAGGCAACAGTGCTGGTCGTGGAGACGGTGCATCCTCATCAGCACGTGGCCGTGGGACACGCTTGTCTTTTTTCTCGGCAGCTGGCCGTTTTGAGCCACAACATGTGGAAGAGTTGTTAGAGTGGATGACCAAGCCGTCTTCATCCTCCTCATCCTCTGTCACCCAGGCTACCTTGGCTGCCAATGCAGATGCCAAAGCGGCCTATTTCTTGGACTCGAGGTCATCATCAGTTACTCCTTCCCTAGCCCCACCAGAGGAGTTCCCAGAACTGTTCGATCACAGTGTCAGGTACATGTTGCAGGTGGATGCGCAGCGTTTTAAAGGCTCCGATGATGGTACCCAGGTTGAGGAAGGCGGTAATGGAGAGAGGGGGTGCCCAAGAAGGACAACAAACTGGCAGTCATGTTTCCCCAGCTGCAGCATACTGCCAGGTTTGCTCCAGTGACGAGGAGGGAGGGGATGATGAGCTCACTGACTCTACGTGGGTGCCTGATAGGAGAGAGGAGGAGGAGGAGGAGGCACATCTCCAACGAGGCAGGATGCCCTCCAGGGGCCAGCTAAAGGGCAGCACACCAACTGCATCACACCGGTGACTGCTGACTCTGCGCGTTATTCCAAAAGTTTTTTGGTGTGGGCCTTTTTTGAAACGTGTGCAGCAGATCAAACCATTGCTATTTGCAACATATGTCTGAAGGGTATCAAGCGTGGACTAGACAGCAAGCGCTTGGGCACCACATGCTTAATCAGACATATGTCGAGCTCTCATACAGCCCGTTGGCAACACTACCTAAAAAACCCACACCAAAGAACAAGGCAGACCTCTCCTTGCTCCTCCTCATCAGCTGGGATCTTCCAGCCATCCACATGCCCAGAGGTTGCATGCTAACTTGGCTAAATTGCTAGCACTTCAACTGCTGCCTTTTCAGTTGGTAGACTCTGCCCCCTTCCGTGAGTTTGTGGAATGTGTGGTACCTCAGTGACAGGTTCCCAAACGCCATTTCTTTTCAGGGAAATCGATTCTGGCTCTCTACCGGCATGTGGAAGGCAATGTCTTGGCCTCGCTGGACAGGGCGGTCAGTGGTAAGGTGCATATTACCGCTGACTCATGGTCCAGCAGGCATGGACAGGGACGTTACCTATCTTTCACCGCGCACTGGGTGACTCTGCTGGCAGCTAGGAAGGGTGCAGGACAGGGTGAAGTAGTGTTGGAGGTTGTACTGCCACCACGTCTCCAAAATTCTACTTGTGGTAATTCTGCCACACCTCTCTCCTCCACCCTCTTCTCTTCTTCTTCCTCCATGGCCTCTTCCTGTGGTGATTTGTCCTTGGAACCAGCGGTGCTCCGTAGGCGTTCAAGGGGCTACGCAAGCACGCAGGCAAAAAGATGCCATGCGGTGCTTGAGCTGGTGTGCTGGGGGGACAGGAGCCACACTGGGGCAGAGATTCTGTCAGCTCTGCAGGGGCATGTTCAGAGGTGCTTGACGCCACGCCAGCTTAAGGCAGGAATGGTGGTTTGCGACAATGGCACCAACCTCCTCTCCGCCCTCCGACAGGGACAACTGACCCATGTGCCCTGTTTGGCTCACGTCCTTAACTTGGTGGTGCAGCGGTTCTTGGGCAGGTACCCGGGCTTATAGGATCTCCTGTGGCAGGCCAGGAAAGTCTGTGTGCATTTCCACCGGTCATATAATGCCAGTGCTCGGCTGGCAGACCTCCAAAAGGATTTTAACCTGCCCAAGAACCGCCTAATCTGTGACATACCCACCAGGTGGAACTCAACGTTGGCCATGCTGCAGCGGCTGCACACACACCAGAGGGCCATCAATGAGTACCTGTGTGTAGTATTGCACCAGGACAGGGTCAGGGGAGCTTGTTTTTTTCCCTACGCCAGTGGGCCATGATCAGGGATGCATGCACTGTCCTGTCACCATTTGAGGAGGCCACGAGGATGGTGAGCAGTGATAGTGCATGCATCAGTGACACTGTCCCCCTTGTCCACCTGTTGGAGTACACGCTGCGTGGAATAATGGACAGGGCACTTGAGGCAGAACAGAGGGAGGAAGAGGAGGACTTCCTTACCTCTCAAGGCCCCCTTTATCCAGACAGTGATCCTGCGTGCCCGCCGATCACACAGGAAGAGGACGAGGAGGAGGAGGATTGTGTCAGCATGGAGGTGGGGCCTAGCAGTCAGCATCAGCAGCAGTCTTCAAAGGATCATTTACAGTCCGAAGAAACCCATGGACTTGTACGTGGCTGGGAGGAGGTGGCTGCGGATCATGTCATCCTTAGTGACCCAGAGGACTCTGGACCGAATGCCTCAGCAAACCTACGCTGCATGGCCTCCCTGATCCTGCAAAGGATTCTCATATTTGTGGTATCAAGGGGAGGGATGATTACTGGCTGGCAACCCTCCTTGATCCACGTTACAAGGGTAAGGTTGCGGACCTTATCTTGCCGTCGCAGAGGGAGCAGAGGATAAAAGATCTTCGGGAGGCCTTACAGAAAGGTTTGTTGCTGAGGCTTCGGTCAGTCAAAGAAGGAGTGGTGGAGAAGGTGGCCGTCTGACCGATGCAGACAATTTTTTAGTCCACAGCCACAAGGTATGATCGGTTCCAGCAACCATCGCCAGCGTCTGTTTTACATGGTGCAGGAATACCTAGGGGCAAGATCAGACTTGGACACCTTTCCCACCGAAAATTCTCTGGGTTACTGGGTCTTGAGGATGGAACACTGGCCAGAGCTTGCACAGTATGCAATTGAGCTACTGGCATGTCCTGCATCCAGCGTTCTTTCGGAACGCACATTCAGTGCTGCTGGAGGCTTTCTAACCGATCACAGGGGGTGCCTGTCTAACGAATTGGTCGATCGGCTGACCTTCATAAAAATGAATCAGTCTTGGATCACCAGCTACCAGGCACCTGATGCTGATGTAACCAAATAATTTTTTTTTTTAATGTGAGATCCCTTCAAGGCTGCCTATGCCGATGCTAAATGACTATCCTGTTATGCTGAGTGATTATCCTCTTCCTCCTCAATTTTCATGCTAATAGCTTGTAAGAACATTTTTGGTTCTGGGCACCGCCACCAGTGGCCAAGGCTCAATTTTTCTGCCCCTGTTTAACAGGGGTGTGTAATTACAATTTTTGATGCAATACTTTGCAGCAGGGCTCATTCCTGCGCTCCAACTAGAGTATCTGTGAGGGGTTGCAGTGTTGTGGCACCAGTGCCTAAGACCAAATTTTTCTGCCCCTGTTTAACAGGGACATGTAATTACAATTCTTGATCTAATATTTCACAGCAGGGCCCATTCCTGTGCCCACCAAGAGTAACTGTGAGGGCCAGGGCCATTTGAAGGGATTTGGAGGCCCCAAGCACAATGGATATGGAGCCCCCCCCCCCCCCCCCCGCATGCACGCATGCAAAGCCTACAGGAATCACAGCATAGAAATACAGTTTAAGTTCACCAACACTTTATATAAATAAAAAAGGTTTACAGTGCAAATACTGCTGTTGCATATAATGTGCAAAAAATTTGAACATTTTCAACAATTGAAGGGGAGGGGGACAGAGGCTGCGGACATAATACAGGAGGGGGACAGAGGCTGCGAACATACTACAGGAGGGGGACAGAGACTGCGGACATACTACAGGAGGGGGACAGGGGCTGCCTGCGGACATACTATAGGAGGGGGACAGAGGCTGCGGACATAATACAGGAGGGGGACAGAGGCTGCGGACATACTACAGGAGGGGGACAGAGACTGCGCACATACTACAAGAGGGGGACAGGGGCTGCCTGCGGACATACTACAGGAGGGGGACAGAGACTGCGCACATACTACAAGAGGGGGACAGGGGCTGCCTGCGGACATACTACAGGAGGGGGACAGAGGCTGCGGATATACTACAGGAGGGGGACAGAGACTGTGGACATACTACAGGAGGGGGACAGAGGCTGCGGACATACTACAGGAGGGGGACAGAGACTGCGGACACACTACAGGAGGGGGACAGAGGCTGCGGACATACTACAGGAGGGGGACAGAGACTGCGGACATACTACATGAAGGGGACAGAAGCTGCGGACACACTACAGGAAGGGGGACAGAGGCTGCGGACATATTATAGGAGGGGGACAGAGACTGCGGACATACTACAGGAAGGGGGACAGAGACATACTACAGGAAGGGGACAGAGGCTGCGGACACACTACAGGAGGGGGACAGAGGCTGCGGACATACTACAGGAGGGGGACAGAGGCTGCGGACATACTACAGGAGGGGGACAGACGCTGCGGACATACTACAGGAGGGGGACAGAGGCTGCCTGCGGACATACTACAGGAGGGGGACAGAGGCTGCGGACATACCACAGGAGGGGGACAAAGGCTGTGGACATACTACAGGAGGGGGACAGAGGCTGCGGATATACTACAGGAGGGGGACAGAGGCTGCCTGCGGACACATTACAGGAGGGGGACAGAGGCTGCAGACATAATACAGGAGGGGGACAGAGGCTGCGGACATACTACAGGAGGGGGATAGAGACTGCGAACATACTACAGGAGGGGGACAGAGGCTGCCTGCGGACATACTACAGGAGGGGGACAGGGGCTGCGGACATACTACAGGAGGGGGACAGAGGCTGCGGACATACTACAGGAGGGGGACAGAGGCTGCGGACATACTACAGGAGGGGGACAGAGACTGCGGACATACTACAGGAAGGGGACAGAGGCTGCGGACACACTACAGGAGGGGGACAGAGGCTGTGGACATACTACTGGAGGGGGACAGAGGCTGCGGACATACTACAGGAGGGGGACAGAGACTGCGGACATACTACAGGAAGGGGACAGAGACTGCACACATACTACAGGAGGGGGACAGAGGCTGTGGACATACTACAGGAGGGGGACAGAGGCTGCGGACATACTACAGGAGGGGGACAGAGACTGCGGACATAATACAAGAGGGGGACAGAGACTGCGGACATACTACGGGAGGGAGACAGAGACTGCGGACATACTACGGGAGGGAGACAGAGACTGCGGACATACTACAGGAAGGGGACCGAGGCTGCGGACATACTACAGGAGGGGGACGGAGGCTGCGGACATACTACAGGAGGGGGACAGAGGCTGCAGACATACTACGGGAGGGGGACAGAGGCTGCAGACATACTACGGGAGGGGGACAGAGACTGCGGACATACTACGGGAGGGGGACAGAGACTGCGGACATACTACAGGAGGGGGACAGAGGCTGCGGACATACTACAGGAGGGGGACAGAGGCTGCCGACATACTACAGGAGGGGGACAGAAGCTGCAGACATACTATGGGAGGGGGACAGAGGCTGTGGACATACTACAGGAAGGGGACAGAGGCTGCGGGCATACTACAGGAGGGGGACAGAGGCTGCGGACATACTACAGGAGGGGGACAGAGACTGCGGATATACTACAGGAGGGGGACAGAGGCTGCGGACATACTTCAGGAGGGGGACAGAGGCTGCGGACATACTACAGGAGGGGGACAGAGACTGCGGACATACTACAGGAAGGGGACAGAGGCTGCGGGCATACTACAGGAAGGGGACAGAGGCTGCGGGCATACTACAGGAGGGGGACAGAGGCTGCGGACATACTACAGGAGGGGGACAGAGACTGCGGACATACTACAGGAGGGGGACAGAGGCTGCGGACATACTTCAGGAGGGGGACAGAGGCTGCGGACATACTTCAGGAGGGGGACAGAGGCTTCGGGCATACTACAGGAGGGGGACAGAGGCTGCGGGCATACTACAGGAGGGGGACAGAGGCTGCGGACATACTACAGGAAGGGGACAGAGAATGCGGACATACTACAGGAGGGGGACAGAGGCTGCGAACATTATAGTGTCCTCCTCACCCCCTCATAGTAGCCTCCTCCTCTGTCCACCATCATATTACAGTCTCCACACCAGTGTGTGCTGCTCCTGTGCTGCTTCCCTTTCACCTCTCCACAGTCCACAGGGCAGCACATCAGTGTCCTTCACTGTCCCCCTGCATGCCATGGCTTCACCCCCCTCCCCCCAGTAATGCCATGTCATCCTCTATCACCTGTCCCCAGACCCAGTAGTGTCAGCTGCTGTCCCCAGTAATGTCATCCTCTGCCCCAGTGTCACACTCTCCTCCTCACCCCCCCCCCCCCTCGACTCCTCTGCCTACGAAGAGTGCACAAAATGCGGCTGCCGTGCCTTAGGCAGGAACAAGTGTACTCTGGAATCTATTCAAAAATGGCGCCAGGCGGCGCCATTAAGTTACTGTACATGCGCCGCCTGGCCGAGTGAGTACAAGCTTTCCCAAGCCTGGCCGGCTTCGGAACGGCGCATGCGCAGTTACATGGTCAGCTCGCAGTCATCTTTTTTATGGGCACCGCTGCCCGTAACGGACAGTTTACGGGCGGGCGGTTGACAACACTGGAAAGCGGTGGCGTGGCTGGGGCCCCAGGCAATTGCTTGTTTTGCCTGTCCTGTCGCGACGGGCCTGGTGAGGGCTTACAGTGTTGTGGCAACACCACCACCAGCACCACCACCAAAGGCCCAATCTTTCTGCCCCTGTTCAACAGGTACATGTAATTACAATTCTTGATCTAATATTTCACAGCAGGACCCTGTGAGGGCTTACAGTATTGTGGCCACAACAACACCTAAGGCCCAAATTTCTGCTGAGTATATAGGGAAGGCCCCTACTTTCAAACATCTAACTTACAAACGACTCCTACTTGCAAACGGAAGGAGACAACAGGAAGTGAGATGAAATCTACCCCTAGGAAGGGAAATTCTCTCCTGTAAGAGTTAATATGGGAAAAACATTTCTCCTTTCCACTGATGCTTTATCACCAATCCTTGTTTCACTAAAAACCCCAAATTTTCAAAAAACATTTGTCATTGGGACAAAAAGTGAGGTGAAATCTTCTGAAGAGGAGCACAGACAGCAAAACAAATGTCACAGGGGTGATAACCCTTCCCTATGTTTTCCAAAAAGCTTAAAATAGATTTTTTGGCTGGAGCTAAACACGTTAAAAATGTACCCGTTCAAAATTACAAAGAGATTCTACTTAACAACAAACCTACAGTCCCTGTCTTGTTTGCACCGCCTGTATACTGCTGTTCAGAGTATATAGGGCCTGGTGGCCCCACACCTTTCCTTATTTTAATTTGGGTGCGGGGTTCCCCTTAATATCCATACAAGACCCAAAGGGCCTGGTAATGGACTGGGGGGTACCCATGCCGTTTGTCTCACTGATTTTCATCCATATTGCCAGGACCCGACATTACATTAAAGCCGCAAGCAGTTTTAAATGAGATTTTTTCCTTTAAAAATGACATTTGGTGCAGGGACTGTCCTAAGCACGGGAAACACGCGCCACTTTACAGGCATACTATAGACACCCCCAGGTACCATATTTAAAGGAATACTTCACTTTTTTTTTACTTTAAGCATCATTAAAATCACTGCTCCCGAAAAAACGGATGTTTTTAAAAGTTTTTTTGCATTGATACATGTCCCCTGGGGCAGGACCCGGGTCCCCAAACCCTTTTTAGGACAATACCATGCAAATTAGCCTTTAAAATTAGCACTTTTGATTTCAACGTTCGAGTCCCATAGACTTTAACGGGGTGGAAAGTTTGCGCGAACTTTCGGTCCGTTCAAATGTTCTGATGCGTTGTTCGGCTCATCCCTACAGTGCACCCATAGTTGCACACAGTACCGTGCACCTCTAGTGCAGTTGCTACTACTTTTCTGGTGGTGTACATAGTACACAATACAGTACACCCATAGTTGTTATTACACTTCTGTTGGTGTACGCAGTACCGTGCACCTCTAGTGCAGTTGCTACTACTTTTCTGGTGGTGTACACAGTACACAATACAGTGCACCCATAGTTGTTATTAAACTTCTGGTGGTGTACACAGTACCGTGCACCCATAGTGCAGTTGCTACTACTTTCCTGGTGGTGTACACAGTACACAATACAGTGTAGTGTCATTTTGCTAAACCAAATTTACAGCATGTCCGGAAGGCTACCAAGGAGAGGCAGACGCTCACAGGCCACTAAAAGAGGGCAAGCAGGCTCTGTGTCTACAGTCGACAGTGCTGGTCGTGGACACAGTGCATCCTCAGCACGTGCCTGTGGGGCATGCTTGTCCTTTTTTCCTGCAGCTGTCCATGTTTTTGAGCCACAACATGCAGAAGAGTTGGTGGAATGGATAACAAAGCTGTCCTCATCCTCTGTCACCCAGGCTCAGAGTAGTTTGCCTGCCAATGCAGCTTCCAAAGCGGCCTATTCCACTGGCTCCATATCAACAGTCACTCCTTCCCTAGCCCCACCATCATGCACGGAGGAGTCCCTTGAACTATTCAAACACAGTGTCGGGTACATGCTGCAGGAGTATGCGCAGCAATTTGAAGGCTCCAATGATGGTACCCGGGTTGAGGAAGTGAGTAATGTGAGCCTAGAGAGAGGGGGTGCCCAAGAAGGACAAGAAACTGGCAGTCATGTTCCCCCAGCTGCAGCATACTTCCAAGTTTGCACCAGTGACGAGGAGGGAGGGGATGATGAGGTCACTGACTCTACTTGGGTGCCTGATAGAAGAGAGGAGGAGGAGGCACATCTCCAAGGAGGTAGGATGCCCTCCAGGGGGCAGCTTAAGGGCAGCCAACCGACTGCATCATACCGCAGAGCTAAGCAGGTGCAGGGCGCTGCTGACTCTCCACATATCTTGAAAAGTTCTTTGGTGTGGGCCTTTTTTGACACGTGTGCAGCAGATCGCACCGGTGCTGTTTGCAACATATGTCTGAAGCGTATCAAGCGTGTCCAAAACAGCAGCCGCTTGGGAACCACATGCTTGACCAGACATATGATGACCTCCCATGCAGTCCGTTGGCAACAGCACTTAAAAGACCCACATCAAAGAACAAGGCGGACTTCTCCTTGCTCCTCATCAGCTGGGATCTCCAACCCCACTATACCTCCAGTCCTCTCAGAAACCTGCACTGAGAGGAATGAAGGTATAGAAATAGGTGTCCCAAGTACTTGCAGCCAATCTGCTAGCGGTACACCAACATCCGATTTTAGCAGGCAAATTTTCCTACCCCAGTTGCTAAACCATCGAAAGAATTCAGCCCCAGCCATCCACATGCTCAGCGTCTGAATGCTGGCTTGACCAAATTGCTAGCACAGCAACCGCTGCCTTTTCAGCTGGTAGTCTCTGCCCCCTTCCGTGAATTTGTGGAATGTGTGGTACCTCAGTGGCAGGTTCTCAAACGCCATTTCTTTTTATTGAAGGCCATTCCGGCTCTCTACCAGCATGTGGAAGGCAATGTCTTGGCCTCGTTGGACAGGGCAGTCATGGTCTAGCAGGCATGGACAGGGACATTACCTTTCTTTCACGGTGCACTGGGTAACTCTGCTGGCAGCTGGGAAGGCTGCAGGACAGGGTTCAGTATTGTTGGAGCTTGTTCCGCCACCACGCCTCCAAAATGCTAGTGGTGATTCTGCCACAGCTCTCTCCTCCATCCCCTCCTCTTCTTCTTCCTCTATGGCCGCTTCCTCTGCAGATTTGTCCTTTGAACCAGCGGTGCTCCGTAGGCGTTCTAGAGGCTACGCAAGCACTCAGGCAAAAAGATGCCATGCGGTGCTTGAGTTGGTCTGCTTAGGGGACAGGAGCCACACTGGGGCAGAGATTCTGGCAGCTCTGCAGGGGCAGACTCAGAGGTGGTTGACGCCATGCCAGCTTCAGCCAGGAATAGTTGATTGTGAAAATCGCACCAACCTCCTCTCTGCCCTCCGATAGGGACACTTGACCCATGTTCCCTGTTTGGCTCACGTTCTGAATTTGGTGGTGCAGCGGTTCTTGAGCAGGTACCCGGGCTTACAGGATCTCCTGAGGCAGGCCAGAAAAGTCTGTGGTCATTTCTGCCGGTCATATAATGCCAGTGCTCGGCTGGCTGACATTCAAAGAGAATGCAACCTGCCCAAGAACCGCCTCATTTGTGACATGCCCATCAGGTGGAACTCAACGTTGGCAATGCTGCAGCGGCTGCACATGCAGCAGAGGGCCATCAATGAGTACCTGTGTGAGTATGGCACCAGGACAGGGTCAGGGGAGTTTGGCTTTTTTTCGCCATGCCAGTAGCTACTGATCAAGGATGCATGCACTGTCCTGTCACCATTTGAGGAGGCCACGAGGATGGTGAGCAGTGACAGTGCATGCATCAGTGATACTGTCCCTCTTGTCTTCCTGTTGGAGCACACGCTGCATGGAATAATGGACAGGGCACTTGAGGTAGAACAGCGGGAAGAAGAGGAGGACTTCCTTACCTCTCAAGGCCCTCTTTATCCAGATACTATTCCGGCAGGCACGCCAATCACACAGGAAGAATCCCCCATCGATTCTAGAAGAAGAGGATGAGGATTGTGTCAGCATGGAGATGGAGGATAAGGATTGTGTCAGCATGGAGATGGAGGATAACGCTCAGCATCAGCAGCAGTCTTCAAGGGATCGTCGTTTTCAGTCCCCAGAAACCCATGGAGTTGTACGTGGCTGGGAGTTGGTTGAGGATCATGCGATGCTTAGTGACCCAGATGACTCAGGATCAAATGCCTCTGCATGGCCTCCCTGATCCTGCAAAGCCCGCAAAAGGACCCTAGGATTCGTGGTATCAAGGAGAGGGGACATTACTGGCTGGCAACCCTTCTTGATCCACGTTACAAGGGTAAGGTTGCAGAACCTATCCAGCCTTCGCAGAGGGAGCAGAGGATGAAACATCTTCAAGAGGCCTTGCAGATGCAATGCGTTTCCAGAGCCTGGGAGGTTACAATTTCCTAGTGCTGGACAACGTGTTGCTGAGGCTTCGTTCAGTCACAGAAAGAGCCGTGGAGAAGGTGGCTGGCTGACCGATGCCTTCAGACAATTCTTCAGTCCTCAGCGCCCAGGTCTGATCGGTTCCAGCAACCACCGCCAGTGTCTGAATTACATGGTGCAGGAATATCTAGGGGCAAGGTGGACTTGGAGACCTTTCCACCAGAACATCCACTGGGTTGATGGGTCTTGAGGATGGACCACTGGCCATAGCTTGCTCAATATGCAATTGAGCTACTGGTCTGTCCTGCATCCAGCGTTCACATACTCTGTTGATTGGCTCACATTCATAAAAATAAATCAGTCTTGGATCACCAGCTACCAAGCACCTGATGCTGATGTAACCGATTGATTTTTCTATGGATGTGGGATCCCTTGAAGACAGGATATGAGTGACTATCCTATTCCTCCTCAATATTCATGATGATAGCTTCTAGGAATATTTTTGGTTCATAGCACCACCACCACTGCCTAAGGCCCAATTTTTCTGCCCCTGTTTAACAGGGGCGTGTAATTACAATTTTTGAGGTGGCCGGACCTAGCAGGAAGATGTACGCTTAATCCCTGAGCTCCTGGCACCACAGGGAAAAGCTGACGGGAACCTGATGTAAAATTGCCCCTAAAAACTTCAAAATCATGGGAACTGCATCGTAGAACTCTTCTGTCTCCCGTTCCTGTTCCCCCCGCGAACAAATAGGAAGACCTCGACAACAGAGGTCAGCGCCATAACCTCAGAGTCAGAGGACTGCCAGAGGCCATCGAGGGAGAACAAATAGCCCCCACCATGACTGGAATCTTCAATGGTCTGCTCAATAGACCACCTCATACGCCCATTGATATGGAAAAAATCCACCGGGCCTTACGTCCCAAGGGAAGGGAGACGGATCCCCCGAGGGAAATCATTTGCTGTATAATAGACTTCAAACTGAAGGAAGAAATTATCAGACAAGCAAGAAGCAGACCTCAAATTCTCCATGATGGGAGAACACTTCAAATCTGTCAGGACCTCTCCCGACGTCATCTGAAGCCTCTGCTGGACGCCCTTCGCATGAAAGGTATTCAATATAAATGGAAATTCCTGTTTTGCCTTTCTGCCTCCACCCAGGGCCGCACGGCTCTCCTGAGAGTACCAGAGGATCTCCCACACTTCTGTGGAACCCTGGGCATACCCCTGGTAGATGTCCCTAACTGGTATGCGGAGTTTCGCCACTCAGTGACAAGCAAAGAATCACCTCAGGAAGAACCTATGGAGGCGTAAGATACCAGGTACCGTAGGCGAAGGTCCCCATCCGCCCCCAGGCACCTTACCGGTACCCACATTTACTACCAGGAGGGCAGCCTACCATGCAATCTCAGTTTGCCCTGTTCGGCTTTAATCAGTTCTCTCACACTGTTAACCTTTGATCCAATGTTTATGTGACTGACTTTCTTCAAGAGATATTCAGCACAATAAATGTTTTGCATCTTTACTGGGTTCGGATTGTGTCCCTATCATAGACATTGCAAGTTTAGCTAGAAAGCAGCAGCACTTGCCTATGGAATGAACACCGCCCATATGTCTAGTGGAGTGTTCTAAAACTACATGACCCACAACACCCTGCGGTTTGTACCCGCCCCTGACCTGGCAGCAGTTCTGTACAGTGTCACTTCCGCCCACAATCTCCCTGACAGCAAGGAAAAGCCTCAAGAACATCCGATGAACACTGCGACTGTTACCTGGACAACGCCTCACACAGATCATCACACTCAAGGCTGACTTCCAAAGCTGTGTCTCACATGGTCTCCTCTTCTACTCCATCGCTGGCGGCAACCACTCGTGTACTGACTGAGGAGCCTACAGGGGCAACCCCCCTCCATCTACATGTCCTGTACAGACACTCAACTGATGTGACACCTACCTGAAGACTTATACACAGTACACTACATCCATCTACATGTCCTGTACAGACACTCAACTGATGTGACACCTACCTGAAGACTTATACACAGTACACTACATCCTTCTACATGTCCTGTACAGACACTCAACTGATGTGACAACTACCTGAAGACTTATACACAGTACACTACATCCATCTACATGTCCTGTACAGACACTCAACTAATGTGACACCTACCTGAAGACTTATACACAGTACACTACATCCATCTACATGTCCTGTACAGACACTCAACTGATGTGACACCTACCTGAAGACTTATACACAGTACACTACATCCATCTACATGTCCTGTACAGACACTCAACTAATGTGACACCTACCTGAAGACTTATACACAGTACACTACATCCATCTACATGTCCTGTACAGACACTCAACTAATGTGACACCTACCTGAAGACTTATACACAGTACACTACATCCATCTACATGTCCTGTACAGACACTCACTGCTGGGAACTGATGTGACACCTACCTGAAGACTTATACACAGTACACTACATCCATCTACATGTCCTGTACAGACACTCACTGCTGGGAACTGATGTGACACCTACCTGAAGACTTATACACAGTACACTACAGTCATCTACATGTCCTGTACAGACACTCAACTGATGTGACACCTACCTGAAAACTTATATACAGTAAACTACATCCATCTACATGTCCTGTACAGACACTCACTGCTGGGAATTGATATGACACCTACCTGAAGACTTATACACAGTACACTACATCCATCTACATGTCCTGTACAGACTCTCACTGCTGGGAACTGATGTGATACCTACCTGAAGACTTATACACAGTACACTACATCCATCTACATGTCCTTTACAGACACTCACTGCTGAGAACTGATGTGATACCTACCCGAAGACTTATACACAGTACACTACATCCATCTACATGTCCTGTACAGACACTCACTGCTGAGAACTGATGTGACACCTACCCGAAGACTTATACACAGTACACTACATCCATCTACATGTCCTGTACAGACACTCACTGCTGGGAACTGATGTGATACCTACCTGAAGACTTATACACAGTACACTACACATCCATCTACATGTCCTGTACAGACACTCACTGCTGGGAACTGATGTGACACCTACCTGAAGACTTATACACAGTACACTACATCCATCTACATGTCCTGTACAGACACTCAACTGCTGGGAACTGATGTGACACCTACCTGAAGACTTATACACAGTACACTACATCCATCTACATGTCCTGTACAGACACTCACTACTGAGAACTGATGTGATACCTACCTGAAGACTTATACACAGTACACTACATCCATCTACATGTCCTGTACAGACACTCACTGCTGGGAACTGATGTGACACCTACCTGAAGACTTATACACAGTACACTACATCCATCTACATGTCCTGTACAGACACTCACTGCTGAGAACTGATGTGACACCTACCTGAAGACTTATACACAGTACACTACATCCATCTACATGTCCTGTACAGACACTCACTGCTGGGAACTGATGTGACACCTACCTGAAGACTTATACACAGTACACTACATCCATCTACATGTCCTGTACAGACACTCAACTAATGTGACACCTACCTGAAGACTTATACACAGTACACTACATCCATCTACATGTCCTGTACAGACACTCAACTAATGTGACACCTACCTGAAGACTTATACACAGTACACTACATCCATCTACATGTCCTGTACAGACACTCACTGCTGGGAACTGATGTGACACCTACCTGAAGACTTATACACAGTACACTACAGTCATCTACATGTCCTGTACAGACACTCAACTGATGTGACACCTACCTGAAAACTTATATACAGTAAACTACATCCATCTACATGTCCTGTACAGACACTCACTGCTGGGAATTGATGTGACACCTACCTGAAGACTTATACACAGTACACTACATCCATCTACATGTCCTGTACAGACTCTCACTGCTGGGAACTGATGTGATACCTACCTGAAGACTTATACACAGTACACTACATCCATCTACATGTCCTTTACAGACACTCACTGCTGAGAACTGATGTGATACCTACCCGAAGACTTATACACAGTACACTACATCCATCTACATGTCCTGTACAGACACTCACTGCTGAGAACTGATGTGACACCTACCCGAAGACTTATACACAGTACACTACATCCATCTACATGTCCTGTACAGACACTCACTGCTGGGAACTGATGTGACACCTACCTGAAGACTTATACACAGTACACTACATCCATCTACATGTCCTGTACAGACACTCAACTGATGTGACACCTACCTGAAGACTTATACACAGTACACTACACATCCATCTACATGTCCTGTACAGACACTCACTGCTGGGAACTGATGTGACACCTACCTGAAGACTTATACACAGTACACTACATCCATCTACATGTCCTGTACAGACACTCAACTGCTGGGAACTGATGTGACACCTACCTGAAGACTTATACACAGTACACTACATCCATCTACATGTCCTGTACAGACACTCACTACTGAGAACTGATGTGATACCTACCTGAAGACTTATACACAGTACACTACATCCATCTACATGTCCTGTACAGACACTCACTGCTGGGAACTGATGTGACACCTACCTGAAGACTTATACACAGTACACTACACATCCATCTACATGTCCTGTACAGACACTCACTGCTGGGAACTGATGTGATACCTACCTGAAGACTTATACACAGTACACTACATCCATCTACATGTCCTGTACAGACACTCACTGCTGGGAACTGATGTGGCACCTACCTGCAGGCTTATGCAGAATGCACTTCCGCCATCTACTGGCCTGTAACTGTAACTTTAACTTTACCCAATCATACTTGCTGGCATGTTAGGTTGCACGGCGAGGTATGAGGTATATTCCACACTCTCTCTATGGGAAATCTTCTAGTCCAGGGGTGTCAAACTCAATTTTATTGTGGGTCGCATCAGCATTATGATTGTCCTTAAAAGGGGTGGTTGTATCTGTAAGATTAGATGTCCAGCGCATGCCCTCCTCTTACATTAGATGTCAAGAGCCACCACACCACCACACCTTACATCACAGTGCACCCCGCTTTCCTTATGCTGCTGCTGGAAATAAGCTGGATGCATTGCTTGAAAGCAGAAAGTAGGGGTCTGGAGGAGGGCTGGAGCTCTCTTGCAGCTGCAGGAGAGGTGCGAGGGCCACATGAAATGGCCTGGAGGGCCGGATTCGGCCCACGGGCCTTATGTTTGACACCTGTGTTCGAGTCTATAAGTTTAGTATTCCTCAGACTTTCTAGTTGGAGATCTGTCACTGATTGCATGGTCAGCTTACTGACTGATTTACTTGTTTATTTACATGTTACTCCGGTTACAGTGTTCTATCCCTCTTTTGAGATTTTTGTGCTGTTTTTAGGCCCTATAAATGTCCTCTGTTTAATAACCTCACACGTTCTGAGGCCAACACTTGACCCATGAGAGGGCACCCACCTTTACAAATCCCGCATTTAGCCGTAATAGTATTTAATGGCGTTTTGGGTGCCTTTTGGTATGGGGGCTGGGTGGTGGTATCATAACTCCCAATATTTCTATATGATGGTTCTTGTATGCTATTAGTGTAATGATGCATTTATTCACCCAAATTCCACCACCCAGCACTCACCTTTCTTTGAGAGTATCCCCTCGCCCTATTATTATATATCCCCCAGAAAATACGTTCTCCAAAACCTCCTCCTTTTATCACCTGAAGACCCTGTGGTGGCGGACTATACCATTCTTTCCTTTACCTATAGTCCTCCTTCACTGCTTAGTGATTGCCAACCCCCACACAGTTGTGAGTCACGGTGCTGTTACACCCCTCGGGGTACACACATCGTACCCGCACTGTACCTTACCGATACTGTACAGTTTAGAGGTACGGGAGCAAGTCACCCCCAAACCTCATCGGTTTCACCCCAGTTACCTCAACATTACATTTAAACCTGCCATACACTGAACAGACCCACATTCTGATCGCCTAGGTCATCCCTCTCCCTTCACTCATACTTATGGCGGATGACACAGACCCCCAGGCCTCACCGCCTGACCTACATAAGCACCTACAGACACTCAAACTCTGCTCAATCAATATACAAGGCCTTAACATCCCAGAGAAAAGGTCTAAACTGTTCTATTTCCTACAACGATCGAAAATAGATGTAGCACTTATACAGGAAACGCACTTCAGGACGGATAGCATCCCTAAACTGTATAATCACCAATTCCCACTGGTGTACCACGCTTCCAACACCGAGGCTAAATCCAAAGGAGTCTCAATCTTAATTTCTAAACAATGCCCCCTGCAGGTGACAGAAGTCCAAAGAGACTCCCAAGGGAGATTCCTATTCATTAAAGGCACTCTGCACCACAGACCTGTCACAATAGCGAACATTTACGCCCCTAACTCGCAACAAGTGGCCTTTTTTAGAGACACCTTCCAACAACTTCTCAGCTTCCAATCAGGTACTCTGATAGTAGGAGGCGACTTCAATGTCGCTCTGAATCCCTCCCTTGACACATCCAACGGTTCTTCTTCCCTAACCTACAGAGCCTTACGAGCTATTAAATTGCAACTCAGCAACCTGTTACTTCACGATGCCTGACGCACATTACACCCCAACACTAAGGACTTCACCTTCTTTTCTGCACCTCATAACAAATACTCCAGAATAGACCACTTTTTCTTATCCCAAAATGATCTCACACACCTCTCAAAAGCCACGATTGAACCCATGGTTCTTTCTGATCACAACCCCATATTTATAACTCTATCCCTCCCGACGACCCATGGTAGGTCCAACATATGGCGACTTGATAATTCTCTACTGACCGACCTGGACCATATTCAACAAATTACCACGAGCCTCACCCAATACTTTGCAGAAAAGACAACAGAAGACACCTCTCCTATCTCCGTTTGGGCAGCACACAAATGCGTCATAAGGGGGAAATTTATCTCCCTTACGGCCCAACGAAACAAACTTAGAAAATCACAAATTAATGAGCTGACCGACCGCATACTAACACTTGAAAAAGCACACAAAGCATCGCTAGCAGCTTCCACATTAAGGGAACTAACTCAGACCAGAGAAGAACTTCTAGAGGAACTTAACCATACACTAAAATGTAACTACGCCATGACCCAAAAATTAATCTATGAATTCGGCAACAAGTCGGGTAAACTTTTAGCCAGAGCGCTTCAAGTTAAAAAAGCGGCCCATACCATTCACAAAATTACAACACCGACTGGCGACACCCTTGTTCCTACGGATGATATCTCTGACCATTTTGTTCAGTACTTCTTCAAACTATACAACCTCCCCACCATGCTCCCCCCTGCAGCCACCTCGGACCAAATGACAGCCATTACCGACTTCCTTGCACAATACTGTCCCTCCCCCCTCTCTTCAGATGAATCCTCGGACCTTGATCTCCAACTCTCAGGAGAAGAAATTTTAACTGCATTAAAACAAATGAAACCGGGCAAAAGCCCTGGCCCAGATGGCCTGACAGTTAGCTAATATAAGTCCTTCCCAGACACCCTCATTCCCCACCTCACCAAAGCCTTCAATAATCTCTCACCAACCTCTAATACGATGAGGGACATCCTTGAAGCACACGTCACTGTCATTCCCAAACAAGGCAAAGACCCCTCATTGGTCTCTAACTACCGCCCGATTTCACTTCTGAACGTAGACCTAAAGCTCTACGCCAAAGTGTTGGCAAACCGCATTCTCCCTCTGCTACCCAAATTAATCTCCCTTGATCAAGTAGGTTTTGTCCCTGGCAGGGAGGCCAGGGACAATACTATCAAGGCTCTAAATATCCATCACTGGCTCTCCAAAACATCCACACAAGGTTTATTCCTGTCTTTGGACGCAGAGAAGGCGTTCGACAGGGTGGCCTGGGACTATATGGAAGCGACTTTAAGAGTAATGGGTTTCCCATCGCGTCTACTCCAAATGATCCTGGCGCTATACTCTGCACCTACAGCTAAACTTAGGATCAATGGCCGCCTGTCGAACGCCTTCTCTGTCTCAAACGGAACCCGTCAGGGATGCCCCCTATCCCCGCTCATATTCATCCTTACTATGGAACCAATGCTTCGCAGATTAAGAGACAACCCGGACGTCAAAGGCATTAACATTGGTGATAACCACTATAAATTAGCAGCCTATGCGGATGACGTTTTACTCTTCCTCACTGACCCTATTGTCACTATCCCCAATCTTCTTAAAGATTTCTCATTATTCAAAACCTTGTCAAACCTTCAAATTAACTTTACAAAATGGAAAGCACTGAACATCTCCCTACCAGCCACACTGGTCACCCAATGCAAACAGAACTTCCCCTTTACATGGGAATCACAGGACATTACATACCTGGGCATCAAAATACCTACTAAACTACAGGATCTCTACATGAGAAACTTCCAACCCGCGCTTCAAAACATACAAACTGATTTAAATAAATGGCATTTCAGGTCCTTCTCCTGGTTGGGTAGGACAGCCATATTAAAAATGAATGTACTGCCCAGACTTCTTTACCTTTTTCAGGCAATCCCCATAAAGCTACCCACCTCCTTTTTTACATCATACAAGCGTATGTGCAGGACTTTTATCTGGGCGTCCAAGACCCCCCGACTAAGCTGGGATAGGCTAGTACTCCCCAAGCTATTAGGGGTCCTTGGCCTCCCCGACATTCAAAAATACCACTGGGCATGTCATTTAACTAGGATTGTAGATTGGCATCTGCATCGTTCCAATAAAGCCTGGATTACACTTGAAGACTCTTTCACTAAAACCCCGCTGTCACATCTACCCTGGATCAATCACAACTCCATTCCTAGAGATTTGGTGACACATCCCTTTATTGGAGCCACATTGTCCCACCTTAAATTAGCCGGCAAAGCACTGGATTACACACCGCACCCAGGCCCTATGACCCCTTTGGTCCGTAATCCTGACTTCCTGCCAGGCCTTGCCTTAAGAGATCTGCACAGGGAATCATGCACAGCCCCCATCAGGGCACACCACTTCTTCCAAAATGGTGAACTCCTCCCCCACCAAGCCATGGCAGCCAAACTCACTGAATACAACATCCCCTTTTACAAGTACCTACAATTAAGACACTTTTTTACTGACGCCTAATCCATCTTACTGTGGTACCGAGAGCGTACACCCTTTGAATTGCTATGTGATAGTTCAGAACCCCAACGTCATGTGATCTCTACTGTTTACACATTCTTATTTTCAACTTGCAAAATTAAAGATGATAAGCTTATCCATCGTTGGGAATCAGAACTGACCATAGACTTAACTTCCACTGAATGGGAGCGTATACACAACCATATTCATAAAGGCTCCATTAATGTCTCCACCCAGGAAAACAGATACAAAATATTCACCAACTGGTACAGGACACCTAATAAGATCCACAAAATGCACCCCTCGGTCCCCCCGACATGCTGGCGTTGCAATGCGGCGCTTGGCACCCTCATTCATATCTGGTGGGAATGTCCTCTTATCATACCGTACTGGATGGAAATTCACCGCCTTATCACCCAAATTACCTCTTACGCCCCAGACTTCACTCCGGCCCAATACATGCTCCATCACACCTCCATGCCCCTCTCCTCCTACAAAAAATCCCTTACCCTACACCTTATCAATGCAGCCAACCTCTGTGTCCCGGTTCACTGGAGGAGTTCCACACCACCCACAGTGGCTGAATGGTTCAAAAGAGTCGATAGAACGGCCGAGATGGAAAAACTCATTTACCAAGCAAAAGACAATCCCACAAAATTTAATACAACATGGGCTTGCTGGTTACACTTTAGAGTTTCCTCGACGCAGATCATTCCGCCCGGTGACCCAACCTCTCCGCCATGATCGATACTGATCTGTCACAGAAACGTCATAGTGTCTGGCTGATCGTGCCCTCCCTCCGTCCATACCCTCCCCCCGTCCATACCCTCCCCCCGTCCATACCCTTCCTCCGTCCGTACCCTTCCTCCGTCCATACCCTCCCCCCGTCCATACCCTCCCTCCGTCCATACCCTCCCTCCGTCCATATCCTCCTCCCATCCATACCTTCCTCCGTCCATACCCTCCCTCCATCCATACCTCCCTCCGTCCATACCCTCCCTCCGTCCATACCCTCCCTCCCTCCATACTCTTCCTCCGTCCATACCCTTCCTCCGTCCATACCCTCCCTCCGTCCATACCCTCCCCCCGTCCATACCCTCCCTCCGTCCATACCCTTCCTCCGTCCATACCCTTCCTCCGTTCTTACCCTTCCTCCGTCCATACCCTTCCTCCGTCCATACCCTCCCCCCGTCCATACCCTTCCTCCGTCCACACCCTCCCTCCGACCACACCCTCCCCCCATCCATACCCTTCCTCCGTCCATACCCTCCCTCCGTCCGTACCCTCCCCCCGTCCGTACCCTCCCTCCGTCCGTACCCTCCCTCCGTCCATACCCTCCCCCCGTCCATACCCTCCCTCCGTCCATACCCTCCCCCCGTCCATACCCTCCCTCCGTCCATACCCTTCCTCCGTCCATACCCTCCCCCCGTCCATACCCTTCCTCCGTCCACACCCTCCCTCCGACCACACCCTCCCCCCATCCATACCCTCCCTCCGTCCATACCCTCCCCCCGTCCATACCCTCCCTCCGTCCATACCCTTCCTCCGTCCATACCCTTCCTCCGTTCTTACCCTTCCTCCGTCCATACCCTTCCTCCGTCCATACCCTCCCCCCGTCCATACCCTTCCTCCGTCCACACCCTCCCTCCGACCACACCCTCCCCCCATCCATACCCTTCCTCCGTCCATACCCTCCCTCCGTCCGTACCCTCCCCCCGTCCGTACCCTCCCTCCGTCCGTACCCTCCCTCCGTCCATACCCTCCCCCCGTCCATACCCTCCCTCCGTCCATACCCTCCCCCCGTCCATACCCTCCCTCCGTCCATACCCTTCCTCCGTCCATACCCTCCCCCCGTCCATACCCTTCCTCCGTCCACACCCTCCCTCCGACCACACCCTCCCCCCATCCATACCCTTCCTCCGTCCATACCCTCCCTCCGTCCGTACCCTCCCCCCGTCCATACCCTTCCTCCGTCCACACCCTCCCTCCGACCACACCCTCCCCCCATCCATACCCTTCCTCCGTCCATACCCTCCCTCCGTCCGTACCCTCCCTCCGTCCACACTCTCCCTCCGTCCACACTCTCCCTCCGTCCACACCCTCCCCCCGTCCACACCCTTCCTCCGTCCATACCCTTCCTCTTACCCAATTGATCCTCACCGATCATACTTAGGTGATCTCCATACCCTCTCAACCTGATACCAACATAACTCCTTCATTGTTCTGGCAGGAGCACACACCCTAACGGTTTCTGGTCTCCTTACTCCCCCCCCCCCCCACTCCTAAACAACATATTATTATTACGGAGCTGCCTCTCAATCATATGGGTACCGAATAGGTTTAACACCACACACATTACTACACATGGCCCCCACCCAATCACAGTTAGAACCCTTTAGGGGTGAATGGGTTTAAGGGTGGCTTTGATTGGTACATGACATTACCCCGATTGGACCCCTACCCCCACATCAACCCCTCCTCCCCTCACACCAACCCCTTCTCCCTCACCCACCCCTCCTCCCCCCAAACCGACCCCTCCTCCCCTCACACCGACCCCTCCTCCCCTCACACCGACCCCTTCTCCCTCACACGGAGATGCTTAATGATCCTTAGTTTATACACTTGTTAATTAGGATATTCCCGCTTTACCATAGGAATACTTTACTGGGTCAGAACTTCACCTCCATCACTAATACAGAAGTCACCTAGTAAGAGGCTCAGTTGGCCGTATTTTGAACTCGTTCTTTCATTTCTGCTTTATTATTATTATACAGGATTTATATAGCTCCAACAGTTTACGCAGCGCTTTACAACTTGAGGGTAGACAGTACAAATACAATACACTTTGATACAGTAGGAATCAGAGGGCCCTGATCCTTAGAGCTTACAATCTAAGAGGGAAGGTCGAGAGATACAAGAGGTAATAACTGTGGGGGATGTGCTGATTGAGAAGATAAATGTACAGTTGTTAGGTGGGGGCAAGATAGGCTTCTCTGAAGAGATGAGTTTTCAGGGATCGTCTGAAAGTGGATAAAGTAGGAGAAAATCGGACGGATTGGGGTAGAGCATTCCAGAGGATGGGGGAAGCTCTGGAGAAGTCCTGAAGGCGAGCATGGGATGAGATGACAAGGGAGTCTGAGATCAGGAGGTCTTGGAAGGAGCGAAGAGAACGATTAGGTTGGTATTCTGAGACCAGGTTAGAGATGTAGCTGGGGGCAGGTTGTGGACGGCTTTGTAAGTTCTAGTTAGTATCTTGAATTTAATTCGGTGATGGAGTGGCAGCCAATGGAGGGATTGGCAGAGGGGTGTGGCAGACGCTGAGCGGTTTGTGAGGTGGATGAGCCTGGCAGCAGCGTTCATGATGGACTGAAGTGGGGAGGAGCCTATTTAGAGGTAAACCAATGCTTTATTTATCGATTGTATGACATATTGATTGTATGACTTATTGATTGTATTAACAGCTTCTGTTTCAATGTATACCAGATAACTGTGACTTTATGTATATCTGAAAAATGTTAATAAACATTTATTGAAAGAAAAAAAAAATACATAAACATTGTGTAATTATTATGTCTATTATTTGACCATTGATTCTTGTTTATGTATTTATTACTATTAGAGCCATTGAGGAGACCTGTAGGGACATGATATGCATCAGTGGCCACCTCATAGAAAATGGATACTATGGTCAGGATTAGTTTATATTTGTACTCTGCTTTTTCCTTTATGTACCTTATTCTTTGCAATGTACCCTTGTAATAACATTTATAACTTTTAAAGAAAAAAAAATAAAAGAAAAAAATAAAGGGATATAAAGGAATATAAAGGGATATAAAGGGAATATGAAGTAATAGTATTATTAATAGTAGAAAAAAAATGCACTTGTGGGTTTAACTGTTTTTTTTATAATTCTCCTTTAAGGGGGTGTGTCCCCCATTCCCACCTCAGAAAGTTGGGATGTTTGGGGTCAGACATGACAATTGTTTTCTGCACAGAAGGAAAATACAATTGTAATATTTCCCATAATGACTCAGCCAATAGGAAGGGAGGAGCTCTTCCTGCCAGTCTTCCCCAGTGTCCTATACGGCTTCCTCTATTTATGGTGTAATGCTGACACCTAGTGTTCATTGCTTGCAGTGCATATATAATTGGGTGTCAGCCAATCGGTGTTTCTCAGAGTGCAATACTTTCAGCACTACAAGTGAGACTCTGAGTTCAGGATTCCTGTACATAATTGCCTTGTAGGAAGATACAGCGCTGGGGAGTAGTATGAAGACAAAAAGCAAGGGAAGCATCAGGCAGGCAGAGATCAATATACAGGCAGGAATCGGGGGGTGCAGTCTGCAGGCAGGAATCGGGGGGTGCAGTCTGCAGGCAGGAATCGGGGGGTGCAGTCTGCAGGCAGGAATCGGGGGGAGCAGTCTGCAGGCAGGAATCGGGGGGTGCAGTCTGCAGGCAGGAATCGGGGGGTGCAGTCTGCAGGCAGGAATCGGGGGGGAGCAGTCTGCAGGCAGGAATCGGGGGAAGCAGTCTGCAGGCAGGAATCGGGGGGTGCAGTCTGCAGGCAGTAATCGGGGGGAGCAGTCTGCAGGCAGGAATCGGGGGGTGCAGTCTGCAGGCAGGAATCGGGGGGTGCAGTCTGCAGGCAGGAATCGGGGGTGCAGTCTGCAGGCAGGAATCGGGGGGAGCAGTCTGCAGGCAGGAATCGGGGGTGCAGTCTGCAGGCAGGAATCGGGGGGAGCAGTCTGCAGGCAGGAATCGGGGGAAGCAGTCTGCAGGCAGGAATCGGGGGGTGCAGTCTGCAGGCAGTAATCGGGGGTGCAGTCTGCAGGCAGGAATCGGGGGGTGCAGTCTGCAGGCAGGAATCGGGGGTGCAGTTTGCAGGCAGGAATCAGGGGGTGCAGTCTGCAGGCAGGAATCAGGGGGAGCAGTCTGCAGGCAGGAATCGGGGGGAGCAGTCTGCAGGCAGGAATCGGGGGGTGCAGTCTGCAGGCAGGAATCGGGGGGTGCAGTCTGCAGGCAGGAATCGGGGGTGCAGTCTGCAGGCAGGAATCGGGGGGAGCAGTCTGCAGGCAGGAATCGGGGGGTGCAGTCTGCAGGCAGGAATCGGGGGTGCAGTCTGCAGGCAGGAATCGGGGGGAGCAGTCTGCAGGCAGGAATCGGGGGGGGCAGCCTGCAGGCAGGAATCGGGGGTGCAGTCTGCAGGCAGGAATCGGGGGGAGCAGTCTGCAGGCAGGAATCGGGGGAAGCAGTCTGCAGGCAGGAATCGGGGGGTGCAGTCTGAAGGCAGGAATCGGGGGGAGCAGTCTGCAGGCAGGAATCCGGGGGAGCAGTCTGCAGGCAGGAATCGGGGGAAGCAGTCTGCAGGCAGGAATCGGGGGGAGCAGTCTGCAGGCAGGAATCGGGGGAAGCAGTCTGCAGGCAGGAATCGGGGGGGTGCAGTCTGCAGGCAGGAATCGGGGGAAGCAGTCTGCAGGCAGGAATCGGGGGTGTAGTCTGCAGGCAGGAATCGGGGGGTGCAGTCTGCAGGCAGGAATCGGGGGGGAGCAGTCTGCAGGCAGGAATCGGGGGGGAGCAGTCTGCAGGCAGGAATCGGGGGAAGCAGTCTGCAGGCAGGAATCGGGGGGAGCAGTCTGCAGGCAGGAATCGGGGGAAGCAGTCTGCAGGCAGGAATCGGGGGGGTGCAGTCTGCAGGCAGGAATCGGGGGAAGCAGTCTGCAGGCAGGAATCGGGGGTGCAGTCTGCAGGCAGGAATCGGGGGGTGCAGTCTGCAGGCAGGAATCGGGGGGGAGCAGTCTGCAGGCAGGAATCGGGGGGTGCAGTCTGCAGGCAGGAATCGGGGGTGCAGTCTGCAGGCAGGAATCGGGGGGTGCAGTCTGCAGGCAGGAATCGGGGGGTGCAGTCTGCAGGCAGGAATCGGGGGGAGCAGGCTGCAGGCAGGAATCGGGGGTGCAGTCTGCAGGCAGGAATCGGGGGTGCAGTCTGCAGGCAGAAATCGGGGGGAGCAGTCTGCAGGCAGGAATCGGGGGTGCAGTCTGCAGGCAGGAATTGAGGGAGCAGTCTGCAGGCAGGAATCGGGGGAAGCAGTCTGCAGGCAGGAATCGGGGGAATCGGGGGGTGCAGTCTGCAGGCAGGAATCGGGGGGAGCAGTCTGCAGGCAGGAATCGGGGGAAGCAGTCTGCAGGCAGGAATCGGGGGGAGCAGTCTGCAGGCAGGAATCGGGGGAAGCAGTCTGCAGGCAGGAATCGGGGGGGAGCAGTCTGCAGGCAGGAATCGGGGGGTGCAGTCTGCAGGCAGGAATCCGGGGGAGCAGTCTGCAGGCAGGAATCGGGGGGAGCAGTCTGCAGGCAGGAATCGGGGGAAGCAGTCTGCAGGCAGTAATCAGGGGGGAGCAGTCTGCAGGCAGGAATCGGGGGGTGCAGTCTGCAGGCAGGAATCAGGGGGAGCAGTCTGCAGGCAGGAATCGGGGGGAGCAGTCTGCAGGCAGGAATCGGGGGGAGCAGTCTGCAGGCAGGAATCGGGGGGTGCAGTCTGCAGGCAGGAATCGGGGGTGCAGTCTGCAGGCAGGAATCGGGGGGTGCAGTCTGCAGGCAGGAATCGGGGGGTGCAGTCTGCAGGCAGGAATCGGGGGGAGCAGTCTGCAGGCAGGAATCGGGGGGTGCAGTCTGCAGGCAGGAATCGGGGGTGCAGTCTGCAGGCAGGAATCGGGGGGAGCAGTCTGCAGGCAGGAATCGGGGGGGGCAGCCTGCAGGCAGGAATCGGGGGTGCAGTCTGCAGGCAGGAATCGGGGGAAGCAGTCTGCAGGCAGGAATCGGGGGGTGCAGTCTGCAGGCAGGAATCGGGGGAAGCAGTCTGCAGGCAGGAATCGGGGGAAGCAGTCTGCAGGCAGGAATCGGGGGGTGCAGTCTGCAGGCAGGAATCGGGGGTGCAGTCTGCAGGCAGGAATCGGGGGGAGCAGTCTGCAGGCAGGAATTGGGGGAAGCAGTCTGCAGGCAGGAATCGGGGGGGGAGCAGTCTGCAGGCAGTAATCGGGGGCAGCAGTCTGCAGGCAGGAATCGGGGGTAGCAGTCTGCAGGCAGGAATCGGGGGGTGCAGTCTGCAGGCAGGAATCGGGGGGAGCAGTCTGCAGGCAGGAATCGGGGGGGAGCAGTCTGCAGGCAGGAATCGGGGGGTGCAGTCTGCAGGCAGGAATCCGGGGGAGCAGTCTGCAGGCAGGAATCGGGGGGAGCAGTCTGCAGGCAGGAATCGGGGGAAGCAGTCTGCAGGCAGTAATCAGGGGGGAGCAGTCTGCAGGCAGGAATCAGGGGGAGCAGTCTGCAGGCAGGAATCGGGGGGAGCAGTCTGCAGGCAGGAATCGGGGGGAGCAGTCTGCAGGCAGGAATCGGGGGGTGCAGTCTGCAGGCAGGAATCGGGGGTGCAGTCTGCAGGCAGGAATCGGGGGGTGCAGTCTGCAGGCAGGAATCGGGGGGTGCAGTCTGCAGGCAGGAATCGGGGGGAGCAGTCTGCAGGCAGGAATCGGGGGGTGCAGTCTGCAGGCAGGAATCGGGGGTGCAGTCTGCAGGCAGGAATCGGGGGGAGCAGTCTGCAGGCAGGAATCGGGGGGGCAGCCTGCAGGCAGGAATCGGGGGTGCAGTCTGCAGGCAGGAATCGGGGGGAGCAGTCTGCAGGCATGAATCGGGGGAAGCAGTCTGCAGGCAGGAATCGGGGGGTGCAGTCTGCAGGCAGGAATCGGGGGGAGCAGTCTGCAGGCAGGAATCCGGGGGAGCAGTCTGCAGGCAGGAATCGGGGGAAGCAGTCTGCAGGCAGGAATCGGGGGGGAGCAGTCTGCAGGCAGGAATCGGGGGAAGCAGTCTGCAGGCAGGAATCGGGGGGGTGCAGTCTGCAGGCAGGAATCGGGGGGTGCAGTCTGCAGGCAGGAATCGGGGGGTGCAGTCTGCAGGCAGGAATCGGGGGGTGCAGTCTGCAGGCAGGAATCGGGGGGTGCAGTCTGCAGGCAGGAATCGGGGGGAGCAGTCTGCAGGCAGGAATCGGGGGGTGCAGTCTGCAGGCAGGAATCGGGGGTGCAGTCTGCAGGCAGGAATCGGGGGGAGCAGTCTGCAGGCAGGAATCGGGGGAAGCAGTCTGCAGGCAGGAATCGGGGGAAGCAGTCTGCAGGCAGGAATCGGGGGGAGCAGTCTGCAGGCAGGAATCGGGGGAAGCAGTCTGCAGGCAGGAATCGGGGGGGTGCAGTCTGCAGGCAGGAATCGGGGGAAGCAGTCTGCAGGCAGGAATCGGGGGTGCAGTCTGCAGGCAGGAATCGGGGGGTGCAGTCTGCAGGCAGGAATCGGGGGGGAGCAGTCTGCAGGCAGGAATCGGGGGGTGCAGTCTGCAGGCAGGAATCGGGGGTGCAGTCTGCAGGCAGGAATCGGGGGGTGCAGTCTGCAGGCAGGAATCGGGGGGTGCAGTCTGCAGGCAGGAATCGGGGGGAGCAGGCTGCAGGCAGGAATCGGGGGTGCAGTCTGCAGGCAGGAATCGGGGGTGCAGTCTGCAGGCAGAAATCGGGGGGAGCAGTCTGCAGGCAGGAATCGGGGGTGCAGTCTGCAGGCAGGAATTGAGGGAGCAGTCTGCAGGCAGGAATCGGGGGAAGCAGTCTGCAGGCAGGAATCGGGGGAATCGGGGGGTGCAGTCTGCAGGCAGGAATCGGGGGGAGCAGTCTGCAGGCAGGAATCGGGGGAAGCAGTCTGCAGGCAGGAATCGGGGGGAGCAGTCTGCAGGCAGGAATCGGGGGAAGCAGTCTGCAGGCAGGAATCGGGGGGGAGCAGTCTGCAGGCAGGAATCGGGGGGTGCAGTCTGCAGGCAGGAATCCGGGGGAGCAGTCTGCAGGCAGGAATCGGGGGGAGCAGTCTGCAGGCAGGAATCGGGGGAAGCAGTCTGCAGGCAGTAATCAGGGGGGAGCAGTCTGCAGGCAGGAATCGGGGGGTGCAGTCTGCAGGCAGGAATCAGGGGGAGCAGTCTGCAGGCAGGAATCGGGGGGAGCAGTCTGCAGGCAGGAATCGGGGGGAGCAGTCTGCAGGCAGGAATCGGGGGGTGCAGTCTGCAGGCAGGAATCGGGGGGTGCAGTCTGCAGGCAGGAATCGGGGGGTGCAGTCTGCAGGCAGGAATCGGGGGGTGCAGTCTGCAGGCAGGAATCGGGGGGAGCAGTCTGCAGGCAGGAATCGGGGGGTGCAGTCTGCAGGCAGGAATCGGGGGTGCAGTCTGCAGGCAGGAATCGGGGGGAGCAGTCTGCAGGCAGGAATCGGGGGGGGCAGCCTGCAGGCAGGAATCGGGGGTGCAGTCTGCAGGCAGGAATCGGGGGAAGCAGTCTGCAGGCAGGAATCGGGGGGTGCAGTCTGCAGGCAGGAATCGGGGGAAGCAGTCTGCAGGCAGGAATCGGGGGAAGCAGTCTGCAGGCAGGAATCGGGGGGTGCAGTCTGCAGGCAGGAATCGGGGGTGCAGTCTGCAGGCAGGAATCGGGGGGAGCAGTCTGCAGGCAGGAATTGGGGGAAGCAGTCTGCAGGCAGGAATCGGGGGGGGAGCAGTCTGCAGGCAGTAATCGGGGGCAGCAGTCTGCAGGCAGGAATCGGGGGTAGCAGTCTGCAGGCAGGAATCGGGGGGTGCAGTCTGCAGGCAGGAATCGGGGGGAGCAGTCTGCAGGCAGGAATCGGGGGGGAGCAGTCTGCAGGCAGGAATCGGGGGGTGCAGTCTGCAGGCAGGAATCCGGGGGAGCAGTCTGCAGGCAGGAATCGGGGGGAGCAGTCTGCAGGCAGGAATCGGGGGAAGCAGTCTGCAGGCAGTAATCAGGGGGGAGCAGTCTGCAGGCAGGAATCGGGGGGTGCAGTCTGCAGGCAGGAATCAGGGGGAGCAGTCTGCAGGCAGGAATCGGGGGGAGCAGTCTGCAGGCAGGAATCGGGGGGAGCAGTCTGCAGGCAGGAATCGGGGGGTGCAGTCTGCAGGCAGGAATCGGGGGTGCAGTCTGCAGGCAGGAATCGGGGGGTGCAGTCTGCAGGCAGGAATCGGGGGGTGCAGTCTGCAGGCAGGAATCGGGGGGAGCAGTCTGCAGGCAGGAATCGGGGGGTGCAGTCTGCAGGCAGGAATCGGGGGTGCAGTCTGCAGGCAGGAATCGGGGGGAGCAGTCTGCAGGCAGGAATCGGGGGGGGCAGCCTGCAGGCAGGAATCGGGGGTGCAGTCTGCAGGCAGGAATCGGGGGGAGCAGTCTGCAGGCATGAATCGGGGGAAGCAGTCTGCAGGCAGGAATCGGGGGGTGCAGTCTGCAGGCAGGAATCGGGGGGAGCAGTCTGCAGGCAGGAATCCGGGGGAGCAGTCTGCAGGCAGGAATCGGGGGAAGCAGTCTGCAGGCAGGAATCGGGGGGGAGCAGTCTGCAGGCAGGAATCGGGGGAAGCAGTCTGCAGGCAGGAATCGGGGGGGTGCAGTCTGCAGGCAGGAATCGGGGGGTGCAGTCTGCAGGCAGGAATCGGGGGGTGCAGTCTGCAGGCAGGAATCGGGGGGTGCAGTCTGCAGGCAGGAATCGGGGGGTGCAGTCTGCAGGCAGGAATCGGGGGGAGCAGTCTGCAGGCAGGAATCGGGGGGTGCAGTCTGCAGGCAGGAATCGGGGGTGCAGTCTGCAGGCAGGAATCGGGGGGAGCAGTCTGCAGGCAGGAATCGGGGGAAGCAGTCTGCAGGCAGGAATCGGGGGGTGCAGTCTGCAGGCAGGAATCGGGGGAAGCAGTCTGCAGGCAGGAATCGGGGGAAGCAGTCTGCAGGCAGGAATCGGGGGGTGCAGTCTGCAGGCAGGAATCGGGGGTGCAGTCTGCAGGCAGGAATCGGGGGGAGCAGTCTGCAGGCAGGAATTGGGGGAAGCAGTCTGCAGGCAGGAATCGGGGGGGGAGCAGTCTGCAGGCAGTAATCGGGGGCAGCAGTCTGCAGGCAGGAATCGGGGGTAGCAGTCTGCAGGCAGGAATCGGGGGGTGCAGTCTGCAGGCAGGAATCGGGGGGAGCAGTCTGCAGGCAGGAATCGGGGGGGAGCAGTCTGCAGGCAGGAATCGGGGGGTGCAGTCTGCAGGCAGGAATCCGGGGGAGCAGTCTGCAGGCAGGAATCGGGGGGAGCAGTCTGCAGGCAGGAATCGGGGGAAGCAGTCTGCAGGCAGTAATCAGGGGGGAGCAGTCTGCAGGCAGGAATCGGGGGGTGCAGTCTGCAGGCAGGAATCAGGGGGAGCAGTCTGCAGGCAGGAATCGGGGGGAGCAGTCTGCAGGCAGGAATCGGGGGGAGCAGTCTGCAGGCAGGAATCGGGGGGTGCAGTCTGCAGGCAGGAATCGGGGGGTACAGTCTGCAGGCAGGAATCGGGGGGTGCAGTCTGCAGGCAGGAATCGGGGGGTGCAGTCTGCAGGCAGGAATCGGGGGGAGCAGTCTGCAGGCAGGAATCGGGGGGTGCAGTCTGCAGGCAGGAATCGGGGGTGCAGTCTGCAGGCAGGAATCGGGGGGAGCAGTCTGCAGGCAGGAATCGTGGGGGGCAGCCTGCAGGCAGGAATCGGGGGTGCAGTCTGCAGGCAGGAATCGGGGGGAGCAGTCTGCAGGCATGAATCGGGGGAAGCAGTCTGCAGGCAGGAATCGGGGGGTGCAGTCTGCAGGCAGGAATCGGGGGGAGCAGTCTGCAGGCAGGAATCCGGGGGAGCAGTCTGCAGGCAGGAATCGGGGGAAGCAGTCTGCAGGCAGGAATCGGGGGGGAGCAGTCTGCAGGCAGGAATCGGGGGAAGCAGTCTGCAGGCAGGAATCGGGGGGGTGCAGTCTGCAGGCAGGAATCGGGGGAAGCAGTCTGCAGGCAGGAATCGGGGGTGTAGTCTGCAGGCAGGAATCAGGGGGTGCAGTCTGCAGGCAGGAATCGGGGGGGAGCAGTCTGCAGGCAGGAATCGGGGGGGAGCAGTCTGCAGGCAGGAATCGGGGGAAGCAGTCTGCAGGCAGGAATCGGGGGGAGCAGTCTGCAGGCAGGAATCGGGGGAAGCAGTCTGCAGGCAGGAATCGGGGGGTGCAGTCTGCAGGCAGGAATCGGGGGAAGCAGTCTGCAGGCAGGAATCGGGGGTGCAGTCTGCAGGCAGGAATCGGGGGGTGCAGTCTGCAGGCAGGAATCGGGGGGGAGCAGTCTGCAGGCAGGAATCGGGGGGGGTGCAGTCTGCAGGCAGGAATCGGGGGGTGCAGTCTGCAGGCAGGAATCGGGGGGTGCAGTCTGCAGGCAGGAATCGGGGGGAGCAGGCTGCAGGCAGGAATCGGGGGTGCAGTCTGCAGGCAGGAATCGGGGGTGCAGTCTGCAGGCAGAAATCGGGGGGAGCAGTCTGCAGGCAGGAATCGGGGGTGCAGTCTGCAGGCAGGAATTGGGGGAGCAGTCTGCAGGCAGGAATCGGGGGAAGCAGTCTGCAGGCAGGAATCGGGGGAATCGGGGGGTGCAGTCTGCAGGCAGGAATCGGGGGGAGCAGTCTGCAGGCAGGAATCAGGGGAAGCAGTCTGCAGGCAGGAATCGGGGGGGAGCAGTCTGCAGGCAGGAATCGGGGGGTGCAGTCTGCAGGCAGGAATCGGGGGGTGCAGTCTGCAGGCAGGAATCGGGGGAAGCAGTCTGCAGGCAGGAATCGGGGGAAGCAGTCTGCAGGCAGGAATCGGGGGGTGCAGTCTGCAGGCAGGAATCGGGGGTGCAGTCTGCAGGCAGGAATCGGGGGGAGCAGTCTGCAGGCAGGAATTGGGGGAAGCAGTCTGCAGGCAGGAATCGGGGGGGGAGCAGTCTGCAGGCAGTAATCGGGGGCAGCAGTCTGCAGGCAGGAATCGGGGGTAGCAGTCTGCAGGCAGGAATCGGGGGGTGCAGTCTGCAGGCAGGAATCGGGGGGAGCAGTCTGCAGGCAGGAATCGGGGGGAGCAGTCTGCAGACAGGAATCGGGGGAAGCAGTCTGCAGACAGGAATTGGGGGAAGCAGTCTGCAGGCAGGAATCGGGGGAAGCAGTCTGCAGGCAGGAATCGGGGGGGTGCAGTCTGCAGGCAGGAATCGGGGGTGCAGTCTGCAGGCAGGAATCGGGGGGTGCAGTCTGCAGGCAGGAATCGGGGGGTGCAGTCTGTAGGCAGGAATCGGGGGTGCAGTCTGCAGGCAGGAATCCGGGGGTGCAGTCTGCAGGCAGGAATCAGGGGGAGCAGTCTGCAGGCAGGGATCAGGGGGAGCAATCTGCAGGCAGGAATCAGAGGGAGCAGTCTGCAGGCAAAGAAGAGAGGGAAGGATACTCAAGCAGAGATCAGGGGGTGCAGTGCCCAGGCAGGGATCAGGGGGTGCAGTGCCCAGGCAGGGATCAGGGGGTGCAGTTCCCAGGCAGGGATCAGGGGGTGCAGTGCGCAGGCAGAGATCAGGGGGTGCAGTGTGCAGGCAGAAATCAGGGGGTGCAGTGCGCAGGCAGAGATCAGGGGGTGCAGTGCGCAGGCAGAGATCAAGGGGTGCAGTGCCCAGGCTGAGATCAAGGGGTGCAGTGCGCAGGCAGGGGTCAGGGGGTGCAGTGCCCAGGCAGGGGTCAGGGGGTGCAGTGCCCAGGCAGGGGTCAGGGGGTGCAGTGCCCAGACAGGGGTCAGGTGGTGCAGTGCGCAGGCAGGGATCAGGGGTGCAGTGCGCAGGCAGGGGTCAGGGGGTGCAGTGCCCAGGCAGGGGTCAGGGGGTGCAGTGCCCAGGCATTGATCAGGGGTGCAGTGCGCAGGCAGGGGTCAGGGGGTGCAGGCTACAGAAACATGACATGTACCGAAATGCCCAGAATACTCCGACCAATCGACTGGGAATGGGACTAAACGGCTCCTTTAGTTTTGAGGTTTTTGAGGAATACTTTTAACTTACCTGACCCACCACTCCTGCAGGCTCTAGCCTGGTCCTAGAACGGAGGACTGTGTGCTGGGTCTGGTCCTAGAACGGAGGACTGTGTGTTGGGTCTGGTCCTAGAACGGAGGACTATGTGCTGGGTCTGGTCCAAGAACGGAGGACTGTGTGCTGGGTCTGGTCCAAGAACGGAGGACTGTGTGCTGGGTCTGGTCCTAGAACAGAGGACTGTGTGCTGGGTCTGGTCCTAGAACGGAGGACTGTGTGCTGGGTCTGGTCCTAGAACGGAGGACTATGTGCTGGGTCTGGTCCTAGAATGGGACTATGTGCTGGGTCTGGTCCTAGAATGGAGGACTATGTGTTGGGTCTGGTCCTAGAATGGGACTATGTGTTGGGTCTGGTCCTAGAATGGAGGACTATGTGTTGGGTCTGGTCCTAGAACGGAGGACTATGTGCTGGGTCTGGTCCAAGAACGGAGGACTGTGTGCTGGGTCTGGTCCTAGAACGGAGGACTGTGTGCTGGGTCTGGTCCTAGAACGGAGGACTGTGTGCTGGGTCTGGTCCTAGAACGGAGGACTGTGTGCTGGGTCTGGTCATAGAACGGAGGACTGTGTGCTGGGTCTGGTCCTAGAATGGAGGACTGTGTGCTGGGTCTGGTCCTAGAACGGAGGACTGTGTGCTGAGTCTGGTCCTAGAATGGAGGACTATGTGCTGGGTCTGGTCCTAGAATGGGACTATGTGCTGGGTCTGGTCCTAGAATGGAGGACTATGTGTTGGGTCTGGTCCTAGAATGGGACCATGTGCTGGGTCTGGTCCTAGAATGGAGGACTATGTGCTGGGTCTGGTCCTAGAACGGAGGACTGTGTGCTGGGTCTGGTCCTAGAACGGAGGACTGTGTGCTGAGTCTGGTCCTAGAATGGAGGACTATGTGTTGGGTCTGGTCCTAGAATGGGACTATGTGTTGGGCCTGGTCCTAGAATGGAGGACTATGTGCTGGGTCTGGTCCTAGAATGGAGGACTATGTGCTGGGTCTGGTCCTAGAATGTAGGACTATGTGCTGGGTCTGGTCTTAGAATGTAGGGCTATGTGCTGGGTCTAGTCCTAGAATGGAGGACTATGTGCCGGGTCTGGTCCTAGAATGGGACTATGTGCTGGGTCTGGTCCTAGAATGGGACTATGTGCTGGGTCTGGTCCTAGAATGGAGGACTATGTGTTGGGTCTGGTCTTAGAATGTAGGGCTATGTGCTGGGTCTGGTCCTAGAATGGAGGACTATGTGCTGGGTCTGGTCTTAGAATGTAGGGCTATGTGCTGGGTCTGGTCCTAGAATGGAGGACTATGTGCCGGGTCTGGCCCTAGAATGGAGGACTATGTGCCGGGTCTGGCCCTAGAATGGAGGACTATGTGCCGGGTCTGGCCCTAGAATGGAGGACTATGTGCCGGGTCTGGTCCTAGAATGGAGGACTATGTGTTGGGTCTGGTCCTAGAATGGAGGACTATGTGTTGGATCTGGTCCTAGAATGGAGGACTATGTGTTGGGTCTGGTCCTAGAATGGGACTATGCGCTGGGTCTGGTCCTAGAATGGAGGACTATGTGTTGGGTCTGGTCCTAGAATGGGACTATGTGCTGGGTCTGGTCCTAGAATGGAGGACTATGTGTTGGGTCTGGTACTAGAATGGAGGACTATGTGTTGGGTCTGGTCCTAGAATGGAGGACTATGCTGGGTCTGGTCTTAGAATGTAGGGCTATGTGCTGGGTCTAGTCCTAGAATGGAGGACTATGTGCTGGGTCTGGTCCTAGAATGGAGGACTATGTGCCGGGTCTGGTCCTAGAATGGAGGACTATGTGTTGGGTCTGGTCCTAGAATGGGACTATGTGCTGGGTCTGGTCCTAGAATGGAGGACTATGTGTTGGGTCTGGTACTAGAATGGAGGACTATGTGTTGGGTCTGGTACTAGAATGGAGGACTATGTGTTGGGTCTGGTCCTAGAATGGGACTATGTGCTGGGTCTGGTCCTAGAATGGAGGACTATGTGTTGGGTCTGGTCCTAGAATGGAGGACTATGTGTTGGGTCTGGTCCTAGAATGGAGGACTATGTGTTGGGTCTGGTCTTAGAATGTAGGGCTATCTGCTGGGTCTAGTCCTAGAATAGAGGACTATGTGCTGGGTCTGGTCCTAGAATGGAGGACTATGTGCCGGGTCTGGTCCTGGAATGGAGGACTATGTGTTGGGTCTGGTCCTAGAATGGGACTATGTGCTGGGTCTGGTCCTAGAATGGAGGACTATGTGTTGGGTCTGGTCCTAGAATGGAGGACTATGTGTTGGGTCTGGTCCTAGAATGGGACTATGTGCTGGGTCTGGTCCTAGAATGGAGGACTATGTGTTGGGTCTGGTCCTAGAATGGAGGACTATGTGTTGGGTCTGGTCCTAGAATGGTGGACTATGTGTTGGGTCTGGTCCTAGAATGGAGGACTATGTGCCGGGTCTGGTCCTAGAATGGTGGACTATGTGTTGGGTCTGGTCCTAGAATGGAGGACTATGTGCTGGGTCTGGTCTTAGAATGGAGGACTATGTGTTGGGTCTGGTCCTAGAATGGAGGACTATGTGTTGGGTCTGGTCCTAGAATGGTGGACTATGTGCTGGGTCTGGTCCTAGAATGGAGGACTATGTGCCGGGTCTGGTCCTAGAATGGAGGACTATGTGTTGGGTCTGGTCCTAGAATGGAGGACTATGTGTTGGGTCTGGTCCTAGAATGGAGGACTGTGTGTTGGGTCTGGTCCTAGAATGGAGGACTGTGTGTTGGGTCTGGTCTTAGAATGGAGGACTATGTGTTGGATCTGGTCCTAGAATGGAGGACTGTGTGCCGGGTCTGGTCCTAGAATGGAGGACTGTGTGCCGGGTCTGGTCCTAGAATGGAGGACTATGTGTTGGGTCTGGTCCTAGAATGGAGGACTATGTGTTGGGTCTGGTCCTAGAATGGAGGACTATGTGTTGGGTCTGGTCCTAGAATGGAGGACTATGTGCTGGGTCTGGTCCTAGAATGGAGGACTATGTGCTGGGTCTGGTCCTAGAATGGAGGACTATGTGTTGGGTCTGGTCCTAGAATGGAGGACTATGTGCCGGGTCTGGTCCTAGAATGGAGGACTATGTGTTGGGTCTGGTCCTAGAATGGAGGACTATGTGTTGGGTCTGGTCCTAGAATGGGACTATGCGCTGGGTCTGGTCCTAGAATGGAGGACTATGTGTTGGGTCTGGTCCTAGAATGGAGGACTATGTGTTGGGTCTGGTCCTAGAATGGAGGACTATGTGTTGGGTCTGGTCCTAGAATGGAGGACTATGTGCTGGGTCTGGCCCTAGAACAGAGGACTGTGTGTTGGGTCTGGTCCTAGAATGGGACTATGCGCTGGGTCTGGTCTTAGAATGGAGGACTATGTGTTGGGTCTGGTCCTAGAATGGAGGACTATGTGTTGGGTCTGGTCCTAGAATGGAGGACTATGTGTTGGGTCTGGTCCTAGAATGGAGGACTATGTGTTGGGTCTGGTCCTAGAATGGAGGACTATGTGTTGGGTCTGGTCCTAGAATGGGACTATGTGTTGGGTCTGGTCCTAGAATGGAGGACTATGTGTTGGGTCTGGTCCTAGAATGGAGGACTATGTGTTGGGTCTGGTCCTAGAATGGAGGACTATGTGTTGGGTCTGGTCCTAGAATGGAGGACTATGTGTCGGGTCTGGTCCTAGAATGGGACTATGTGCTGGGTCTGGTCTTAGAATGGAGGACTATGTGTTGGGTCTGGTCCTAGAATGGAGGACTATGTGTTGGGTCTGGTCTTAGAATGGAGGACTGTGTGCCGGGTCTGGTCTTAGATCGGAGGACTGTGTGCCGGGTCTGGTCCTAGAATGGAGGACTATGTGTTGGGTCTGGTCCTAGAATGGAGGACTATGTGTTGGGTCTGGTCCTAGAATGGAGGACTATGTTTTGGGTCTGGTCCTAGAATGGAGGACTATGTGTTGGGTCTGGTCCTAGAATGGAGGACTATGTGCTGGGTCTGGTCCTAGAATTGAGGACTATGTGCTGGGTCTGGTCCTAGAATGGAGGACTATGTGCCGGGTCTGGTCCTAGAATGGAGGACTATGTGTTGGGTCTGGTCCTAGAATGGAGGACTATGTGTTGGGTCTGGTCCTAGAATGGAGGACTATGTGCTGGGTCTGGTCCTAGAATGGGACTATGTGCTGGGTAAGGACTGAGCTCATATCAGATGGACTACCAACCATCTTTTCTATTTTCTGCTGAAAACTGTTATTATTCGGATCCCGGATTGTATTCCATTCTACTTTTCCTAATAAAGAACCTGTGTGATAAGAAAAGAGATGATTGGTCCTAAGAGCCTCTTCTATGACATGAAGACCAATGGAGGGTCCAAAGCCCTGCACTGGACATCGGGCCCCCGAGGGGTAGAGTCCACCACTGGAATGGAGGAACAGGTAAGTAGAATACTTTTCCTGTACTTTACACACAAGCAGTTAACCCCCCGCAGTACAAAGCAGACCCCCAACAAGGGAGGAGTTGGAATTTAACTGATAGCACAGACCTGTATGGGGGGGGGGCAGACAAGGCTGGGGGGTGAAGAGACCCCATTGTACAGACCTGTATGGGGGACCACAGCAAGGGGGGGGCAGACAAGGCTGGGGGGTGAAGGGACCCCACTGGACAGACCTGTATGGGGGACCGCAGCAAGAGGGGGGCAGACAAGGCTGGGGGGGTGAAGAGACCCCATTGTACAGACCTGTATTGGGGACCACAGCAAGGGGGGGGGCAGACAAAGCTGGGGGGGGGTGAAGAGACCCCATTGGACAGACCTGTATGGGGGACCGCAGCAAGAGGGGGGCAGACAAGGCTGGGGGGGTGAAGAGACCCCATTGTACAGACCTGTATGGGGGACCACAGCAAGAGGGGGCAGACAAGGCTGGGGGGGTGAAGAGACCCCTTTGTACAGACCTGTATGGGGGACCACAGCAAGAGGGGGGGCAGACAAGGCTGGGGGGTGAAGAGACCCCATTGTACAGACCTGTATGGGGGACCACAGCAAGAGGGGGCAGACAAGGCTGGGGGGGTGAAGAGACCCCATTGTACAGACCTGTATGGGGGACCACAGCAAGAGGGGGGGCAGACAAGGCTGGGGGGGTGAAGAGACCCCATTGTACAGACCTGTATGGGGGACCACAGCAGGGGGGGGCAGACAAGGCTGGGCGGTGAAGAGACCCCATTGTACAGACCTGTATGGGGGACCACAGCAAGAGGGGGCAGACAAGGCTGGGGGGTGAAGAGACCCCATTGTACAGACCTGTATGGGGGACCACAGCAAGAGGGGGGGCAGACAAGGCTGGGGGTGAAGAGACCCCATTGTACAGACCTGTATGGGGGACCACAGCAAGAGAGGGGGCAGACAAGGCTGGGGGGTGAAGAGACCCCATTGTACAGACCTGTATGGGGGACCACAGCAAGAGGGGGCAGACAAGGCTGGGGGGTGAAGAGACCCCATTGTACAGACCTGTATGGGGGACCACAGCAAGGGGGGGCAGACAAGGCTGGGGGGGTGAAGAGACCCCTTTGTACAGACCTGTATGGGGGACCACAGCAAGAGGGCGGCAGACAAGGCTGGGGGGATGAAGAGACCCCATTGCACAGACCTGTAAGTGGGACCACAGCAAGGGGGGGTGGGGGCAGACAAGGCTGGGGGGGTGAAAAGACCCCATTGTACAGACCTGTATGGGCGACCGCAGCAAGGGGGGGCAGACAAGGCTGGGGGGGTGAAGAGACCCCATTGTACAGACCTGTATGGGGGACCACAGCAGGGGGGCAGACAAGGCTGGGGTGGTGAAAAGACCCCATTGTACAGACCTGTATGTGGGACCACAGCAAGAGGGGGCAGACAAGGCTGGGGGGGTGAAAAGACCCCATTGTACAGACCTGTATGGGGGACCGCAAGAGGGGGGCAGACAAGGCTGGGGGTGAAGAGACCCCTTTGTACAGACCTGTATGTGGGATCACAGCAAGAGGGGGGGCAGACAAGGCTGGGGGGTGAAGAGACCCCTTTGTACAAACCTGTATGTGGGATCACAGCAAGAGGGGGGGCAGACAAGGCTGGGGGGGTGAAAAGACCCCATTGTACAGACCTGTATGGGGGACCGCAGCAAGGGGGGGCAGACAAGGCTGGGGGTTGAAGAGACCCAATTGTACAGACCTGTATGGGGGACCGCAGCAAGAGGGGGGGCAGACAAGGCTGGGGGTGAAGAGACCCCATTGTACAGACCTGTATAGGGGGCAACAGCAAGAGGGGGGGCAGACAAGGCTGGGGGTGAAGAGACCCCATTGTACAGACCTGTATGGGGCACCGCAGCAAGAGGGGGGCAGACAAGGCTGGGGGGGTGAAGAGACCCCTTTGTACAGACCTGTATGGGGGACCACAGCAAGAGGGGGGGCAGACAAGGCTGGGGGTGAAGAGACCCTATTGTACAGACCTGTATGGGGGACCACAGCAAGAGGGAGGGCAGACAAGGCTGGGGGGGTGAAGAGACCCCTTTGTACAGACCTGTATGGGGGACCACAGCAAGAGGGGGGGCAGACAAGGCTGGGGAGGTGAAGAGACCACATTGTACAGACCTGTATGGGGCACCGCAGCAAGAGGGGGGCAGACAAGGCTGGGGGGGTGAAGAGACCCCTTTGTAGACCTGTATGGGGGACCACAGCAAGAGGGAGGGCAGACAAGGCTGGGGGGGTGAAGAGACCCCTTTGTACAGACCTGTATGGGGGACCACAGCAAGAGGGGGGGCAGACAAGGCTGGGGGGGTGAAGAGATCCCATTGTACAGACCTGTATGGGGGACCACAGCAAGAGGGGGGCAGACAAGGCTGGGGGGGTGAAGAGACCCCATTGTACAGACCTGTATGGAGTACCACAGCAAGGGGGGGCAGACAAGGCTGGGGGGTGAAGAGACCCCATTGTACAGACCTGTATGGGGGACCACAGCAAGAGGGGGGGCAGACAAGGCTGAGAGGGTGAAGAGACCCCTTTGTACAGACCTGTATGGGGGACCACAGCAAGAGGGGGGGCAGACAAGGCTGGGGGGTGAAGAGACCCCATTGTACAGACCTGTATGGGGGACCACAGCAAGAGGGGGCAGACAAGGCTGGGGGGTGAAGAGACCCCATTGTACAGACCTGTATGGGGGACCACAGCAAGAGGGGGGCAGACAAGGCTGGGGGGGTGAAGAGACCCCTTTGTACAGACCTGTATGGGGGACCACAGCAAGAGGGCGGCAGACAAGGCTGGGGGGATGAAGAGACCCCATTGCACAGACCTGTAAGTGGGACCACAGCAAGGGGGGGTGGGGGCAGACAAGGCTGGGGGGGTGAAAAGACCCCATTGTACAGACCTGTATGGGCCACTTGCAGCAAGGGGGGGCAGACAAGGCTGGGGGGGTGAAGAGACCCCATTGTACAGACCTGTATGGGGGACCACAGCAGGGGGGCAGACAAGGCTGGGGTGGTGAAAAGACCCCATTGTACAGACCTGTATGGGGGACCACAGCAAGAGAGGGCAGACAAGGCTGGGGGGGTGAAAAGACCCCATTGTACAGACCTGTATGGGGGACCGCAAGAGGGGGGCAGACAAGGCTGGGGGTGAAGAGACCCCTTTGTACAGACCTGTATGTGGGATCACAGCAAGAGGGGGGGCAGACAAGGCTGGGGGGTGAAGAGACCCCTTTGTACAAACCTGTATGTGGGATCACAGCAAGAGGGGGGGCAGACAAGGCTGGGGGGGTGAAAAGACCCCATTGTACAGACCTGTATGGGGGACCGCAGCAAGGGGGGGCAGACAAGGCTGGGGGTTGAAGAGACCCCATTGCACAGACCTGTATAGGGGACCACAGCAAGAGGGGGGGCAGACAAGACTGGGGGTGAAGAGACCCCATTGTACAGACCTGTATGGGGGACCGCAGCAAGAGGGGGGGCAGACAAGGCTGGGGGTGAAGAGACCCCATTGTACAGACCTGTATAGGGGGCAACAGCAAGAGGGGGGGCAGACAAGGCTGGGGGTGAAGAGACCCCATTGTACAGACCTGTATGGGGCACCGCAGCAAGAGGGGGGCAGACAAGGCTGGGGGGGTGAAGAGACCCCTTTGTACAGACCTGTATGGGGGACCACAGCAAGAGGGGGGGCAGACAAGGCTGGGGGTGAAGAGACCCTATTGTACAGACCTGTATGGGGGACCACAGCAAGAGGGAGGGCAGACAAGGCTGGGGGGGTGAAGAGACCCCTTTGTACAGACCTGTATGGGGGACCACAGCAAGAGGGGGGGCAGACAAGGCTGGGGAGGTGAAGAGACCACATTGTACAGACCTGTATGGGGCACCGCAGCAAGAGGGGGGCAGACAAGGCTGGGGGGGTGAAGAGACCCCTTTGTAGACCTGTATGGGGGACCACAGCAAGAGGGAGGGCAGACAAGGTTGGGGGGGTGAAGAGACCCCTTTGTACAGACCTGTATGGGGGACCACAGCAAGAGGGGGGGCAGACAAGGCTGGGGGGGTGAAGAGATCCCATTGTACAGACCTGTATGGGGGACCACAGCAAGGGGGGGGCAGACAAGGCTGGGGGGTGAAGAGACCCCATTGTACAGACCTGTATGGAGTACCACAGCAAGGGGGGGCAGACAAGGCTGGGGGGTGAAGAGACCCCATTGTACAGACCTGTATGGGGGACCGCAGCAAGAGGGGGGACAGACAAGGCTGGGAGGGTGAAGAGACCCCTTTGTACAGACCTGTATGGGGGACCACAGCAAGAGGGGGGCAGACAAGGCTGGGGTGAAGAGACCCCATTGTACAGACCTGTATGGGGGACCACAGCAGGGGGGGGCAGACAAGGCTGGGGGGGTGAAGAGACCCCTTTGTAAAGACCTGTATGGGGGACCACAGCAAGGGGGGGGGCAGACAAGGCTGGGGGGGTGAAGAGACCCCATTGTACAGACCTGTATGGGGGACCACAGCAAGGGGGGGGGGCAGACAAGGCTGGGGGGTGAAGAGACCCCATTGTACAGACCTGAATGGGGGACCGCAGCAAGAGAGGGGCAGACAAGACTGGGGGTGAAGAGACCCCATTGTACAGACCTGTATGGGGGACCGCAGCAAGAGGGGGGGCAGACAAGGCTGGGGGGTGAAGAGACCCCATTGTACAGACCTGTATGGGGGACCACAGCAAGAGGGGGGCAGACAAGGCTGGGGGTGAAGAGACCCCATTGCACAGACCTGTATAGGGGACCACAGCAAGAGGGGGGCAGACAAGGCTGGGGGTGAAGAGACCCCATTGCACAGACCTGTATGGGGGACCACAGCAAGAGGGGGACAGACAAGGTTGGGGGTGAAGAGACTCCATTGTACAGACTGGTATGGGGGACCACAGCAAGAACGGAGGGGGCAGAGGGAATTACACACACAAGGCTGGGGGTGAAGAGACCCCATTGCACAGACCTGTATGGGGGACCACAGCAAGAGGGGGGGCAGACAAGGCTGGGGGTGAAGAGACCCAATTGCACAGAGCTGTATGGGGGACTACAGCACATGAGGGGGAGGAGCAGAGGGAATTACGCAGACAAGGCTGGGGGTGAAGAGACCCCATTGCACAGAGCTGTATGGGGGACTACAGCACATGAGGAGGGGGAGCAGAGGGAATTACGCAGACAAGGCTGGGGGTGAAGAGACCCCATTGCACAGAGCTGTATGGGGGACTACAGCACATGAGGAGGGGAGCAGAGGGAATTACACAGACAAGGCTGGGGGGTGAAGAGACCCCATTGCACAGAGCTGTATGGGGGACTACAGCACATGAGGGGGGGAGCAGAGGGAATTACACAGACAAGGCTGGGGGGTGAAGAGACCCCATTGCACAGAGCTGTATGGGGGACTATAGCACATGAGGAGGGGGAGCAGAGGGAATTACACAGACAAGGCTGGGGGGGTGAAGAGACCCCATTGCAGAGCTGTATGGGGGACTACAGCACATGGGAGGGAGCAGAGGGAATTACACCGACAAGGCTGGGGGGGTGAAGAGACCCCATTGTACAGACTGGTATGGGGGACTACAGCACATGGGAGGGAGCAGAGGGAATTACACCGACAAGGCTGGGGGGTGAAGAGACCCCATTGCACAGAGCTGTATGGGGGACTACAGCACATGAGGGGGGGAGCAGAGGGAATTACATAGATAAGGCTGGGGGGTGAAGATACCCCATTGCACAGAGCTGTATGGGGGACTACAGCACATGAGGAGGGGGAGCAGAGGGAATTACACCGACAAGGCTGGGGGGTGAAGAGACCCCATTGCACAGAGCTGTATGGGGGACTATAGCACATGAGGAGGGGGAGCAGAGGGAATTACACCGACAAGGCTGGGGGGTGAAGAGACCCCATTGCACAGAGCTGTATGGTGGACTACAGCACATGAGGGGAGGAGCAGAGGGAATTACACAGACAAGGCTGGGGGGTGAAGAGACCCCATTGCACAGATCTGTATGGTGGACTACAGCACATGAGGGGGAGGAGCAGAGGGAATTACACAGACAAGGCTGGGGGGTGAAGAGACCCCATTGCACAGAGCTGTATGGTGGACTAGAGCACATGAGGGGGGGAGCAGAGGGAATTACACAGACAAGGCTGGGGGGTGAAGAGACCCCATTGCACAGAGCTGTATGGGGGACTACAGCACATAAAGGGGGGAGCAGAGGGAATTACACAGACAAGGCTGTGGGGTGAAGAGACCCCATTGCAGAGCTGTATGGTGGACTACAGCACATGAGGGGGGGAGCAGAGGGAATTACACAGACAAGGCTGGGGGGTGAAGAGACCCCATTGCACAGAGCTGTATGGGGGACTACAGCACATGAGGAGGGGGACAGAGGGAATTACGCAGACAAGGCGGGGGGTGAAGAGACCCCATTGCAGAGCTGTATGGTGGACTACAGCACATGAGGGGGGGAGCAGAGGGAATTACACAGACAAGGCTGGGGGGGTGAAGAGACCCCATTGCACAGAGCTGTATGGGGGACTACAGCACATGAGGAGGGGAGCAGAGGGAATTACACAGACAAGGCTGGGGGGGTGAAGAGACCCCATTGCACAGAGCTGTATGGTGGACTAGAGCACATGAGGGGGACAGAGGGAATTACGCAGATAAGGCGGGGGGTGAAGAGACCCCATTGCAGAGCTGTATGGTGGACTACAGCACATGAGGGGGACAGAGGGAATTACGCAGATAAGGCGGGGGGTGAAGAGACCCCATTGCAGAGCTGTATGGTGGACTACAGCACATGAGGAGGGGGAGCAGAGGGAATTACACAGACAAGGCTGTGGGGTGAAGAGACCCCATTGCATGGTGAAAATGTAACAAAGAAATTATTACTGTAGGCTTTATGAAATATAAGAGGAGTTCTAAAGAATGCTACAATTTGAGATGCAACCATCGTTCTTTGTTGCGAATCGTATTCTTGGGGCCCAATAATCATTTTCTTGGTTTGCTACATTACATTTTAAAACCTCCAGTTGTAGGACATTGTGAATTATCATATAAGCTCCTAATATAGGCTCCTTCCCCTTGGAAAAGTTATAAAATGCACACCAGGATATGTGTTTAACATGCACATGAACAAGCAACCTGGTGAATGATGGAGGCCTTGTATAGGCTTTACATTATTATCTAGCAGGCAGAACTTTAGGATTATTAACACTTTAAAACTTGTCTTTATCTTGACAAAAGGCACAATAATCAATTGCACCTTCCCTGCAGGGTGTTGTGGTCGTGCTGGTCATTGCCTTGTCAGCATGTGGTGGTCGTGCTGGTCATCACCTTGTCAGGGTGTGGTGGTCATGCTAGTCATTGCCTTGTCTGGGTATGGTGGTCATCATCTTGTCAGGGTGTGGTGGTCATTGCCTTGTCAAGGTGTGTTGGTCATCGTCTTGTCAGGGTGTGGTGGTCGTGCTGGTTGTCTTGCCAGGGTGTGTTGGTCATCTTCTTGTCAGGGTGTGGTGGTCATTGCCTTGTCAAGGTGTGTTGGTCATCGTCTTGTCAGGGTGTGGTGGTGGTCTTGCCAGGGTGTGGTGGTCATCGCCTTGTCAAGGTTTTGTGGTCCTGCTGGTCAACGCCTTGTCAGGGTGCGGTGGTTGTGCTAATCATCGTCTTGTCAGGGTGTTGTGGTTGTGCTGGTCATTGTCTTGTCAGGGTGTGGTGGTCATTGTCTTGTCAGGGTGTGGTGGTCGTGCTGGTCATTGTCTTGTCAGGGTGTGGTGATCGTGCTAGCCATTGCCTGCTCAAGGTGTAGTGGTCATCACCTTCTCAGGATGCGGTGGTTGTGCTGGTCAGCGCCTTGTCAGGATGTGGTGGTCATGCTGGTCTTCTAGCTTTAAGTCAAAACATGAATGCAGATAGTCACTACAGTACCTGGCCACTGCTGACATCTACCTGAGCAAGTGTTTGTGCACCTCCACTGTGCTGATCCAGGAGGGTGAGGAAGCCCATGCAGGCGGTGAATGATTATGGTATTAAAAACTGTTGTGCCAGGAACGTGGTTTTCACTTATTACTGGTACATGATATTATGAGAGCACTGCAGGTCAGATTTCAGAGATTCATTTTTCCTGTTTTTGGCACACCAACGATTGGGCTGGATGTATATGAACCCCTACCAGGCTGACACCTATCCATGTTCCATTCAAGAACAGGCGCCAGGTACTTTGGAAAGCCCAAAAAAACAGAGGCACTCTTCTCTGGGCACCGGCACACTATGGACAGTTTGCCACCTGGAGCTCAGGAGGTGGTACTAAAACTCAGATGGGGTGGGTGAGATTTTCTGGGTAAGTCAGTGTGTATTGCAATGCTGTGTGTTAAAGTGGAGCTCCACCCACTTTTACAACTCTTCAGCATCCCTCACTAAACTGTGCACTGTAAACAAATTGGATATTTTTTATTCTCAGCACGTACTGTATATCTGCTGTATTCATTTTTCACTTCCTCCTCCCTGGCCGCGGCCCATCGCATCATTTCCTGTTAGCAATGCCTTCTGGGAAGGGGAGGCAACTTCCTCTGAAACTGCCATTGCTATGGAAACCTGACCTGAAACCTATTACACTGCTTGTGTTGCACTGAGCATGTGCGAAATCTGCAAGGATGAGATCAAGGAAGAAATACAGTCTGGCTTCAGATGCCCACACTTAAGATGGCCACGGCCTGCTGTAAGTTTATAAAATAGCTAACTAGTGATATAAACTAACAAAACAGACCTTAGTTTACAGACTAACTTTACTAGAATACATTAAGCTCGTGTATTATAGGGGTATTTTTATTTAAAAAGTATAATTTCGGCCGGAACACCACTTTAAAGAGGAAGTATATGCAAACATGTTTTTCTTCATGTTGGATAGAGTAGGGAAGTGTTATAACCCCCCTTAGTTTTCTTTTGCCATCTGTGTCCCTTTGGAGAGATTTCCCTTCACTTCCTGCCCAAAAGTAAATCCCCCAATGAGGGGAGCCCAGTGTATCACCAGCACTAGTGTCTCCATTGGAAGAGTTCCCCTTTATTGGTGTTCTGATGTCAACCCAAAATTTGAGATTTTCTTTTACTTTCAATAACAGTAAACAGGACAAATAGGATGAATCTCTACCACCGCCTCCACCTAAGAACTGTACCCAAGTCACCTCCATCAGATCATCCCCTGTAGCTAATACCTTTTGTACCCCCTCCCTTTAGATTGTAAGCTCCATGAACAGGGCCCTCCTATTCTTCTGTATTGATATCATACTGTAAAGTGCTGGGTAAACTGTTGGCACTCTATAAGTCCTGTATTATAATAATCTCCCCAACAGGGGCACAGACAGCAATAAAAACCTGACAGGCGTTCCAATCCTTTTCCACTCGATCCAAAACTACAAAAAAGTTTTGGCTTTAGTTAAAATGAATTGGTGAATAAATGGTTCTTCGAAGCCCCAGAACCATTCATGAGACCTATACCCCATGGAGGTCAAAGAGTGTAGAGAAATGGGGCCCTAAAACTTCACATAATGAAGAACACAAACAATGGGCTATAGTAATCTTTATTAAATGGTCAACTTTACCTGTGCCAGCCCTGAACAGGTAAACAAATAAACTGCACATGAACCTCTCCGATGGTGACCCTTCTTCATGGACATCAGAGGGTGGTGGTGGGGGGGGGGGGTACACTTTCTATCCATAGGTATGCCAGTCAGGATCCCAATGATAAAGTGATATTAAAGTCTCGTTTTTTGTAAATATCAATCATGTTATACTTACCGGCTCTGTAATGGTTTTGCACAGAGCAGCCCGATCTTTTCTTCTTGGTTCCCCTGCCTGCACTCCAGGTCCCTCCCTTTTGCTGATTGCAAGCAGCATGCTCTGGGGACACCTGAACAAGCGTACTCCCGAGCCACGGGTCTGCGGTCCATTCAAAGAGCCGTGTCTAGGCCCCGCCCCTCCTGATTGGCAGCAATGAGAGCCAATCAGAAGTGAGTCCCCTCTCTCTGAGGCGCTCGTGGACATCGCTGGATCGTGATGGGGCTCGGGAAGGTGGGGGCTGCACACAGGTTTTTTTTTTACCTTCATACATAGAATGCACCTTGAGCCTTTACAACCACTTTCATGATATACTGAAATGAAAGAAGAGAAGTGTCTTCCGAAGTCTTTATTTCTGTAGCCAGCATACAAATGTTCTAACAGTCAACAAGCAAAACAAATCTCACACAAGACAATCGTTTTATATACAATTGTGAACAGAAAACAACCCGAGAGATATCGCCAGGGATCTCACTCCCCGTGTCCTTCCTCCAGCGCTCCTCCGCCAGGGATCTAACTCCCCGTGTCCTTCCTCCAGCGCTCCACCACCGGGAATCTCACGACCCGTGTCCTTCCTCCAGCGCTCCTCCGCCAGGGATCTAACTCCCCGTGTCCTTCCTCCAGCGCTCCTCCACCGGGAATCTCACGACCCGTGTCCTTCCTCCAGCGCTCCTCCGCCGGGGATCTCACTCCCCGTGTCCTTCCTCCAGCGCTCCTCCGCCGGGGATCTCATCCCCCCCCCCTGTCCTTCCTCCAGCGCTCCTCCGCCGGGGATCTCATCCCCCCCCCTGTCCTTCCTCCAGCGCTCCTCCGCCGGGGATCTCACCCCCCCGTGTCCTTCCTCCAGCGCTCCTCCACCGGGAATCTCACGACCCGTGTCCTTCCTCCAGCGCTCCGCCGGGGACCTCACGCCCGTGTCCTTCCTCCAGCGCTCCTCCGCCGGGGATCTCACGCCCGTGTCCTTCCTCCAGCGCTCCTCCGCCAGAGAGCTCACTCCCCGTGTCCTTCCTCCAGCGCTCCTCCGCCGGGGATCTCATCCCCCCCCCCTGTCCTTCCTCCAGCGCTCCTCCGCCCGGGATCTCACCCCCCCGTGTCCTTCCTCCAGCGCTTCTCCGCCGGGGATCTCACGCCCGTGTCCTTCCTCCAGCGCTCCTCCGCCAGAGAGCTCACTCCCCGTGTCCTTCCTCTAGCGCTCCTCCGCCGGGGATCTCATCCCCCCCCCCCCCGGGTCCTTCCTCCAGCGCTCCTCCGCCGGGGATCTCTCACGACCCGTGTCCTTCCTCCAGCACTCCTCCGCCACGGATCTCACGACCCGTGTCCTTCCTCCAGCGCTCCTCCGCCGGGGATCTCTCACGACCCGTGTCCTTCCTCCAGCACTCCTCCGCCAGGGATCTCACGACCCGTGTCCTTCCTCCAGCGCTCCTCCGCCAGGGATCTCACCCCCCTTGTCCTTCCTCCAGCGCTCCTCTGCCAGGGATCTCACCCCCCCGTGTCCTTCCTCCACCGCTCCTCCGCCGGGTATCTCACTCCCCGTGTCCTTCCTCCAGCGCTCCTCCGCCGGGGATCTCACTCCGTGTCCTTCTTCCAGCGCTCCTCCGCTGGGGATCTCACTCCGTGTCCTTCCTCCAGAAGTACAACTCTGAAAGTAAAGGTGAACCCCAATCTAGTGTGCCTAGAAGGCTTTATGGCTCCCCACCTTGCTCCATAGAGGGGGTGCTAGTTAGGAGGCTTGCTGTCTGGGCCCTGCACACAGCCTAGGACCCACAGCAGTACATCCTCCACTCCTGCAGCCTGTAGTATTCACCGGACCAATGCCGCCCTGAAGTCAGCCCCTTTTGGTAGACCTCGGAAGAGAACGGTGCTGAAGTGTGGACATCTGCGCTTTCAAGTAACCCGGGGAGGCAGTGCACATTCTGCACACCAGGAAGTGTGTTGGAGTCGGCGCCATCTTGATCCTCCTTAGCTTACCATAGAGGGGACCTGCCCAGACACGCTATACTGCTAAACAAATGTGGTAAGAAACCCCAACAGGGGACTGATTACCACCAGCACCTCTACCACATCAAAAAGAATGGGCCAGGGGGCGTGGCCGGCTGGAGACTGTGATGGACGCTTGATCACACAGCTCGTCAGCCAGGGGAAAGAAACAACACAGGCCGCACCAGCGATCCCATCCACAGCCATCCTTGCTTCTGCCACACTGGAGAACACAATGCAGGCCTCCAGGAAGCGATTCACGGACCACAAACACCAAAAACTCACTGATTTCGCCTACAAACCGGCGATCAGTGAACAAGATGGCGCCGGCCCGGACGGACCTCGAGGCTTCTACACGGACCTCCCGGACGATATCCCGGAACATCAGCTAGATCCAGGTACCCACGCTGAGACCCCTTGTTCCCCAGAGGGTAAACCCCTGCCAGGCAGCCCAGCAAAGGCTAAAATGCGGCTAGATGCGCAGCCCCTGTGGCCGCAGCGTCAGCTAATTGAGGCCCAGGCTCCAAATCCCTTCTCTATGCACCAGGCCTTGCACTCTTCCATGGCCTCCTTCCCCACTTCAGGCCAACCGGTAATCGATACCACCCTAAAGGACATGCTTAATCTCCCTGCAGTCCTCACTTATGACTAACTTATCCTCCATGTTCCACAAAATCACCTCTGACTTACGCTCTTTAGATGACAGAGTGCATAATACTGAAAGAGGCCTCACTGAATGTACCACCACAATTAATGAAGTCATTGACTCATATGAAGCTGTAAAAAGAGGAACAGTTGTGGGTGCGCACCAAGCTGGCCGATTTAGAGGACAGGTCCCGCAGGAACAATATTAAGCTGAGGGGTGTCCCTGAGTCCATACCACCTGCAGACCTACCAAGGTACGCAAAAGAGCTGATGCACACCATTATACCTGAAGCGTCTCCAAGGGATGTTATAATAGATAGAATACACAGAATCGCTAAACCATCCCACTTGGCAGCCTCAGTCCCTAGAGATGTCCTCATGAGGGTACATTTCTATCACATTAAAGAAAAACTCCTCATGGAAGTCAAGGCTAAATCACCTCTACCTGCTCCATACACAGGGATTCAATTTTTTCCAGATCTTTCCAAGTTCACCCTCCAACTGCGACGTCAGATGAACCCGGTCACCAAGGGCCTTCAGAATCACAAGGTGCCCTACAAATGGCGATATCCAGCCACTATCCTTGTTGTGAGGAATGATCAATCACACTCGATTGTTGACCTAGACAAAGGTCTCCAGCTCCTTCACTCCTGGGGCATAATACCAGAACCTCCCTCAGCAACTCCAAATGGCAGAGGATCTAGTACACCTCACGGTAACACAAACAACAGATACACCTGAATGGCGCACAGATACAAGTCTAAAAGGCCAAATAACGTCACTACAGCTCCCCTGAGCTCTGACACCAAGCGAACCCCTGTTCTCACACTCCCGAGTTAATAACTTTATATACCCCATAACAGAGGCTTTCAAAGGTGATATGCACCTCCTCTTTATTCTCTGCATTATTTTGCTCTCATCAGTTCAGCAATCCTACCACTGTCAAAGCGGTTAACAGACTCCCTACCTTTACACCCTTGTGCAGTTCTCATTGTTTTTTGTTCCTAACATATTGCTCTATTTGCAGTCTTTTACTTGCTTCCAGATTTTGGACTTCAGTCTACCTACTTCTGAATAAAGCTGCCAGGCATCTTAGGATACCGAATCCATCGACAAACTAAGTGTTGCACACATCAATCACTAACCTCACAATCACAAGATGGCGATCAACATTCTCTCGCTAAACGCCAACGGACTCAACCATCCCACCAAGCGCCACGCACTCTTGAAAACCGCTACGGCTCTCCATAGTGACATTCTTTGTGTCCAGGAAACCCACATGTTAGCATCAAACTCATCCCTTTGTAACAACCACCACTTTCCTCATGTCTTCCACGCAATGCACTCCACTAAAGCTAGAGGAGTCATGATCGCGATCAAAGACACCGTAGATTTCCAACTACTAAATGTCACAACAGACCCAGAAGGTCGCTTTATTGTCCTAGTATGCAGCATTAATAGAGTGACATATTCCATAATCAATCTATACGCACCAAACTCCCACCAAATGAAATTCTTACGCAGAGTCATAAACACCGTCAAATCCACTCAAAAAGGCCACGTAATAATATGTGGAGACTTCAATCTAGTACCAGACATATGTATGGATTCCACGTCACCAAAGAGACGCGACTCGCCCTTGAAAAAATACATCTCTTCCCAAGACCTTTATAACGTTTGGCGCTGCCATCGCGGTTCAGAACAAGACTTTACTTTCTTTTCCTCCAGACATAGCTCGTATTCGAGAATAGATTTGTTCCTAACCGACAAATACATTCTCCAAAAAATATCGAATTCTGTGATCCACACCACGACATGGTCGGACCATGCCCCTATCTCAATTACCATACAAGATTCTAACCTAGGACAAAACGCATTTCTATGGAGAGTTAATAACTTCATTATCCAAAATGACAAATACGCCCTAGAAATAAAAGATCACATTACCGACTTTTTCATGCTAAACAAAGGCTTGGTCTCCGATCCTGCCATGGTGTGGAGTGCGCACAAAGCGTACATGAGAGGAATGTTACTTAAAATGGGTTCATATCATAAACGAAAGAGGACGCAGCGTGTGGATGAAATCACAGCTCAGATAGAGACCCTAGAATTAAAAGACAAAACTAACCTGCACGACCCACTGACAAACCAATTACTCTCCCTGAGACAGGAACTAAAAACTTACACTTCACTCCTATGAATTCCTTCAAAGAAAATTTAAAGCGACCACTTATTCCACCTCTAACAAAGCGGGGAAAAGACTTGCACGACTTAAAGGTAGATGTGTGAAAACTAAAATATCCCATCTAATTCACCCCCACACGTCAACTCCGCTAAGTAACCCCCAAGACATAGTCGACACTTTTAATGCCTACTACGGCGACCTCTACAACCTACACTGGGACCCTCACACCCTGCAACCTACACAAGCCGACATAGATCATTTTCTCCACAATCTAAAACTACCTACTCTGACTGGTGACCAACTGACTGAACTAAATGCTCCCTTTACGACCCAAGAGATTAAGACTCACTAATGATAAGGCACCAGGACCCGATGGAATGACAGGAGAATATTATAAACAATACGCCCCTCAACTAATTCCACACCTCATCGAACTCTTCAATCACGCTGCCTCCTCTTCCTCCTTTTCAAAGGAATACCTAACAGCATTGGTTATAATGTTACCGAAGCAAGGGAAAGTCGAATGTCCCCCAAAAATTTTCGACTGATATCTCTGCTCAACCTGGACCTCAAAATATATGCTAAAGTGATAGCAACAAGACTAATCCAAATTACGCCAACTACAATCCATCACGACCAGATGGGGTTCACTAAAGGTAGACAGTCTTCTGACGCCACCAGAAGAATGATTAATATCATACACCAGGCCGAAAGTACAGGAACGCCTTCTCTGCTCCTGTCTTTGGATGCAGAGAAGGCGTTCGATAGAGTCCATTGGTCCTACCTACATACGGTCCTCCAAAAATTTGGATTTCAAGGTAACATTTTGAGTGCCATTATGGCACTATACTCTAATCCAGAAGCCCAAGTGTACAAGGAAGGCATGTTATCCCGTCCGTTTCTCATTACCAATGGCACACGCCAGGGATGCCCGCTATCGCCACTCATATTCAACTTACTCATGGAACCTCTGGCGGAACACAACCGTTCCCACCCCAGCATATCCGGCCTAGTAATTGGCAATGTACATCACAAAATCAGCCTGTTCGCTGATGTTATTCTCATCCTTACCAACCCGACTGGCTCCCTGGCTGAGGTACAAAAATGACTAAACTGGTTTAGCTCGGTCTCGTACTACAAAGTTAACACTACCAAATCCTTTATACTAGATATCAACATAGACGCAACTATGAAAAACTTATTACAAAACGCAATACCCATTTGCATGGGCAACTACAGATATAGCATACCTAGGTATTCACTTACCAAGAACGACTAAAAACCTTTACTCTTGCAACTTCCCACCATTCCTCCAGACCATCCAATCGGCCTCACAACAAATAGCAAAACATGAATTATCTTGGACAGGCAGACTAGTGGCCTTCAAGATGATTTGCCTTCCCCAATTGCTTTACTACTTCAGAACTCTTCCCATCCCATTACCAGCTACATTCTTCAGTTCCCTCCAAACATTGTTTAACCACTTCAGCCCCGGAAGGATTTACCCCCTTCCTGACCAGAGGACTTTTTACAATTTGGCACTGCGTTGCTTTAACTGCTAATTGCGCGGTCATGCAATGCTGTACCCAAACGAAATTTGCGTCCTTTTCTTCCCAGAAATAGAGCTTTCTTTTGATGGTATTTGATCACCTCTGCCGTTTTTATTTTTTGCGCTATAAATGGAAAAAGACCGAAAATTTTGAAAAAAAAAATATTTTCTTCTTTTTGTTATAAAAAAAATCCAATAAACTCAATTTTAGTCATACATTTAGGCCAAAATGTATTCGGCCACATGTCTTTGGTAAAAAAAGTCAATAAGCGTATATTTATTGGTTTGCGCAAAAGTTATAGCGTCTACAAACTAGGGTACATTTTCTGGAATTTACACAGCTTTTAGTTTATGACTGCCTATGTCATTCCTTGAGGTGCTAAAATGGCAGGGCAGTACAAACCCCCCCCCCCAAATGACCCCATTTTGGAAAGTAGACACCCCAAGGAAATTGCTGAGAGGCATGTTGAGCCCATTGAATATTTTTTTTTTTTTGTCCCAAGTGATTGAATAATGCCAAAAAAAAAAAATTTACAAAAAGTTGTCACTAAATGATATATTGCTCACACAGGCCATGGGCATATGTGGAATTGCACCCCAAAATACATTTAGCTGCTTGTCCTGAGTATGGGGATACCACATGTGTGGGACTTTTTGGGAGCCTAGCCACGTACGGGGCCCCGAAAACCAATCACTGCCTTCAGGGTTTCTAAGGGCGTACATTTTTGATTTCACTCTTCACTATCTATCACAGTTTTGAAGGCCATAAAATGCCAAGATGGCACAAAACCCCCCCAAATGACCCCATTTTGGAAAGTAGACACCCCAACCTATTTGCTGAGAGGCATGGTGAGTATTTTGCAGCTCTCATTTGTTTTTGAAAATGAAGACAGACAAGAAAAACATTTTTTTTTTTTTCAAAACTTTGTGACAAAAAGTGAGGTCTGATAAAATGCTTCCCCAATGGCGCTCTTTACATCCGGCGAAATCTAAGTCATAAAATGCTCGTAGCTTCTGGTTTCTTAGGCCATAGAGATGTTTGGAGCCACTCTGGTCTCTGATCAGCTCTATGGTCAGCTGGCTGAATCACCGGCTGCATTCTCAGGTTCCCTGTTGAGACAGGAGAGCCAGAGAAAAACATGGAAGATGGTGGGGGGGGGGGCATTCCCTCCCACTGCTTGTAAAAGCAGTCTAGAGGCTAATTAGCCGCTAGGATTGCTTTTACATGAAAGCCGACCGCTGGCTGAAAAGAATGATACCAAGATGATACCTAAACCTGCAGGCATCATTCTGGTATAACCACTCAAAGTCGTGAATGGCGTACCTGAAGACAAAAAAATGGTTAACAATAAAACACAGTAAACGGTAAAGTATAAAAAATTGCAGACCTGAAAAAAAAAACATGATAAAACATAATAACAATAAAACATTGCAGAATAGAATACAGTAAAAAAGAGCAGAACAATAGAGAGAGAATAGAGAGAGCGAGAACAATAAAACAACAACTATTTTTTTTTTATTTTACACTTTTTTTTGTAACTGTAACTTTTATAACTGTAACCGGTTCCAGGTTCGAGTCTCTCAAAATGCGATGGCATCTTGGGAGACCCTGTGAAAGTGTGCCTAGTCTGTGCAATGCTGTACCCTACGCTAATACTCAACTAGTAAATGGTAGCGTTCAAAATATTCACCAATGCAAAGACCAGGATTGTCAGGACAGGAGGGACAATAATAGCGGGTGTCACGCGCTTGCTGCAGACACAACATTATTTGGGGGGTTCGCTGGGTAGGGGTACTCGGGAGGACATAAAGAAAATGCCTCTCATGCAGCCGAATGCATTTGGTTGGGGATGTGAATGGGGGAAGTACGGGCGCTGCAGAAGCGGTGGGTTCCCAATTAGGATTGGCGAATGTAGCAGGAAGGGCATTATGGGCACGACGGGCCTGTGTTTGTCTTCTTCTTGGTGGCAGCGGGACACTACTTGTGCTTGCCACCTCACCAGCTTGAACTGCACTTATGGGACTCGCCATGTCACCAAGTGTTACTGCAGTGCTGGTTTGACTACGACCGGGGTGTACTAGGCCGCTGGCGCTTGCCAGTTCACCAAAACACTACCAAAAAACTGTTAGCGATCGCAGGGATCAGGCCTGACTCTGCGAACGCTGCAGTTATGCGTTTAGTGTTTTGTAAGTGACAGTGATCGATCGATACTGCACTTGGGTGGGCTGGGCTGGGCGGAGGGGAAAAACGCAGGTACTAGCAGGTATCTGGGCTGATCCCACTAACACTGCGTTTTTGGGAACCCTAAACTGCTGGGGACGCTAGTATAGATCTGATTGGATCAGATATTGATCCGTACAGATACTATACCACTAAGGGAGGCGTATGCTGCGTGCGTGGGTGTTAGCGGTACTGGCGCTAATCTGACGCTGCCTGGGGCGACGCATATCACCGCCGGGCGATCAGGGGGCTAAACCTTTATTCAGTAATAAACGTCGGGTGCCCTGACACTATAAAGAATAAACGAACTAACCAGCGTCACCCGTAACAGTTATACGGTGATCAGTGGTGAAAGGGTTAACTAGGGGGCAATCAAGGGGTTAAAACATTTATTAGGTAGTATATGGGGGTCCCTGTCGCTATAAAACGCTGACGGCGAACCTAAATATTTACGTCCCTAACTAGCGTCACCAGCGACACTAATACAGCGATCAGAAAAATGATCGCTTAGCGACACTGGTGACGGGGGGTGATCAAGGGGTTAAAACTTTATTAGGGGGGGTTAGGGGGGTACCCTAGACCTACAGGGGGCTACCACTAACTGCCCTACCACTTCTAACTGTCACAAACTGACACCATGCAGTAATAAGGAAAAAAAAAAAACTGCTTGGTGTCAGTTTGTGACGGGGGGGGGGGGGTGATTGGGGGGCGATCGGGGGTGTTTAGTGTGCCTGGCATGTTCTCCTGTGTGTGTTAGTGTTTTTCACTTACTCAGATGTCTTCTCTCCTCGGCGCCGGTGTTCTGCCGAGAAAGTTCCGCTCGGCGGATTAGTTCCCCCCTCTACTGCGCATGCGCAGTAGAGGCCGGCGGAAATAGCCGAAGCGGAACAGCTGAAAATCAGCTGTACACGGCGCCTGTAAGAGGGCCCCTCGCGGGCTCGCTTCGCTCGCCACGCTTCGGGCACGGCCTCGCTGCGCTCGGCACTTTTAGATTCCCCCTCTGGGTCCACTTGGATAGAGGGGAAGGAATCTGGACCCAGAGCGCAGGCGCCGTGTACAGCTGATCGAAGCGTTTGAGCTTCGGCTATCTCCGGCGGCCAACAGTACTACGTACTGCGCAGGCGCTGCGCCTGCGCAGTACAGGGGGGGAACCTATCCGCCGAAGGAACTTATTCGGCAAGACACCGGAACGGAAACTGCCAAGCCGAGGAGAGATGACATCACATCCTCTGTGTACTATACAGAGGCAGGGGATGTTTCTCATTGGCTGGGAGCCACGATCGGATGGCCTCCCCCTCATCTCTGATCGCTGCCAGACAAATGCCGACCGCCGCTGGCACCGGGGGGGCGGGGGATGGGTCCGATCGGACCCCCCGCCCGCGGGAAGGCAATCACGTACCAGGTACGTGATTTTGCCTGCCCGTGCCATTCTGCTCACGTATATAGGCGTGAGGCGGTCGGCAAGTGGTTAATAAATTCCTGTGGAATGGCAAAAGACCTTGATGCGCCCACTCCAAATTGATTAAACACAAACTAGCCAGTGGTATGGGTTCTATAGACTTTGAAGATTACTATTTAGCAGCTATCCTAGCCCAATTACCAGGTTGGTTCCAACCTAATCCAACAACACTATGGGGACAAATAGAAGACTCCTCGCTCATCCGCCCTAATCTAAAAACCTGGTTACTCAGCATTCCGTTGGGCTCCACAGTACTGACGTATTTATCTCCTACCATGAAAGCCTCGGCCCATGCATGGTCGAAATTGACAGCCTCCCACACATTTAAACCTAGCACCCCACAATCCCACATACCCTTAAATGTTCGACATTTAAATGCCTGACCTCTCACTAACAGCTTGGACTATAAAAGGTATATACTCATTACAAGATATACTCCGTAACAACAGCATTAAAACATTTTCCCAACTACAATCTGAATTCAACCTCGCTGCAACCGAACACTTTACATACTTACGCATACACCATCACCTACGCACTATCAATTTCCCTACCTACAACATCCGCCCAAAGACCTGGGAATACCTCACTAATACTGCCATGAAAACCAAGGGTATCTCATACTTTTACAACACTCTTCACCAAAAACACACCTTCTCCAAAACAACTGAACATCATAAATGGGACAAAGACCTTGCCTGTATCTACACAGAACCCCAATGGCAGCAGGCACTTAAAACTGTCTACAAAGTCAACAAATGTGCGGCACTTTGGGAGCTCACGCAAAAAATTTCCTTACGTTGGTATATAACCCCAGCCAAACTATCATCCTTTGATCCCCGAACCCCCAACACATGTTGGAGATGTAAATCTTCTCCAGGGGACCCGCTTCATGTTTTCTGGTCATGCCCTTCCCTCCAGACATACTGGGAAAAGGTCTTCCGACTGATCTCAACGAAATCCCGAATCAATACCCCCCCCCCCCTCACCTCACCGGCAATCTTAAACCTCACTATTGAAGACATCCAATATTCCTTCAGACATGTAACTACACACATACTCCTGGCAGCGAGACTCAACCTGGCAAGACAATGGAAGTCAGATAGCCACCCAACACTAACCCAAGTAGTAGACATAGTTGCCCTACACTT
>JBBGZY010002500.1:307500-586881 GCA_037952925.1 Lithobates clamitans | reverse complement strand
CACAAATAGAGCTTTCTTCTGGTGGTATTTGATCACCTCTGCGGTTTTTAATGTTTGCGCTATAAATAAAAAAAAAGACAGAATTTTGAAAAAAAAAACAAACAATATTTTTTACTTTCTGCTATAAAACATATCCAGTAAAAAAAAATATAAAAAATCAAATTTCTTCATCAGTTTAGGCCACTATGTATTCTGCTACATGTCTTTAGTAATAAAAAATCCCAATAAGCGTATATTGATTGGCTTGCGCAAAAGTTACAGCGTCTACAAACTATGGGATTTTTTTTTTTTTTTACAACTAATGGCGGCGAACAGCGACTTAGGCTGCATTTACAGCGTTTGTAGTGTCTTTGAGCATTTTTCCAGGGTCTTGTTTGTGCATTTTGGCATATTTTTATGCGTGAACTTGCATGTTTTTAAAAAAACGATTTTGAGCTTTGGCATTTTTTATTAGCCAATAGAGAAAACCATCATCTGTTGCGTCATTTGTTGCTAGGTATTTCAGCTTTTTTCATTTTTCTTTTCTTTTTTTTTATTATTATTCATTTATTATTATTTTTTTTTATGAGGGTAAGAGTTAAGGTTAGGTTAGAGTTGGGATTAGGAGTTGGTTTTTTTTTTTGCTAGGGTTAGGGTGTTAATACTACTACTAGTAATAATAATAAATACTGTAAAATAAATACTCAAATAAATAAAAATAATCAAAATATATGTCAAAATTGAAAACTCAAACCAGCGCGCCCTTCTTGAGTTCCCACCACTGCGCTCAATGCCAGATAGAGGAGTGTAACCCCCTATAAAGGATGTGAGAAAACAATGTGTGTAAAACACCTGTGTAAAACAACCTAATGGAGTGAATCCAGAGCTGCCACTTATTATATGACCAGTGCAAAAACTTCCTATTGGTTCCAAGAGCCCAAAATGAAATATATATAATATAATAAAAATATAATATAATATAAAATATATATATAATATATATAATAAAATATAATAAAATGAAAAATTGCATGTGATAATCTTATATAAAACACTGTACAATATACCAATGAAAATTCAAACAGTGTATGTGAAGGTGTATCATACACCCGGCAATATCAATTGCAAATATTATTAAATATTATTTATTTGCAATTGATATTGCCGGGTGTATGATACACCTTCACATACACTGTTTGAATTTTCATTGGTATATTGTACAGTGTTTTATATAAGATTATCACATGCAATTTTTCATTTTTATTATATTTTATTTTTCTTGTCTTAGATAGATGTATTAGATTCCCCTTTTTTGGATGGTTTAATCACTGTCATTTAGCGCCGCTTATATTGATTCACAGGGTCACATTTTGGGCTCTTGGAACCAATAGGAAGTTTTTGCACTAATCAAAAATATATAAATCATAAATACATTCAATAAATTAATACTTAGTAATAATAAATAAATAATTAACCCTAACCCTTTAAAAAAATAATAATTTAAAACAATAATCATAAATAAGTAATCGACTAAAAGCTTTTAGCTTTTTTGTGTCCTCCTGCTGTCCAGGCGATTTTGGCTTCTCTTTACAGGATGGGCATTACATACTACTATAGGCTTGATGTGTCATTATCATTTCTAAACACTTGGATCTGCACCTATGGAAACCCGGCCCGCCCTCCCACTGCATTGTGGTCCATGTGCTGACCTTGCCACGGTCCCCGGGAGAGATGTTCTCTTGCACCCCCTGCTATATGGCTGTTGGGCCTATTTTCTGAGCTGACCAACAAGCAACAAGGATATACGTCCTACTTAACTCCCTTCCCTTCTTTTTGGAAATATTCGTTTACTATCGGACATTACTATTTTGGCAATTCATTTTAATTGTTTAGACAACTGTCTTGCATCCACTCCTGAGGAAGTGGACAGCGATTCACAAAACCCGTAGAGTTATAGGATGTCAAGAACTTTTTGGTCACCATACGTCATGCAATTATGAATTTACATCTTTGCAACATTATCTTGGGAATATTGGGAATAATCATGAATTCACACTGTATTTATCAGGTCAGCTCATCTACATCTCAATCTATTATAGATCAGCTCATTATTTTTCTTCTTTTATGATTGGAATTTTATCTTGTTCAATTATTGTAAATCTGGAATATGTTACTATGTAAAAAACTATTAATCATGTCTACTACTGTGATGTAAAGTCCCACAATCATTGTATATTTTTTTTTATTGCATTGTATGTGTCAATGGATGTATCTCACACATGGTGCACCAGATCATTATCATTTATTTATATGTCACTGTATTAACGACACTGGCTAGGAAGGGGTTAACATCAGGCGTGATCAAAGGGTTAACTGTGTGCCTAGCCAGTGTTTACTATACTGTGTGAGATGCTTTTACTAGGGGAAGAGATGGAATGTATTCCCTGCTTTACAGGGACCCAAATTTCATCCCTTCCCTCCTGTCAGAACAGCAATCTGCCTTGTTTACATAGACAGATCGCAGTTGTGTCTCTCTGCCTAATGATCGGCAAGTGCCGGAGGACATTGGGTACCCGGCACTCCCCGATTGGCTTCCGCTGTGTATTCACAGTGGAAGCGAGCCAGCAGCAGTGCGCATGCGTGCCCCCTACACGGTGTCGGATCACGTATATATACATGTTCTGGTGCACAGGTGCTGCCCTGTAGCAGTAAAACTGCTATAGGGTGGACCTAAAGTGGTTAAATAATACATGGTGATCAGGGGGTTCAGATACTAGACAGAATCCACACAAGCTATCCCTCCAGGAAGCTGTCACTTTGGAGCACCAATCATAAGCGGCTGAGGCATTCCTCGACCCTCATAGCCACCCTTGTATATGTGCAGCTGCAGGGTTGGGAATGCCCCAGCCGTTTATGATTGGTGGTCCCAATGCTGTGTTATCCATTGAACGCCTATCACGCCACAACTGTGCGCATTACAAATGTTTTCAGAGAGGTCACACGTTTGCCCAATTGGCTTGAATAGGTCACGTTTGGCACTGGCACTGTCTGCTTGAGGAAACACCTTGCATAAAGTTTGCCACAATTTGTGGCAGTGTGTACTAACATAGCCATTGGCCACGCTAACCTCCGGCTCAGCGGTTGAGGGGAGAGGGTTAAACTGTGGCTCAGCTGCCTGTTTTAACCTAACCTGCTTGCCTTTGTAAATGAGGCCTTATAGTGACAACTATAACGTTTTAGATTTACCATCACTTTCTGCTTCAGAGACAGTGGTCACCAGTAGGGATAAGCTCAGGCGTGGTCCAACACAAGTCCAAATCTGCCTGAGCTATCCCTCCAGGAAGCTGTGGTAGCCCTCTTTTGGGGGGGGGGGGGTTATTAGAAATGACCCTCCCCAAACAGGATATTGGGCTAAACCTGTAGGTAAATAAGAGAACCAGAACCTTCGCTAAGTGGAAGTGTGGGTTTGATAATGAAGTTGGCAGTGCCTCCACCCAGGGCAGGGCCTCTGTGAGCAGACAGGATTCCCTTCCTGGGAAGTTAATCAGTAATTTAAACAAAGTAATTGGGAGCAGAAGAATTACAACAACCAGTATATAACATTAACCATAAGTATATAAAAGCATGCCAGTATAGAAATATTACAAACTTTTTATAAGAAGAGATAAACAACAGTAAATACATCCAACGTACAATCAGGTATTATCAGCAAAAGGCCGATAGGACTCCTGGCAGAATTGTGCACATATACCCGGGTATATACAGTTATGCTCATAAGTTTACATACTCTGGCAGAAGTTATGACTTCTTGGCCATTTTTCAGAGAATATAAATAATAACACAAAAACTTTTCTTTCCTCCATGTTTCACAGTAGGAATGGTGTACCTTTCATCATAGGCCTTGTTCATGGTTGTGGCCAAGAAGCTAAATTTTGATCTCATCACTCCAACTGACTTTGTGCCAGAAGGTTTGAGGCTTGTCTCTGTGCTGTTTGGTGTATTGTAAGCAGGATACTTTCTGGCATTTGCGTAGTAATGGCTTTCTTCTGGCTACTCGACTATGCAGCCCATTTTTCCTCATTGTGCAACTTGAAACAGCCACACCACATGTTTTCAGAGAGTCCTGTATTACACCTGAAGTTATTTGTGGGTTTTTCTTTGCATCTCAAACAATTTAGCTGGCGGTTGTGGCTGAAATTTTAGTTGGTCTACCTGACCGTGGTTTGGTTTTAACAGAACCTCTCATTTTCCACTTCTTGATTAGAGTTTGAACACTGCTGATTGGCATTCTCAATTCCTTGGATATCTTTTTATATCCCTTTCCTGTTTTATACAGTTCAACTACCTTTCCCCGCAGATCCTTTGACAATTCTTTTGCTTTCCCCATGACTCAGAATCCAGAAACGTCAGTGCAGCACTGGATGAAAGATGCAAGGGTCTGTCAGGAGTCCAGAAACTCATTGATCTTTTATACACACACACTAGTTACAAGCAAACAAATTACAGGTGAGGGTGGCTACTTTTAATAGCAGTTCCCAGCTGTTATGCAGACAGACTGAGATTACCATTGCAAGGAGACCTGTGTTCAGAATTTCGGTTCCTTACACCATGGCCTGGCTGCCTGTTGCCTGATTGCAGCTGTGCCTCCTGTCCCCGGAGTTATCTCTGAGAAGAAGGGAAAACTGCTGGGAAATATTGTTTTACCCCAAGTAAAAAAAAATAATTGATGGACTGTGAAGCTTCAAGGACACTGGGGTGTTTAGCTAGTTAGGTAGAATAAGTTGTGGCAAAAAGGGGCAAATTCTCACCTTACATTTGAATGATGGACTGTTCAAGGTACCAGGATTGTTTCCTATATTGGTCACCAGGTGGTGTGAGTAGTGCCAACCTGAGTGAGCCCTTTTTCACATTATGTGTTTATCTGATAGGACATGCTAAGAAGGTTTCTGTAAGATAGTTGTGGAAGGGGGTGGCATCTTCGGATGAAGATGGAACCCCCTCTATTCTGTTCTCGGCTGAGAGCAATTAACAAATTCTTAAGATTCACTTATGTATATATTAAATTGTGTTATCGTAGGGATAGGATGCATTTTTCTGCTGTCTGTGCTTCTCTCTTTCAAGTGTTCCTGCACCCATTGCGTCTTCCTTGGACAAGGAGAGACAGTGATTTTGACTTGGATAGCACTATTAATCTTTTGTGTATATATTTTTCTTTGTGTATAGTAGATAGATAGTTAGGATATAGGCTACTGTTTGCATATTTTTCCCTTAAATGTTTGTATGTATAAATTGTATATAATGTCTGTTACTTATTTGCCCTTGTGTGAACTGCCACTCACTCATGTATATGTTATGCATGTTTACTCCATGTGGTACGCCACACGTATTGTCTGTTATTATTCCTTTCCTGTTTCCCGACCCATCCCAGTTTTTGCCAGGACATTCGCTCTCAGGCTTAAGAGCTCAAATTTTTTTTCTGCAAACTCTGAGATGTAGTTTTCCTAGGCAGGGGGAGAATGTAGCACCCTGATGTTTAGGCAGGGTTGCTATTAAATTTATTTTCCAAGTGATAGTTGCCTTGGCTAATTGTTAGGAGGTCAATTGATTTTGCCCATAAATCTGGAATTGCTGCACTTCTCTCGTCTGTCGCTAGGTGGCCGAGTGTCTGGTGACATTAGATAAGACAAGGGCATTGCAATTACAGATTAGGAATGAATGGGGTGTCTCAGCCAATGGGCAGGGATTTTCTTGGGTCCCTTGGCCTGCTGGGAGAACCTATTTATTTGGGTGGAGTCAGGTGATCGGGGTTCTGTGCCACCTGGACGACGGTCTGGATGGACGTGTGTTGTATTGCCCCGGGCTGCTAGGCCAGAAACCTAAGGCCTATTCCAGGGACATCTGGCTGCTAGGCTGTCTGAGGGCCTATCCAGAAGTAGGAGAAGCAGCGTAGAGTTGGGACTGCGGCCTTGTAATCCAACCAGAAGTAACGGTTCCGCCGGCCGGGGAACCAGTTGTGGTCGGAGGTAGAGGGGAAGCTGTCACCACTAAGGGACCATCCACCTTGCTACCGAAGATCACAGTGAGTGAGCTGAGGCTAGTACCAGAGCAGACTTCTCGCCAGCCGGGGGCGGTGAAGAAGTGGGAAAACTTCAGCAAGTGCCAAGTCAGGGACCCAGCGGGACAGCAGAGGTGACGCTTGTGGAGTGCCAAGCCAGGGACCTAACGTGTCAGCAGGGGTGAAGCTTGAAGAGTATCTGTGAGTGCCAAGCTCAGGACCCAGCAGGGAAGCGGGGGTGATGCTTAAGGAAGATACTGAGTGCTACAGTGAAAGAGCTCAGGGGATCCAGTGGCTAGTAAGTCTGAAGTCTAGTGAGAGAGATTGGGAGCTCATTGAGCGAAGACCCACAGTGAGTGAGTGTGTGGTAAAGAGAACTGTTCGTTTTGCAGATAGTTGAATACCATTACCGTTAGTAACAGCTACAAGATTGTTGCCAAAGGAGACAGCAGTCCTACCTATACAGAAGTGGTGTTCGGCTTGAGGCCTTCACCTGTATAGCTGTCTACCTATAGAAGTCTTGGAGTCTGCTAATTATCTTTGCATCTCCATAAGGGTGCCCTGGCCCTGACACCCTCTCCCACGGTTCTGTTTTAGAGACAATAAATATCTTTGCATTCAAAAAGTGTCTGGCGCCCACCTGTTCATCTTGCAGCACACCCACCATGCCTTGTAACCCACTCTACATTGAAGGATGTCAGCTCTCCCTAACTCTGGAGGTAACTATTAGGCCTAAAGAGGCCCTGGACATTGCTACATGCAGTTAAAGCAGCAGTAAAGTCATCTCCTAAATTAGAAAATCCAGTTCCTCTGTAGGTTTAAGTCATAATATACTAGTATGCAGTGCATACTAGCACAATATAACGGATGAACCTGCAAATGAAGCCCTCCAGCACAACACTGTCACGGCTCCCTCAATGGTTCCATCTTACCCCAGTGTTCTTTCCGGTTTCACATCTTCGGCCACTTGAATGGCCGGGCTGCAGTGACATCACTCCCACGCAAGCACACAGGAGTCACATCGCCACGGCACATAAATGTGATCTGAACTACACATGTGAACTCTACCCGCTGACAGGCATTTATGACAGAAGAGACCACCAGGGTATCTTCTGTTATAAAAACCCTGCCTGTCAGTGGATTTTAAGAACAGAGACTTAACTATGACTTTAAGCTATTAGATCATAGGAATACTTGCATGCTAGCCTCTTCTGGTCCAGGATTTAGCCAAATCAACAGGACATGTGACTGATACTTTCTACTTCCTCTTTCTGGGGTTTCAAAGCCAACAAACCAAGGACAGGAAGTGCATACATAATATATTATGGCGTTTACAAATTTATGATCATAAGTCTCTTTTTATTTGAAAAAGTTGTCCAATACAGCACATACAGAAAGAAAAAAAGGGTACATAAATTGGGACTGTCACTAAAAACGTCAGCACAATAAGGTCAGGTATTCCCATAAAATTCTCTGCATCTGAAATATACCAATTCAAAAGTATCTATACGCTGTACCTCTCTGGAAGCATGAAAAACGTTATTTTATTACCCCCTATTCCCCCCCCCCCCCCTTTCCCTCCCCTCACCTCTCCTGCATCCTCACAGTTGTTCTACATCCCCCTCATCCTATGCCTTCCTTACTCCACTCATCCATCTCTCACCCAATCCAACCATGCTTTCCATATTTTCTCAAATTTCTTATAATTACCCCTTTTCTTATAGATATATTTTTCTCTACAAACCACCTCCCCCACTGCATTTACCCATTCTGTCAATGTTGGGGCCTCCTTCCTCTGCCAATGCCGTGCGATAAGCTTTTTTCCCTGGAACAAGCATCTATCTCTTGCCGTCTGCACATCCTTTGAGATCCTTCCCTCCCCCTCCAAGCCCAGCAGGCACTCCCCCGCCTCCACCCTCAGTGATGTCCCAAACACTGAGTTTATTTCTCCCACTATACCTTCCCAATATCTATGCAGCTTGGGGCAGCGCCAGAACATGTGAATCAAATCCCCATGTCCCCCTCTGCATCTCTGACATTTCGCGTCAGGTCTCCTGCCCCACTTGAATAGCTTCAGGGGTGTGTAATATGCTCTATGTAGCAAATACAAATGAGACATCACTTGTGAGGGAGAGAGAGTGACCCTGGGACCCAGCGCCAAGGCCTGATTCCATTGATCATCAGACATTATGCCCACATCTTTTTCCCATCTAGCCCTGTTTTTATTTTCGACCCGGCCTTCTTGTGCTGTTACTTTCAAACACCCATACATGTCCGAGATCAGACCCTTTGTAGATCCCGCATCGATCAGCCTTCTCAAAAAGGTCATTTCACACCACACTGGCATTTCCTTCCCAAATTGTGCCTCCAGGGCATGCCTGAGTTGCAAATATTTATAAAATGACCTGTTGGAGATCGCATACTCCTCTACCAGTTCCTGGAAGGACTTTAACCTCCCTGCCCTATATACCTGTACAAGGTAATGGATGCCCATATGATCCCATTCCTCTACACGCCCCATTTTCTTAAGCTCGTTAAGGCTATTATTATCCCAGAGTGGCGAGAATTCCGCATAACCCTCATATCCCAGAATTTTTTTAGCCTGTGCCCAGACTCTACTCATCAACCGGATAGTGGGACATTTGGTACAGAATGAGTCCGCCTCTAACCCTTCCGCCACTGTATCATGTCTGGTGTCGTTCAATAAGATGCTACCCCCTACTCCTGCTTCTCCTGGCCTATTACTACCTCCCATTTGCTGCAGTTGGGCTGCCAGGAAGTAACCTCGTGGATCTGGTACCGCCAGACCCCCTTTCTCCTCTGGTCGCCGCAGCGTCTCCAACCCAATCCTGGCCACCCCTTCCTTCCAAATAAGTTCTCTAAATATACTGTCCAGTTTTTTGAACCAGTGCTTGGGAATCCAAACAGGAGAATTCTGCATAACATATAGGATTTGAGGTAGCCAGACCATTTTAATCAGATTGCAGCGCCCGGCGACCGAGAGGGGTAAACGTCTCCATACTTGACACTTCTGTTTAAGTTTCTTCATCAATGGGACTAGGTTTTCAGATATATACTGGCTTGGGTCTCTGGTAATATTAATTCCCAGGTATTTCATATGCCTAACCACTTGGACCTGGGATGCCTGATGTGGGAGAGGCTCACACAGGGTATCAATGGGCAAAATCACCGATTTCTCCCAATTGATTAACAGCCCAGAAAAATTTCCGAACTCCCTCACTATCCTCATAGCTGTTTCCAGTGACTCCTGCGTATCCGCCAAAAATAATAAAATATCATCGGCATACAAGGCCACTTTATCCACCCCTTTCTTCCTCTTGAATCCCTGTATGCCCTGTGCCATCCTTAGAGCCTCTGCCAAGGGTTCAATTGCCAGTGCGAAGAGCAGGGGGGACAAAGGACACCCCTGTCTTGTGCCCCTGCTCAGCTGAAACCCCTCCGAGCATTGCCCGTTGATTTTTACCTTGGCCCTTGGTTCGCTGTATAGCAGTCTTAGCCACCGAACAAACCCGGGGCCAAGCTGATATTCCGCTAGTACCTTCCATAAGTAATGCCATTCCAGGGAATCGAAGGCCTTGGCCGCGTCTAGTGAGAGAATTGCTCTCCTACCGCTATTTTCTATGGGGATTTGCATATTGAGATATACCCGCCTTATATTGGTGCTTGTGGATCTGTTTGGGATAAACCCCGACTGATCCGGGTGTATTAGTTTAGGGATTACTTTGTTAAGCCTTGCAGCCATTACTTTGGCAAGGATCTTCACATCCGAGCACAAAAGCGATATGGGCCTGTATGAGGACATATCCATTGGGTTCTTCCCTTCTTTTAACAGAAGTATTACTATGGCTTCTGCCATGGAGGGGGGCAAGGCCCCCTCTTCCTTAGCCCCATTGAACACTTTCAACAATAAGGGTAACAATACCCCCCCATATTTTTTATATAATTCTATAGGCAGGCCATCCGGGCCTGGGGATTTTTGAGCCGCCATATCTCCAACCGCACTCTGCAGTTCCTTAAGGGTCAATGGGGCATCCAACATTTCCCGATCTACCTCTGATACCGGGGTTATCTCCAACCCCTCAAAGAAGCTCTGCATTTCCCCCTCTACATTTACCCTGGAGGAACTATATAACTTCTCAAAGTACATTTTAAATTCATTTACTATATCCGGAGTGTTTTTTCTTATCTCTCCTTCCCTCCCTATAATTGCCGGTACTGCACTCGGGGGGCCGTTTGCCTTGATTATCAGAGACAGAGCTTTCCCTATCTTCTCCCCCTCTCCAAAAAAGCTCAGTCTCTGAAAAGATCCTATCTTTTCTGCCTTCTCCCGGAGCACCCTACTGTACTCTTCTTGCCTCCTCACCCAACACTCGTGGTTGACCTGGGATGGTGTTGCTACATAGTGCGCCTCCGACAGTCTTGCATTCTCTTTAGCTTCCTTTTCAACAGCTTGAGACTGTTTTTTAACATGCGCTATTCTCTGGATTAAGGCTCCTCGAATATATGCCTTCAGGGAGTCCCAGACCACCCCAAGTGGGGCCGATCCTAGGTTTATACTAATATATTGTGAAAGCCCTTCCATCATTTTCTCCTCCTCTCCTATAAGTTCGAGCCAAAAGGGATTAATCTTCCAGCTCCCCCTGCCATACTGTCCCCCCACTCTCACGGAGGCAATAACTGGGGTATGATCCGAAATGCCTCTTGGCTCATATACTATCTCTTCCACTACATTTAGAGCCTCCTCATTCCCCAGTACGAGATCAATTCTAGACAGGGTGGCATGAGTCCTGGAGTGACACGAATACTGCCTCTCTCCAGGATGCCTCCTTCTCCAGATATCTACCAGTCCTAGTTCATCACAATACTGAAGAAGGGGACTCCTGTTGGCCTCTCCCGCTCCAGGGTTTGGCGGGAATCTATCTATGCTCCCATTCATCGTCATGTTAAAATCTCCCAAAGCTATTACCGGTGTCCCAGGGAACTCTGCTACAAACCTGGCTAAATCCTCCATTACCTCTGTGCAAAATGGGGGGGGGATATACACGTTCGCCAGTATATATCTTCTGTTTTCTATTGAACAGGAGAGGAAAATATACCTTCCCTTTTCGTCTACCCTACTCTGCCCGCAGGAGAAGGCCAGCTCTGTACTTATCAGTACACTCACCCCTCTCGAATATGATGAGTGGGTAGAGTGAAACTGCATCCGGAACTGTTTGTTGCTTAAAGTTTCACATGTATCCTTCACCAAATGCGTCTCCTGCAGGCAGAGTATCTTGACGTTCCCCTTTTTGGCTGTTGAAAAAATGATTTGTTTTTTGAGCTTATCTTTTACTCCTCTTACATTCCATGAGCAAATATTGATCCTTTTACCCGTATCTAAAATTTTGCCCCTCCCTCCTTTAATGCTCCTGGACCCTTCTATCTGGTACCATTATGCTATTTTGATCCCCTATCCGGACTAATCTCTCATTATAAATGCAGTAGGGGGGCACATAGCGTATCTCCCTATCATTTACCCGCCCCATTAATCTAACAACCTGATTCCACTCATATCCACTCACACCACTCCCTAGCCTCCACCTCTGATTATGTGCATACCTCTTCCCCCCCACCCCCCCTCCCTTATTCCCCCTCTCCCTCCCAACACCCCCCCTCATCCCCACCTCCCCACCCTCCCTCCCCCACCCCACCCCCATGCCCACTTTGGGGCCTAACCCTCGGGCTTCTATTGTGACCTTCGAAAAACTTTTTGAGGTTTAAGAACAAAGAAGAAAACAACCCTGAACTGAATCCAGTAGGGGGGGACTTTCCCCCTCTTAGAGAAAAAAAAAAAAAAAAAAAAAAAAAAAAAAAAAAAACACAACAAGCATGTATTTTGTGCTGTTACCCTGTGCATACATTGTGCATTTTTCTCTATAGATACATTATATTACTATTTACTTAATCCAAAAAAAAAAAAAAAAAAAAAAAAAAAAAAAAAAAAAAAGAAGAAAAAAAAAAACCATGCATTTTGTGCCATTACCTTGTGCGCAATTTGTGCATTTTTACTCTATAACTATATTATATTACTATTTGTTACTATCTACTTAGTCCCCCTGGGAATACAAAATACACACAAAAATATAAAAATATATATAAAAAAAAAAAAAAAAAAAAAAAAAAAAAGGGGGGCAGAAACATGCATTTTTGTGCTATTACCTTATACATAAATTGTGCATTTTTCTCTATAAATACATTATATTCCTATTTTCTTAATCCCCCCCTCCCCCCTCCCCCACTCCGCTCGCCATTTATCCCATCAAATGGAAAAAAGAAAAAAAAAGTCCAGTGAGAAAACGACCCAAAAATAATACAAAAATAACAGAAGATAATTCCAAACAGCACTCAGTTTCCCTCTCCTCTCTTAATTCTTTCCTCAATGTCCTCCAACCAAGTTGACACTTCATTAGGGGTAGAAAAAAACCTAACTTCGCCCAGAGCCGAGACACGCAGTCGCGCCGGGAACAACAGCGCATAATTAATTTTAAGTTGCTGAAGCTTGCGCTTACAATCTCCAAATTTGGCTCTTTGCCTCTGCAGCTCAGGGGAGAAGTCCGGGTAAATTGAAATCCTGACTCCATTGTGCTGGATGTTCCTTAGCTCTCTTGCCTTCTGTAAAATAGTAACTTTGTCCCGGAAACACAAAAGCTTAAAAATGAAGGGTCTAGGGTGGCCTCCTGGTGCTAAGGTCTTGGGACCTATTCTATGTGCCCGCTCGATAGCAAATGTAGCAGAAAATGAATCCCTGCCGAACTTCTCCCTCAGCCAGTTCTCCATGAATTGAATGGGGTTGTTCCCCTCACAGCCTTCTGGGAGCCCAAGCACCCTCAGGTTCTCCCTGCGTAGCCTGTTCTCCATACTGTCCATTTTCTGCAAGCAATCCCTTAGTTGGATTTTCATGAGTGCCACCTCTTGCTTTAGTGGGTACACATCATCCTCCATTTGGCTGAATCTCTCCTCAAGTGCTGTTGTGCGAGTGCAAACTGTGCGCACTTCCCCCTTAACAATAAGCAGTTCATCTCTAATGCTTTTGAATTGCTCAGATAGCTCGGTGATTGATTGCTTGCAGGTGTTAACAGCTGTGAGGATATCCTGCAGGGATGGCTCCCTCTCACCCAAGCCACCCTGGCCTCCCCCTGCCGCCCCTTCCAGGCCCAGGACCTGTTGTTTATCCAGGGTCCCTCTTGCGACTGGGCCTGCCAGTGGTATACTTGATGGGATAGCTGTCAAAGTCCCGTTTTCCTGGGTCAGGCTTCTCCTCCCTGGGTGGCCCGCCTGTTGTAGGCCCCCCCCTAAACTATTGGGTTTATTAGGGGTTTGATTTGGGGTGTGCGCAAAGCGCTCTAGTTTGGTGGCTGCTTGATTCCCCTTCTCCTTGGCGCTGCGGGTTCCGAGACCCCCTGACCCTTGTTGGGCTGGCCCATCCTCCATCCCCTTCTTCTTTGACATGTCTGACAGTGTGATGCTTTTTTAATGCACAGTACTAGTCCCTTGCCCTGAGACCTGGGCCTGTATAGCCACCCCCCCCCCTGTCAAGCTTTCAATGATAGAGTCTTTTCCAGCTGGATTTTTGTGCTGTGGATATACACACAGCGACTCACCCCTCCAGTGTTCCGGGTGGGATCCTCTGCTGCTCCGACCTTCAGGGGGGTTTACAGCGCTATCTGCTGCCTGCTCAATCCCAGGTGTCGGCGCCCTCCTCTCTCACAGGTACAGGCGCCGTCGATGTTGTCCTCGGGAGAGCAACATGCAGCTGGTGCAGCTTAGTGCGGTAGTCACGTTCGCGGCGGCTTCTCTCAATGCTCCGGGCGTTCAGCCTCCTGGAGCTCGCTGTGTCGGAGACGGAGCTAGGGGAGAGGGCTGGATTCAGTCACGGCGTCCTCTCTCACCCCTCACCTCAACATCCGGTCACGCCCCCCTCTTCCGCCATCGGCGTTTACAAATTTATAATATATTTATAATATAAGGCGTTTACAAATTGAGACAGTAGAGGGCAGCAGATCCCTACACTTTCAAAGCCGACAGCCAGTCATAGATGGTGGAGACATTCCCTGCCCTGCAGCATCAGGTATGCTAGCGGTGTATATATGTGCAGCTGGGGGAAGGGGGATGCCTCCACCACCAATGATTGGCTGTCGGCTTTGACAGCTTCTCGTGGGATAGCTCAGGTGGGTACAGGTTCATGTCCGAGAAAAGTAAGGGGAAGTTAGGGGAAAGGGGACAAATGGGACTTTATATGAAACACACCACTAGGGGCAGGCTGAGTCATCAGATGTAGAAAAACAGTAAGATTTATTGATACCACATGAATAACAAAGTGCACTCGATGATACTCACATATAATCAGTAGATATGGTACAGCGTAAGTAAAACATGACAGTAAGACATATTTATAGTAGCATAATGACATGTTAGACATTGTAGCATAGGTAAATAACAGTATCATCAGCATTGCACCCAACATGTGTATACATAATCAATATTATATTAAAATCAAACTGATGACTTAAACACTAAAAATGCCCATGGTAGATGCATATTTGTTGTGACATGTAAAAAAATTGTGAATGTTTGGTTGTAATGCTCGACGCGTTTCGTGGAAGTTTGTCCACTCATCAGGAGCAGCTATCTGGACATATCTAGGGTATAATAAAATAGTAATAAATAGTATTTAGTTGCAACAGATGAGGGGAAGCAAAAACGCTAGTCCTAGCACTCTTACCTGTGGATATGCGATATAGTGGTTGTAGGGCATATAGAATAATATTCATGATGGTAGGAAATATTTGGGGGTGAATGTAGCATCCCCACGGGAGCTGAGGAGGCGACCAAGCGGCGGCACAGCGAGGCAGTTCAGGGTACCGTAGCAAGATAGGTAGTAGGAAAATTCCCCTTGGTATCCAAGGTGGTGGTGTGAATTATAGCATAACCCCAATGTAGCTGTAAAATAGTAAAAGATAGGTGTATGGTTGTAAGCAAAAAACGGGTGCTGTTAAATGACCACGGAATGGAAAATAAAGTGTAGGGCAAAGTGAGACGCAGGTAGAAAGGGTATAAGAAGGCCAGACAGGTGATATCACGGAAGCCAGTGATACAGAGGAAAAGAGAGCGTCCACCACAGGCACCAAGTATGCAGAGTGAAGGGACAATGTAGCGCAGTGAATGTGAAAACAGGCAGGTGGATGGGGGTAGTGAAAGCATAGTGGAAGGAAATAGAAATCCATGGTACCTGAGATGGATTGATCTCAGCCGTCCAGCCAGCGAGGTAACCCCCAACGTCACGCGACGTGCTGTGAGGGAGGAGAGGAAGCAGCCTACTAAGGCGACTAGCGCCTATATAGGCAGCCTCCGCCTCCATCAGTCTGCACGCCGGATGGACACTGCATGACGTCAGCACGTGACGTCGGATGGCGCCAGACGTAGCCGACGTGCGGGGCGTGGCGTCGACGCACAGCGGACACATGCCCACGATCCCGTGACCGGTGGATCGGGGGATAGCACCGGTGTGCGTCGCAGCTCCCGGGGATGGATAGGATCCACCCCCCAAGTATTAACCTGGAAAAATAAGAGGCTGAAATGTAACAAAGATAATCCAAATTAGCCAGTAGTTGTAATGTAATAACTAGGCACTTGACACAAGACCACAGCAATGGTAAATAAAATAATTAGTGTGTGTTTCCATCCCTATCAATTTTCCATCCCTATCTATTTTCTCGTATACATAGGGATGGAGACCTGTGTACTGGATGGTCACGGTCTCATATAAAGTCCCAACCTAAACTTCTTATTTCAAACAGGTTCATGTCCGAACCCGCCTGAGCTCATCACTAGTCACCAGAACAGCAAGAGGGTAAATCTACCCAACAGGAGCACAGAAAAAAAAACACCAAACAGAGGTTCTAAGTTCTATACAAAATAATAAAATGATGACAACATTTCTTTGGCATTACTTATGATACTGAAAGCCCATTTACAGTTTCCACTGAACCCATCCAGTACAGAGATGCAGGACTAGACCTTGGAGTATTATTATGATTTGGGACAGTGCTGGGGAGAAAACTGCCTTTTTATTTTAAAATATGTGGGGCAACCATTCCCAATCAATCCTAAATAAAAAGAAAAGTATTGGTGTGCAGAGAGAAATTGCTGCCTAAGGAAGTTGTTTTTGCTATTCCCCTTTGGTAGCTAGGATGCAGGTACAGCAACGAATGCCACTGTGGCCATCGGGTTAGGCACAGTTCTGCCACACATAGTCAGAGGTTGCTAGGATGTTGACAGTTGGACTGTACAGTGTTATTGGTTGTTATTGTGCAGGTGTCTGCCTGCATCTTAACAACCAATGATGCTGCATGGCCCAGCTGCCAGCATCTTAGCAACCAATTTAGTATTGCAGCCCTGTGTATATAGAGTAATGTTACTGAACTGCAATGAGGACGGAGTGTCAGAGGTAGAGACTCCAGCCAATTGGAATTACAGCAGAGGTTTTTTTTCGGAAGAACAGTATGCAAAGACGATTTCATTAGAAAAAAACGAGATAAACTTAATTTTTTTGCAAAGATTTTGAAAGAAGTCTCCACCCATTTAAAAGGAATTTATAACTATTTTGGGGTAATTTTAGGAGTTTACATTATTTAACCTCTCTGACGGTATTCCCGAGTGTGGCTCGGGGTTAAATTTCAGCACCATTAGCGGTAACCCCGAGCCACACTCGGGATTACATCTCAGGATCCTGGTGCGGTATACTTACCTTGTCCCGAGGATCCTGCGATGTCCCCCCCCGCGCTGTCTGTGGGCTCCGTTCTCTGCCCGATGCCTCTCTGTGCCAGGTTCCGTTCCCTGTGAGCGTCGCGACGCACGGGGGCGGAGCCTGGCGACAAATTCAAAACAATGTAAAAATCATAACACATACAGTACTGTAATCTTACAGATTACAGTACTGTATCAAATCATTTCACTTCCCTTTTGTCCCCAGTGCTTTGGCCCATGCCCTGCATGCAGTTTTATATTATATGTACTGTTCTTTCTGTCTTGAAACTTGAGATTGTCCATAGCAACCAAAAAGTGTCCCTTTACGTCAAAAGTGGCTTTAGACCAACTAGAAAACAGTCATAGTAAATTAGAACACTTGCAGAATTGAGCGATAGTGAATCGTGAGGAAATTTATTTTATTATTATTATATTATTATTTTTTAAATTATTTATATTTATTTATTATATTATAATTTATTAATTTTGTGTTTCAAACTTCATCATAACCGGGATATCTACTAGACTCTTGGTGGACTACAATATAAAATGCCAAATTTCTATGCAAAATAATTGTACCGCTTTGAGATGCAAAAATCTGAAATAATCATACTGCCAGGGAGGTTAACAATATACAGCGGGTAAAATAAGTATTGAACACACCATTTTTCTAGGTAAATATATTTCTAAAGTTTCCATTGACATGAAATTTTCACCACATGTCGATAACAACACATGCAATCCATACATACAAAGAAACCAAAACAAATAGGTTCAGAAATTAAGTTATGTGTAATAAAATGGAATGACACAGGGAAAAAGTATTAAACACGCTAACTGAAATGTATTTAATACTTCGTACAAAATTCTTTGTTGCTAATGACAGCTTCAAGAAACCTCCTGTATGGAGAAACTAGTCGCATGCATTGCTCAGGTGTGATTTTGGCCCATTCTTCCACACAGTCTTCAAATCTTGAAGGTTCCGTGAGCCTCTTTTATGAACTCTGATCTTTAGTTCTTTCTATAGATTTTCCATTGGATTCAGGTGATTGGCTAGGCCATTCTAGCAGCTTTATTTTCTTTCTTTGAAACCAATTGAGAGTTTCCTTGGTTTTGTGTTTGGGATCATTTTCTTGTTGAAATGTCCACCCTCATTTTATCTTCATCATCCTGGTAGATGGCAGCAGATTTTTATCAAGAATGTCTTGGTACATTTTTCCATTCATCCGTCCTTCAATGATATGAAGTTTGCCAGTACCGTACCATGATGTTCTCACCTCCAAACTTCTCTGTTGGTATGGGGGTGTTTTTGGGGTTATGTACAGTACCAATTGACCTCCAAACATGGTGTGTATTATGGCATCCAAAGAGTTCAATTTTGGTCTCACCTGACCAGACTACATTTTCCCAGTATTTAGCAGGCCTGGCTGAGGCTGGGTTCACAGTTTTTCTTCAGCAATGGAGTCTTGCGTGCTGAGTGTGCATACAGGCCATGACGGTTAAGTCCATTACTTATTGTTTTCCTTGAAACAATTGTACGTGCTAATTTCAGGTCTTTCTGAAGTGCTCCACAAGTGGTCTTTGGCTCTTGGACAACTCTTCTAGTAATTCTTTTCACTCCTCTGTCAGAAATCTTGCGAGAAGCACTTGGTCGTGGCCGGTTTATAGTGAAATTATGTTCTTTCTACTCCCAGATTATGGACCCAACAGTGCTCACTGGAACACTCAGAAGTTTAGAAATCCTTCTGTAACCAATGCTATCAGTATGTTTTACAACAAAAAGGTTGCAAAGGTCTTGAGAGAGCTCTTTGCTTTTACCCATCATGAGATGTTTCTTATGTGACACCTTTTTATAGGCCATCAGTTGAGACTGAACCAGCTGATATTAATTTGCACTGACAAGGGTCAGGATTGCTTTCTAATTACCGATAGATTTCAGCTGGTGTCTTGGCTTTCCATGCCTTTTTGCACCTTCCTTTCTTCATGTGTTCAATGCTTTTTGTCTGTGTCAATCCATTTTATTACACATAACTTAATTTCTGAACTTATTTGTTTTGATTTCCTTGTATGTATGGATTGCATGGGTTGTTACCGACATGTGGTGAAAATTTAATGTCAATAGCACCTTTAGAAACATATTTATCTAAAACAAATGGTGACATGTTCAATACTTATTTTACCCACTGTATATATTTTTTGTACCATCTCTTTGTTATATAAAAAAGACATTGTCACCTCCTCCCATATCCACATACAGAACTTCCCCAGAGTCTCTCCTGTACTCTGGAACTCCCTGTCCAAATCTCTCTGGCTATTTCCTACTCTGTCCACCTATAGGAAGAGTATATTGTGGGTGGAGGCAGAGTGTTTAAAACAATCTTAACCTATTGGAGGTATCATCCCTTATATAGTATACGCAAAGGCTACAGAGAAAATGTGAATTTGTGTATACCTCCTTAGGAGTAATATAAGTCGACAATATAATCATGTACAAAATCTTAACATTTTATTACGCATATAGCAAATATTAAATAATTGTTAAAATCATGTACACAAGTTAGCCATCCAAGGTTATTGTTCATATGGCCTTGAGATCCGTCTAACAGGTCGACGCATTTCACGAAAGACCCTGCTTCATCAGTACTTTGGATCTTAATACACGGGTACTGTAACAATATACAAGTGTTTTTTTCGTCCAGCCAGTGGGCTGAAATGGATTCCTCCATCCATACAATCGAAGTGTATAGAGGAATCTGCCTCACTGACACATTGTATTCTCGCAGCAGGGACTCTCAACTGTTACAGTACACTGATCAGCAGCTGCAGTCCATTGTTTGCAGCCACTGATTGGGAAAGAATTCCCAATAAGCCCATTTGACAGAAGTCAGTCGTTAGATCGACTTCTGTCGAGTGGGAGAATCCACACATGGATCAAAATTTGTCCGGTTCCTGCTGAACTGGTCAAATTTCAAACTATTTATGCCCACTTAAAGTGTTACTAAACCCAGGACCCTGCATTCACTATATCTGGTCTCTCACAGTACTCAGAACATGGAAATGCAATTATTTTAGTAAATATAAACAGCTGAATACCTTTTCTCATCAACAGTATATAGCAGTCTTGTGATTTCTATAAGTTCCCATAGAAGCTTGTAGGAGGAGTTTTCATACTGCACTGAGCTGTCCTATGAGGCTGCAGAGCTCCTGACCCTCTCTGTCTGGACATGTCTGGACACTGCTGATTGGCCCTGTGCTGATCACATGCACCTTCCCAAGAAAAAAAATAAAAATCTCTATCAATACACACCAAACTGAGCATGTGTAGCTTGAATCCCAAGGCTCTGTCTTATCCAGACTTGTCCAAGGAGACAGTGCAGGAAGGGGAGGATTTGTGCATACAAGATCAAGCAGCCTTTTTTACACAATGCAGAGGATTAACCCCTTAGGTTCCACAGTGAGACTAACAAGCATGCTTTACTGCATATACAGACCAATTTTACTGCTGTGGGTTTAGTACCACTTTAAGTTTATGGGACCATAGTAGTCCAAAGTCAGTATATGAGGCATTGATATATATATACTGGGTACTATAGGCTACTAGGGTGGAAATAAACTTTAAAGGAGCCATTGTTGTCACCCAGGCTTGCCTTGAAACATGTCTTCCTTTGTTAATTTCCAATGCATCGCAATTACATAGCAGGTGGGGGATTAGTCGTTTAGCCTAGGTTCACATTGGTCTCATTTGGCATGCAATTTGACATGTCAAATCGCATGCACTACTTTTGGCGACTTCGGGTGCGATTTCAATAGACATCTGTACAGAAACCCGCACAGAGTCGGACTGCATTGCTGGGTTGAAATCGTGCGAGTTCATCTGAACTCGCACAATTTCTAACCCGCAGCAATGTGAACCTGGGCTTACACAAGAAAGATACGATTGTTTCTGCTTCCAGTTCATTTCTGGCAGCATCAGTAGATATTTTCCAAACTTTCTAAAATGTTTTTATTCTTAAAAAGGAAAACTATTGCAGTAACCCCATCTAAGGACTGGTAAATGACAACGGGGCCTCTTTTTCTTTCCCTGCAAATCATAAAATAAAATACATTAGGAACTTTTGAAAGTTTACTGAGTTGATGTAAAATACATTTATTTTCTATCCCCAGTGTGTTCACAACATGAGCACCTTCCTATGCCACACTTACATACACCATTAACCTGCAATCAAGTGGGTTTATGTAAATTTGACTTTGAAATAACCAAGGTAATAACAGCCTAGTATAATAGCAGACTTTGCAGAGACAGGCTTAATTTCATCTTGTACAATTTTTAGCATAGCAATGATAATTTGATAAAACAGGCAGACATTTTCTAAATCTTTCCCCTTGCTTTAAAAGAGAAGTACAACCAAAGCTTGTTTGGCTGTACTTCTGTGGATCGTTCTGTACTCCTGTGACCCGCTTTCAGCAGACAGCCGGCTGAAGCCGGCTGTCGGCTAACGTCACAGAGCCGGTCGAGGCTTGGAAAATATCATGACCATATGGTGGGGATCCGCCCACATGCCTGGACCAGCACCCGGCTCAGCCACTCAGTGGCTCACTGACTGAGAGGCTGAGCTGGCCACTCCCACCCCCTCTACAGCCCAGCGCTCCAGTGAGCAAAGGGGGGGCAGAGCAGAGAGCCGGTAACTGTTAGTCACCGGCTCTCTGCTCGCAGAGCTCTGAGAACTGATCAGTCGGCGATGTTTGATCGCTTGGTTCTCAGTGTTAGAGCCGGCGGGGGACAGATGCAGCATCGGACCGAGGTAAGTATCACCTAGGCAAATATTATTCAAGATATCATTCTTTTCCGCTGGTGATTCCCTGCACCGTAAAAACAATCATAGCGGCTGTTCGGCTGCTTGAATTGTTTTTACAGGTGGCGCCCTCCGGTGCTTCTACAGGCTTGCTCGTGGCGGAAGTTCACCATAGATAATTTCACGGACCAGATGGTCCCCGGCAGTCTCTATGAGCTTCGGAGGCCGGGCGCTACATTTTGATGTCACATCTGGCCCGGCCGTTATGAAGGAAAAAAGGAAATGGTGGCACTAACCAGCATAGAAATAGTAGTTTTATTTCTAATCCATTAAAAACAAGGACACAGCCTGCACACGCATCTCCTGTGGCTTCAGCAAACGTGTTTCACACAACTGTGCTTAGTCATTGCTGTGGCAGTTGTAAACACTGCCGTGTATTCGGCTGGACAGGCCGAAATAGTTTTTTTTCTTTTTGATATCAGTCTTTCCAGGCTAGAGGAGAGATGTGGGGTCTCATAGACCCTACATCTCTCTGTAAAGAGGACCTGTCATGCCCTATTCCTACTACAAGGGATGTTTACATCCCTTATAATAGGAATAAAAGTGATCAATAAAAAAAAAAAAAAAATGAAAGGGAAAGTGTAAAAAAATAAAATAAGCCATAAAAAAAAAAAAAAATGTTTTAAAGCATGTACGTCACGCCCACATATGTAAACCACACATGTGAGGTATCGCCGTGAATGTTAGAGCAAGCGCAACCATTCCAGCCCAAGACCTCATCTGTAACTCTAAACAGGTAACCTGTAAAAAATGTTAAAGCGTTGAATATGAGGATTTTAAAGTACCGAAGTTCAGCACCATTCCACGAGTGTGCGTAATTTTAAAGTGTGAGATGTTGGGTATCTATTTACTCGGTGTAACATCTTTCATGTTGTACAAAAGAATTGGGCTTAGTTTAGTGTTTCGTTTTTTTTAAATTCATGAAAGTTTTTTTTTTTGTTATAAAAACACGTTTGAAAAATTGCTGCGCAAGGACAGTGTAACATGAAAAGTTGCAACAAGCGCCATTTAATTCCCTAGGGTCTCTGCTAAAAAAATCTATAATGTGTATAAAGTGGTTCTGAGTAATTTTCTAGCAAAAAAAATTATGATTTTTACATAGGAGAGGAGTGCCAGAATCGGCCCGGTATGTAAGTAGTTAAAGCGGAGCTCCACCCAAAAGAGAAAGTTCCGCTTTAAGGACCTACTTCCCACTTCCATTTCAACTGCCGCAGCAGTTGGAAACAGAAGTTCTCCTCCCTCCCCCCTGCAGTCTTTTGTGACACCGACAGGTCCCAGAAGACTGCATCCACCATTTATGATGCGTAACACAGGTGAGTGGCTGTTTTTTTTAAATTAGCAGCTACAATTTTTGTAGCTGCTGATTTTGAGACACAGGAGACTGGAACTCTGCTTTAATGCTCCTGATTACTGCATAAAGAGCACAAAGATGTTCAGGAAAATTCAGTATAGTCCTAATGACAATTTTTTTGTATGATTGTGTATCTCTGGGCCCATTTAGCTGTTGGCAGTCAATTGGGACAGTCCCTGGCCAAAAGCTAAATGTAAACACAAGTGTCGGGGATACGGGTGATGTCATTACCCAAATATGGCAATGCCCATATTTGGGAAATTACTTTTCACTGGGCGGGCAGAGCATGATGGGGAACTGAGAGACTAGCTCACCATCCAGTCCACTTTAATTTTGTTTGAGAGCCAGTTTACACCAAATGCAGTCTAGTGCAGTATTTTGTACATCAAAAATGCATGGAAAGTTGGTTATATTGTCTCTAATTGCATAGTTCACACCAATGTGGTCAGTTACAGTGCGTTCCAGTTCCAGGAAAAAAAGTAGAACATGCTGCATTTTTACTGCACTGGACTGTACTGGAATGCGGTAAAACACATCAAAAACAGGGCTTTTTGGGGGGTCTTTTTTACTGCGATTTGCGTTTTGTGTTTTTTATGCTTTTTTGGGGAGGAAACGTTGTTGGGCAGATTTAAAAACGCAAATCTACGTAAAATCAATGTAAAAACTCACTGCATGCTTTTCTGCAGCTTCTCTATTGAAGTCTATTGAACCAAAAAAGCAAAAAAAAAAAAAAATGCATTTTGCGTTAAAAAAAGTCCCTGACCCTTTCCATAAAAGCAAAGGCACGAAAAACCCATGTTAAAAACAATGTCCTGCGTTTCTGCAAAAAGCATGAAAAAACGCATTAGTGTGAATGGAGCCTAGACTCTGCCCACCCCTAGTAAAAAAAACTCCTCAGATTTGCATCTGTCATTGTGATGGGTGCAGTGGCCAGGGAAGGATAGCACTGAGGAAAGAGTGTCCACCATGAACACTTTGACCTCACCAACAGGTGGCAGGCACCAACAGATTCATCGGGCGTAAGCACCGTCACTTTTGGTGCTGCTCCATGATGGAATTCTAAAGGATCGATAGAGTATAAAATAGGTGAAACCCACCAGGTTTTGGGGGTCAGTGTAGTGGCCCATTACATTCATGGTCAGTGGAGAAAACCACATTGCATTGGTGGTCACTGTAGTGTTCTTTTCATTGAAGGTCAGTGGAAAAAACGCTACTCATATTGGTGGTCAGTAGATGGAAAACAGACTTAAAATTGGTTGTTAGTTGGAGAAAAAAGTTCTTTTACATCGGTGGTCAGTGGAGACGTGCCCCATTAAATTGGTGGTCAGTGGAGAAGTGCCCAATTGCAGTACATTGGTGTTTGGTGTAGTGCCTTTTCATGGGTGGTCAGTGAAGAAGTGCCCCTTTTTGTTTGTGGTAAGAGGAAGACTATCCCCTAAATTGGTTAAGTAGAAAAGCATGGGGCACAGGATCTCTTAATACAACATTATAACAGTGTTATTTGTAGCCTGATGACCCTTTGAACCCCTGAAACGTGTTGTATTTTTATTAATCTAAGAATCTTAATAAAATTAAATCTGGACCTCATAATATATGTTCTGCTTTGGTGGTAAGTGGAAGAATGACCGCCTTATAAACATCGAAAGAAAACAGTGGGGTGATGTCTGATTTGGTATTGCGACTATGCAGGCATTATCAGGTGGCAGGTCATTCCAGCAAAGCTGTGGATCAAGCCTACAAGTCCATGGATCCATCAGGGCAGAAGATTGTAGGTCAATCATGAAGTACATGCGTTGTCAAGTAGGAGGAAAGGAATTTCTCCTCCATACCCAGAAGTTCAGGGTATTTTACCTTTCTCCCAGTGGCTGAATGGAGCAATGGCAGAATGACGGCAGTATGTGCGGTTTTCAAGGGGGCTTAAGTAAACTTGTTGTTTTGCCCTGCATGGGGAAAGCACATGTTCACTTTAGAATTTTGTGACTTTAGGATATGTTGTTCCATTACAGCTATGCCTAGTAATCAACAAAATCCTTTTAAGCCAAATCCCTTATATGCACTATGATATGAACTTTTCAATTTTGACTGAAGTGTATCTTTAATTTGCACCCCCAGCCAAGTTAATGCACATTGAGCTACTGTGTTGCATGCTGTTTTGTTGCTCATCAGGAGAGTGGCAGTAATGGTGCCTGCAAGCGAGACTGTACCATCATCTGTAAATTTCTCTGTCTCCAGCTGTTCATCTGTGTAAGATTCGCCTTCCCTGTAGTTTTATGTCTATTACCTACAGAGCGCGTTTGATCTGCCTCCAATTCTGCTCACACTGCAGCAAAAAGCTTATTTAAAGGACAACACCAGCAAAATCAAAAGCAGGACTTTTTTTAAATGAGATGCTGAGATTGATAAACATAAACAATTAACATTTTAATGGGAGAAATATTAATACGTAACCAGTATATGATGACCTCAAGAAAGTACATGACCTTTCTGATTGATGGAACCAAATCAAATTCCCATTTCTTTACCTGAGCTTGGCTTTTTTTTTAACACAATTTAACCAGATCACCATAAATAATGTTATATTTTTTTTCAAGGTTTAACAGCTTGTAGACAAACAGCTAAATACATGTTTCAACTACATAAATGGAGGCTGTTTGTACTGTATGTACCAAAGGACTTGTGGAGACCATGACCAAGTTCTGAATCTGCATTGCAGCAGCCCAGCTTGGTCAAGAGCACAACTCCAGATTGAGGATTGGATAGTGAAAAAGCAGCAGCACACTGATAAGGTCATCTTTCTTTTAAATCTGCTGAATTAACTTGAGGACAATCTTAAAGGGGTAAATGAATGTATGGCGTATAAAAAGAACAGGACTTAATAAGGGGACAAGATGAGATAGCGAAGATGCAGTACAAATGTCTAACATGCAGTGAAACTATTTGAAAGAAGCTATATTGCTGTTATTAATGACTACAGCACTAGTGTCCAGTGCATAATTAGCCAGCCGGTCGGGAAGTGGTGTGACTTAGCAAAGGTGATGGAAGGCCCTGGTAATGAAAGTGTTTTGTGCTTAAGCTCCTTCCCTAGCAGTGGGAACCACAATTATGGGTCCGACTCTTAGCATGGGGTATCCTTCGTGCCTTGAATGTTAGTCACAGAAGGTGGAGTGAGGCTTCAGTAGATAATAAGTTGTCACGATCAGGGATCAGGCACGAAGACTATTTGCTATAGCAGTACGGAACTACCACAGACCAGCAGGATAGGTATACAGGCAGTCACCCGGGTGAATGATGTGGGCTCACCTGAGGTGCAGAGTGTAAGTACTAACCGGTGTTCACCAGAGCTCCTGATCGTGAAGATGCATTTTGCTGCGTGCCCTCAGGATCGTCCCACCAGGAGGTGAGCAAGCTGGGGTCCAGTAGCGGATAAGCAGGTAGGGCTCAACAGAATCGTAGTCGGTAAACAAGTCAAAAAGTCAGTAGCGAGTAGTTGCAGATTGGGATCAGGCAGAAACGTAGTCGAGGAACAAGCCAAGGTCAATAACGAGTGGTAGCAAAATATGAACGGCAGCAGTGAAGACAGGAGCGAGATACTGGCTGGAGAGAGAGCAATAATCTGGCAAACAGGAAGTGCAGAGACATGGCTTAAATCAGGAAGTTCATGGGAGGAGCAAAGAGTTCAGGGTTCAAGACAGGATCATTCAAGAAATTATCCAGGTAAATGTCCAGCATTCCAGGTAGCTCAGCAAGAAGAGATACTGCCCGACACAGCAGAGGTTATGCGGTTCACATCCAGGCCCTGACTTAGCAGAGACCATGAAACTCTCAGAGCTCTATGTGTTGGACTTTAAGGACAACCATGTCCAAGATCAGAGTCAGTTCCACCACTGGGGTCCCTGGGAGTAAGTGGTGTTAGATGTTCTTGGTGCGTTGTGAATCCTGACTAAGATTGTGCCTCCCTGACCACTCTGAAAGACCAGGAGATGAATGGGGTGATGTCTAAGGGCAGTGGTTCCATGCAATCCAAAGGAAGTATGAGTTCTGCCTCTGAGGCAGTATTGCAGCTTTCAACTCTCTCCCAAAGCTTGCTTCAAAGGACCACATCAGTTGTCTAATCTCTTTAGGATGACTCAAGGAGGTAGGGCACCCGTCCCATGCCTCAGGCCTCAAATAATGTTCATGCTCAAGATCGTCTTTGATGGTCCCTTTCCAGGCACCCGTATAGTGACCATGCCCCTCTGTCCAGGGTCTTGTCTTCAGAGCTTGACTTTCATCCAGGTGATCCCCATTACTTTTCTGGGGAATTTGTTGGCAGTGAGAGTGAGATCTGCAGAGTCTCTAAGCTTATTTTCTAGCTGGGAAAATATTGCCGAAACAGGGCTTCTTGGCTGTCCCAACCTGGTGGCGGTGGCCTTGCCTATCGAGGAGGCCTCCGTGGTGGTGCATAGCTCTTCAACAGAGGAGAGTTCTCTCTTCTCCTCTCAGGGTGTTCTCACTCATGCTTTTGTGCGGCTAATTCTATCTGGAATTGAGCCCATAACCCTCTCATTAAGAAGAGGTAGCCCAAAGACCTCAAATTTAAGACAGGCAGCCCATAGCCTTCTCATTTAGGAGTGGCACCCCAGAGCCTTCTCATTTAGGAGAGGTAGCTTATAGCTGACTGCAGCTTGGCTGTGTGGATCTGAATGAGGAACACGACTTGTCATGTGATGCTGGGAGTGAGACTCGAATGGCTGCAGTGTCCCGGGACTTGGTCAAGACATTGTCAACGCAACTGGGAGTTTTTTTGGCCAAGCATCTAAGGGGTGGAAATGGCCTTCAGGTATGCACTTACATTAAACAACATTTTTCCCAATGTGCTTTAACATAACAGTGTTATTTGTGTGCATAGGCTATTTTCTTGAAAATGTACACTTAGGCCTCTTTCACACGGATGATCCGTATGTCCGTTTTTCATCCATCCGTTTTCGGATGAAAAACGGACATACAGTCATCCCTATGGAGCGTCGGATGTCAGCGGTGATATGTCCGCTGACATCCGACCCGCTCCGATCCGAAAAGTGTAACGGAGGAAAAACCTACTTTTTCCTCCGTTTTCGGATCGGATCGGATGACGACGGACACTACGGACCGTCATCATCCGATCCCCCCATAGGGGAGAGCGGCGCTCTGACAGGTCCGTCGCTGCACAGTGTGCAGCGATGCACCTGTCATCTTCCTGCTCAGCGGGGATCGGCGGAGCTATCCCCGCTGAGCAAGCGGATGTTCACGGGGCGGATCATGACTGATCTGCCCCGTGTGAAAGAGGCCTTAGCCTTTTAAAAATTTGCAAATACAGAAATATTTGATAATCTGCTGATAATGAACTCGTGTGAGCTGACACTAACTAATGGCCCTTATGCCGCGTACACACGGTCGGACTTTTCGTCTACAAAAGTCCGACAGCCTGTCCGACAGACTTTCGACGGACTTGCGGCGGACTTTCGACGGACTTGCGGGGGACTTTCTAACGAACAGACTTGCCTACACACGATCACACAAAAGTCCGTCGAATTCTTACGTGATGACGTACACCGGACTAAAATAAGGAAGTTCATAGCCAGTAGCCAATAGCTGCCCTAGCGTGGGTTTTTGTCCGTCGGACTAGCATACAGACGAGCGGATTTTTCGACCGTACTCGAGTCCGTCGGAAAGATTTGAAGCATGTTTCAAATCTAAAGTACGTCGGATTTGAGGCAAAAAAAGTCAGTTGAAAGTCCGGAGAAGCCCACACACGATCGGATTACCAGCCAGCTTTAGTCCGTCAGCGTCCGTTGGACTTTTGTAGACGAAAAGTCCGACCGTGTGTACGCGGCTTTACACACGTTCCGTAATTCGTACGAAAAATGCCGCTTTCGACGCAATCGTATGATAATCGGATCGTTAGTACAGAGCTTTCGAGAGGCGATCATGAAGGTTCATCTGCTATTATTCGATCGGACATGCATGAAAATTTCCTCGTACGATACCAGATCGTACGATTCTCGTTCAGTCAGTACAGTTGTTGTCCGAAAATAGAATACAAATACACTACAACACATTACATCACTTCCGATTTTTTTTTTCTGTTGTACGAGAATTTTCGTGACTTTAGTAACCTATTCAATTTCCACTTGCAACTAGTAAGCGAAAAAAGTTGGACAATCTGCCATGTGTACGGGGCATTAGTGTTATCAGCCCTGGCCAGTCTGTTACTTAAAGGGGTTGTAAAGGCAATTTAGAAAAATAAATAAATAACAAACATGGTATACTTACCTCCACTGTGCAGCTCGTTTTGCACAGAGTGGCCCTGAACCTGGTCTTCTGGGGTCCCTCGGCGGCTGTCTCAACTCCTCCCCGCAAGAACAAACCACCTTCAAGCTAGCTCACTCGCATGGTGGTTAGTTCTTGCGGGCGCGCTCCCGTGATACAGCCGGCGGCTATAGCCGCTCACTGTATCACTCGGCCCCGCCCCCCCGGCGCACCGCATCATTAGATGTGATTGACAGCAGCGCAAGCCAATGGCTGCGCTGCTTTCAATCCATCCATTCTAGCCAATAAACAGCCAGGCTGAGCGGTGAGGAGGACATCGGGGGCGAGCGCAGCAGGTGAACGGGCTCAGGTAAGTAAAACGGGGGGGCTGGGGGGGCTGGTATTGTTGGATTTTTTTTCACCTTAATGCATAGGATGCATTAAGGTGAAAAAACGGGAACCTTTACAACCCCTTTAACCACTTCCACTCTCAGATCTCTACAACATAAAGTTTAATCATTCTGTAGTCGAAGACCAGGAACTAGGAAGGCTCTTTGACATAACTTGGAAAGTATGCAGAGGACACAGGGCAGTGCTGAACTTCTGGCAAAATCAACATTTTTTTTGTACTTATGTAAAAAAAAATTAGAAAAAATGTTTCCCGTGGTATATTAAACAGATGAAATTGGAACAAATAAGAAATGTAAATTTTTAGGGTTTACATACACTTCAAAGAGACCTTGCCCCCAGACTATGTATTTGTAGCGCACCCCCTTAAGGGCCACAGATGAACTGGGATCCCCCATTCTGCACAGCCAGACACACCGAATTTTCACAGGCACTTAAGAGACAAAGAACATTCCGTGACTTTGTTTTTGTGGTTTCTTGAGAGTTAAAGCGGACCTTCAGTCATTTTTTCAACTTTCTATCTATTAAATCTTCTGCCCTCATTGTTTTAAATTTGGATAGTAAAACATTTTTTTTCTGCCAGTAAATACCTTATACAGCCCACGTCCTGTTTCTTGTCTGGTAAAAAAAAGCCTAGGCTTATTGACATCGTGCACAGCTCTCTCTCTCGTAAGAGTTTGCCAGAAAGGGAGGGGGCATGAGTCATAAGAGGGCCAATGAGAGCTGCAGGGCTGCAGAGCTTGAGGTGTGCCTCTGTGTGTCTGTGTAAATCCAGGAAGAGAACAAGCAGCAGCTTGAGATGCCCACAATTAAAATGGTTGCAGCCAGACTGAAAGGAGTGGATAGAGGAGTGGAAGGAGATTTCTGCAGCATATTTGGCAAGTATAGAATCACAGTATATATAATATAATATGCAAAGTGGTTGGAGGGAAGCTTCAGAATAGCGATGATGTTTTTATTACAAATTATGTGAGCAGACTGTAGTTCCTCTTTAATTGGATGGGGATGGGAAATGATGGGATGCCCACTTGACTTCAGTAACAGCACCTTAACAACATCTTCAGAGACATCTCCCTATGCACAGTCTATATACAGTCTCCTTAACACTCCTCCTGCACTTTACTTGCTTGCAGTCTCCAGCTAGATCACTGTAGATGAATCTGACAGACACAGTCAGATTTAGCAATGGCCTTTTGCAGGCAGGAACTCGAAACCCCTTGTTGTGTAGCAGTACTCAGCGATCAGCTTGCACTCTTCCTCCTGTGGCTACTGGTCCCAGCAACACCTCTTCATGCACTGCCAACACACCTGGCTGCAGCTTCCCCTTTCACTAGCCCCCCATGCTAACTTTCCTCCACAGTCCTCCAGACTGTCCCTCTCACCAGCCCCCCCCCCCCCCCCCAGCTGACTTTTTGCAGGATATCTCCCAGGGAAGGGATGAAGACTTGGCACAAAGCGGTCTTCAGGGAGAACTGGCTTCATGTGGTACTCTTCCCCCCTTGTTAGTCCCCAGTAGTGCTGCTGTACTCACAATGTGTTGTGTCAGGAGCCCCAGCCCAAGGTTACCCCCCCCCCCCCAGACTAGGGGATACCCCAGAGGGCTACCGACAGTCTCCACAGCACTAAATCTCCATCTTCCACCCGACTGTCCCTGCTGACATGGCTCATGCCTATTTATGAGATGAGCCTGCCCCCTGCCAGCCCTTTACTGGGGATTGGCTGAGGTCCTCATAAATATTCCAAACAGCTGCTCCTAACCTCCGCCCACTAGCGCTAGACATTTCTACAACCTTCTAGACCAGGGGAACTCACCAGAGGAGCTGTCAGGATGAGTCATCAGCCCTAACTCACTGAACCCTGACCCAGATTCATAGCTCAGGCTAGCCCTGATCTAAATAAATTTACATACACTAACAAACCTTCACTAACACCTAGCACACACTAGAGGGTGCTACACTTTTCAACAAAAATCTTGCCAATCACAAAAGTAGGGAATAAAATTTCTTGGAGAGATCTGTACCTCAATGACCTCAAGAAAGTACATGACCATTCTGATTGATAGAACCAAATCAAATTCCCATTGCCTTACCTGAGCTTGGCTTTTTTTAACACAATTTAACCAGATCACCATAAATAATGTTATATTTTTTTCAAGGTTTAACAGCTTGTAGACAAACAGCTAAATACATGTTTTAACTACATAAATGGAGGCTGTTTGTACTGTATGTACCAAAGGACTTGTGGAGACCATAACCAAGTTCTGAATCTGCATTGCAGCAGCCCAGCTTGGTCAAAGAGCACAACTCCAGATTGAGGATTGGATAGTGAAAAAGCAGCAGTACACTGATAAGGTCATCTTTCTTTTAAATCTGCTGAATTAACTTGAGGACAATCTTAAAGGGGTAAATGAATGTATGGCGTATAAAAAGAACAGGAATAAGGGGACAAGATGAGATAGCGAAGATGCACTACAAATGTCTAACATGCAGTGAAACTATTTGAAAGAAGCTATATTGCTATTATTAATGACTACAGTACTAGTGTCCAGTGCATAATCAGCCAGCCGGTCGGGAAGTGGTGTGACTTAGCAAAGGCCATGGAAGGCCCTGGTAATGAAAGAGTTTTGTGCTTAAGCTCCTTCCCTAGCAGTGGGAACCACAATTATGGGTCCGACTTTCAGTTTGCAGAATACCTCCAGGCTGTCATAGTTCAAGGTGAGACATTGATGTCACCTCGAGTGAACACTCCAAAAGAATGGTGCTTTCAAATGTAGCAGAATCATAGGCACTTTATTGTGGTGCCACTGCATTTGCCTCCTGGGCTAAAACGAATAACTTATCATAATAAACCATGTCCTTTATGAACCCCAACCTTTTACTGTGCCCACGAGTGAATGAAGCATCATGGCACACTTTGCATGGTGCTCATTCCTTAGTCAACAGCAGCCCACCTTGAAAAACCTAGTTGGTTGTGTTTGCTACCCAGGCAAAAGGTTCTCAGTTCTCCCCTGACTGCAACCCATATGACCTACTACATACTTTAAGACTGAGATAGAGGGGTCTATTTATAAATGTTTTCACATAAGATTCACACAATTTTCACCCTAGATTAACATATTTTTATAATTGGGCCAAATTTGAAAAATGTGTGAACATTAAGTGAAAGCTGTGTGAATGCCATATAAAAACATTTAAAAAATGTATCCCTAGTGTCTAGAACCATTTTTTTCAGCATTTTAACACAAAGGAACTATTAAAAAAAACTTTTCGGTCTCAGGGAACCCCTGTTATAAATTACCATATCTACAGCTCAGAGTAAATTTATGTAGTGGGTACTGGAAAATGTTTTCCTTATGCTTGTGGTGATTTGGGAAGAACCCCTCATTACAGGTAGCTAAAAAGATCATTGTTGTCCATGGTTGCTTATCTGAGAGTCAGAAACTGCTCATTGCTCGAGGAAGTCTTAAACTCTAAAGCAGGGATATGCAATTATATGTGTGTGGTGGAAAAATCTGGACAGCCGCACTCCGGATTGGAAAAGTAAAAAATAAAATCCTCTTTATTGAAAAAGTAATAACATGGTTAAAATCCGTACATGGCTTTGTTGGGATAATGCAGCATAACCGGTCCCATAGAGCGCTTACTCATAGCTGGTTTGTACGAAGGTGATCACCACTTATATACACATAAATTGTCTACCACATGACTACATATTGATTATCTGATTCTGAACAGCTGATCATTAGTCTGTGTGGGATCTTTTTGGCATAGATGTGATTGGATGTGCGTCCTATAGTGGAATCACTAATGAAGACATGAATGCATAAATGAAATGTGTTCATATTGACAAATGTCAACATATATAAATGATAAAAAATTCCTTTCAAGGTTTTCGAAAAAACATATTTGTTGTTCTCCAAAACCAAGAGAATGTTTTTTCGAAAACCTTGAAAGGAATTTTTTATCATTTATATATGTTGACATTTGTCAATATGAACACATTTCATTTATGCATTCCTTTATGCATTCATGTCTTCATTAGTGATTCCACTATAGGACGCACATCCAATCACATCTATGCCAAAAAGATCCCACACAGACTAATGATCAGCTGTTCAGAATCAGATAATCAATATGTAGTCATGTGGTAGACAATTTATGTGTATATAAGTGGTGATCACCTTCGTACAAACCAGCTATGAGTAAGCGCTCTATGGGAGCGTGAAACGCGTTAGCGGTTATGCTGCATTATCCCAACAAAGCCATGTACGGATTTTAACCATGTTATTACTTTTTCAATAAAGAGGATTTTATTTTTTACTTTTCCAATCCGGAGTGCGGCTGTCCAGATTTTTCCACCACACACATACCTTTGGAACAGCAATTGCCGGCACCTGGGGCTCTCACAATCATCCACACAGCGGAGGACGGGAAGTTTGAACCCGGTCACCTAGAGCGGTGGTAACTATTTCGTTTATCTCAAATACAGGGATATGCAATTAGTGGACCTCCAGCTGTTGCAGAACTACAATTCCCATGAGGCATAGCAAGACTCTGAGAACCACAAGCATGACACCCAGAGACAGAGGCATGATGGGACTTGTAGTTTAGAATCAGCTGGAGGTCCGCCAATTGCATATCCCTGCTCTAAAGGAACCCTAGTGTTTCACACAACCCTGGTTGAGAAACGTTGGTCTAGCACAGGGGTCTCCCAACTGTGGCCCTTTGCTAGCCTTTATCCTCGCCATGTTTATTCTGACTGATGCTGGCCCAGAACATTTATACCCCCACTTGCCACAATCTGCCACAACCCCCCCCCAAAGTCTGAAGGACAGTTAACACATTTGGAGATACCTGGTCTAGCATATTGCATGCAGAGCAATAAATTAAAGGGTGGGGCATAATGATAAAAGGTAATAATTTCTAGAGATTGAAAAACCTGCCTTCAAAATATATGAGTGCCCCACAAACTGTATTATTTTCCCAGGAAAGATTATTTCTCAAACTGCATGTACTTATTGTAGGTACATATATTTGTTTAGTTGCAGGTTTAGAGGCCAACCAGTTTCCAGTCAATGCTAAGAGTGTAGCTTTGGAGGTTGAAACTATTTTTATAGGTTCAGAGTACAAACCTCTCTATTTATACTCAAACCAGTCATACGATCACTTAAGAAAAGCAAACCACAGGACAATAAGGGGGAAAAAATGCAGTTATCATTTTTGTGGACAAGTGTACCACATGTAAATAGTGGTATGTACAATGTAAACAATCTATGAATATAGACAGAGCTGTTGATTCGTGTTTTCCTGCAAGATGTCATGGTCATAATCACATCAGCTCTGTTTTCATACCCGTCAACAGTTTAAATATATACTGCAGTCAAGCATTTAAATGACTTTTATCTCTATTGCCTGTTTGCTCCATACTCCTTTAACGCTTTTTGCTGCAGTGCTGTTTATGCATTTTTTTTGCATACATGTTAAAAAAAATAATTTTAGGCCTAAAGATTTGGTAAAACTCTCAAGCATTATATATTTTTGACTGCAGAGACCATGGCGAGTAAAACATGGTTTTCAAGCACACATTTCCAGTAAAATATGACAAACTTAATTTAAGTGAACACAAATGCAACATGTTTATCAACTTTTTGGTAAAATTTAAAAGATGAGGTTGTTCTGAACAAACTGTAATCTTAAATAAACATCAAACATCATTTTTGTCATTTCACATGTTTGATATTTTGATGGGATGGGACGTCTATCAGGGAGATTCGGATTTCGAATCATGGTATCAGTATTTTAATGAAGCTGGTATCAAATGTTTGGGATTTCTTAACTCTAGGAAAACTCTTATGCCCCATACACACGGTCGGACATTGATCGAACATTCCGACAACAAAATCCTAGGATTTTTTCCGACGGATGTTGGATTAAACTTGTCTTGCATACACACGGTCACACAAAGTTGTCGGAAAATCCGATCATTCTGAACGCGGTGACGTAAAACACGTACGTCGGGTTCTTTAAACGGGGCAGTAGCCAATAGCTTTCATCTCTTTATTTATTCTGAGCATGCGTGGCACTTCGTGCATCGGATTTGTGTACACACGATCGGAATTTCCGACAACGGATTTTGTTGTCGGAAAATTTTATAGCCTGCTCTCAAACTTTGTGTGTCGGAAAATCCGATGGAAAATGTGTGATGGAGCCTACACACGGTCGGAATTTCCGGCAACAAGGTCCTATCACACATTTTCCATCGGAAAATCCGACCGTGTGTACGGGGCATTAGACTTCTGGAGAATATTGAAATACAGGATGACCTGCTAATGGCCACTGCTGATGTGGCGTCCCTGTATACTTGCATCCCTCATGCTAGAGGTATCAAGGCAGTCACTCATTTTCTCCAACGTGAGGACTCCCTTACAGATCTACAGAAAGAATATATAGTGGAACTATTAGAGTTTGCTACAACGCACTACTTCTGGTTCGACCAAAGGTTTTTCCTGCATCAAAAAGGCGTTGCGATGGGGGCCAAATTTGCTCCCATCACAAATCTTTTCATGGCCAAATGGGAGGGGGATGTCATCTATTCTGAACACAGACTGTCTCTAGTTCTGTGGGCCAGATACATAGATGACATCCTCCTCCTATGGAAAGGCACTCCTCAATCCCTAGAAGATTTTTTTCATGTATCTCAATGATAATAATCGTGGTATCTCATTATCGTATGAGTTCAGTTCTTCGAAAATACATTTTTTAGACCTTGAGATAGAGATCTGTTCAGGACAGTTTAAATTTCAGACTTATTTTAAAAGCACAGATCGAAACAGCTTCATACCCACAAACAGCTGTCATCATCGATCATGGCTACAATCTGTCCCTCGCAGCCAATCTGCGCAGAAATTGCACAGATGTCGACATCTATCTGGCTCAAGCATCCATCCTCAAACAGAGGTTCATTGAAAAGGGATACGATGAGTTGTCACTTAACTCTGAGATACAACAGATAGCATTGGTGAATAGATGTTCCCTCCTCACAACAAAACCTCCTCGTGAACCAGGCGATTCCTACAAGTGTTCTATGGTTACCACATTTTCCATTCAGCATAAGGAAATGATAAAATATCATTAATCGTCATTAGGGCATCTTTAAAGATGACCATATTTTAGAAGCAGTGCTTCCCGAGCAACCTAAGTCATTTTTAGAGGTGCTCCTTCACTTCGAGACAAAATTGCCCCAACACCATTAATCCCCCCACACGTCCTTCCTTTTTCCATAATATGGTCAGATATTTTCCTTGCAAGAAATGTGTAGTTTGTCAACATAACGCCTGTGGAAGACACAAAAGTTTGCAATTTAAATCTAATGTTACTAAAAAGGTATATCCCATCAAATCATTTTGCACTTGTGCCACCACACACGTTGTGTATATGATTACCTGCCCTTGTGGAAAACAATATGTGGGACGCACTATTCGTGCATTTTCCGTAAGGGTGGTAGAACATATTGCAAACACAATCTACCCAGTCACTACAGACAACATCACGGTCGGGATCTCAGAGGTTCCCAATTTGTCATTATTGATAAATATACCCCATGGAGAGGGGGTGCTAAAACTAGGGGAACCTCTCGTCTGGAAACGTACTGAATATACCAGCTTCAAACTCACTCCCCATATGGTCTCAACATAGAACATAGAGAGGGACATCAACACCTTTATTAACCAAGGTTAGTTTACTTCTGTTCAGACTTTTCATCCTAGATGCACACCATTGCACTCTCTTTTTTTCCTTAATACATTTTTATTAATTTTATTTTTTATCATATATGTACCTTATTTGTCTTTATGTATTTATATTTGCTCATACGTACTGTAAGGTACACTCATTTTATGTGCTTTTCATTGTAATACTATCATATGGGCAGCCAATGTGAGCACCAGCTCAGAGTGAACATATATATATATATATATATATATATATATATATATATATATATATATATATATATATATATATATACACATACATACATATATATACATGTACCACTTTTTAACACACAGTTTTAATTTCCATTTAATGCTATGCCATCATTTTCATGCTTCGGAAATAGTGTTTGTTTATTATTATTATATGCCATTGTTTTTTATCCTTATTTTAATTTTTCAGTTATGTTGGACATAATACTTATGCCTTAACTTTTCTTGAATATGCCCTTCATATCATTATCATCCCTGGGCTTTCTTCTACACTGTTATTATATATGGCTATTTCCTGGATTGGCTGGCCACAATGAGGCTTGGAACACAAGCGGCGTGCCATCTTGTCTCTAGTCCCGCAAGTAGTCTACTTCACAGCCAGGTCACACTTCCGGTTTTCAGAACGAGGCTTGAGACGCACGCGGCGACGCCATCTTGCCCAAACATGGAAGTGCACACAGATTAGCTAGAAACGAACGCTAGGGCTGTTGCTCATTACAGGTGTCCTGATATCTCTATATAGACAGTGATTTTGGGGGACCAACACCTCTGATGATGCCTGTTTAGGCGAAACGCGACGGTTTTCATTGCTGGTCCACAATTACTGTCCTACTTTGAAGGGCTTGTTATTTTATTGGAAAATGTAAGTGTAATTCTTATGTTTTTGTTCTTAATAAATATCTCTCACGCATGTGCCCCCTCTTCTCCTTCTCACTCCCATGGTTTGGTTGATCTTTTCTGGATTGAGTTTACATCTATCCTGCTGAATCCATCATTTGGAACGCCCACCCCGAGGTTGCAGCACATGCAAGGAATAGGTGCCTCTTGGCTACCCCTAAAAGCTTGATTGGCTTGTCAGGTGAATGCTTGTACAAGTCCAATCTTTCCAGTAAGAGACTGGTATTTCTGGTGGTGGATTCTTCTTGTCACTCATCACTCACTTTGATGTTTATTTAAGATTACAGTGACTGTCACTCATTTGGATTGCATCACATATTCTTGGGACTTACTATGACCCTCTGTGGTCTTCCATTATCACAAATGGACACTATTTTTTGAGTATTTGTCAATATATACTTTTTTATCAAGTTTATTCCTCACTTCATCATTTTTGTTATTAGATCACATTTCACGTTTGATATTTTGATTACCTTTATTATCATTGATATTATTTCTTAGCGCTGCACATTTTTCACTTTTTTGATTGTTTCATTTTTACACTGTTGTGCTGGCTGCTCCATATTTTTCTGACAGCGCGGTATATCTAGTCTTCTAGTTTATATTTTATCTGAACAAACTGATACCCAACATGCCAAGTCCTAGGATTTTGCTTGACCTGTGAAACGGCAACACATTTGTTACCTAAAAATTTTCTATAGCTGACGCTATAGATTAGAGTAATGGCCCAAAATTTATTGCTCTCACTCCAACAGGCATGATGATATGTAATGTTTAATACCATCAGTGTTTTCGTACAGAGGCACCCAAAGGGTTCAACATTTTGTTGGGTGGGTTTTAAGTGCTTGGGTGTACCTTTAATCTTTCTCAACCTTTTAACACAAAGGAACCATTAAAAATAAGTTTCTATAAATTACCATATCTACAGCTAGGGTAAATTAAAACCCCTTGACGCCAATGTAACGCAAATATGTGGCCTTCGGTTTCAAGGGGATGTACTGGGTTGATGGCTGCAGCTGCAGCCATCACCCTGGTACTGTTTTTAGAGCAGACAGTCAAGTTTCTTGTAATATCAGCCGCTCGTGGAGGGGAGGGGACGTCATCCCCCCCGCCTCCTTCCGCTGCTCACCTGTGCTCTCCTGTCCCACCGGAATCACCTTTAATCAGGTCTCGGATCTAGTAAAAGTGATGCCATGACATCACTTCCGGTTTACTGAAGACTTAAAGGTGCCAGATTTAAAAAAAATGACAGTATTCAAATGCTTGAATGCTTTTAAGTGCAAAGGAGGGATTTAGGGTCTTATAGACCTCAGATCCCTCAATGAAGAGCACCTGTCACGTCCTATTACTGTCACAAGGGATGTTTACATTCCTTGTGACAGAAATAAAAGTGATCAAAATCTTTTCTTAAAGGGACAGTGTTAAATATAAATAAATAAAATAAATAAGAAAAAAAAATATAAAGCACCCCATCCCTCTGTACTTGAACGCAGAAGCGAATGCATACACAAGTCCTGCCCATAAATGTAAACAGTGTTGAAACCACATGTGAGGTATCGCTGCGATCATTAGAGTGAGAGCAATGATTCTAGAGCAAGACCTCCTCTGTAAACACTAAACAGGTAACCTGTAAAAATGAAAACGTCGCCTATAAAGATTTCTAAGTACCTTAGTTTGTCGCCATTACACGAATGTGCGCAATTTTAAAGCATGACAGGTATCTGTTTACGCGCCATAACATGATCTTTCACATTATACAAACGTTACTGGTTTTTTTTGTATTCATGAAAGTATATTTCTTCCAAAAAATTGCATTTGAAAGGCCGCAGTGCGACACAAAATATTGCAACGATCGCCATTTTATTCTCTAGGGTCTCTGCTAAAATTGATACACTTATATCACAAAAGTGAGTACACCCCTCATATTTTTGTAAATATTTTATTATATCTTTTCATGTGACATCAGTGAAGAAATGACACTTTGCTACAATGTAAAGTAGTGAGTGTACAGCTTGTATAACAGTGTAAATTTGCATCCCCTCAAAATAACTCAAACACACAGCCATTAATATCTAAACCGCTGGCAACAAAAGTGAGTACACCCCTAGGTGAAAATGTCCAAATTGGTCCCAATTAGCCATTTTCCCTCGGGTGTCCGGTGTCATGTGGCTCCTTAGTGTTACAAGGTCTCAGGTGTGAATGGGGAGCAGGTGTGTTAAATTTGGTGTTATCGCTCTCACTCTATCATACTTGTCACTGGAAGTTCAACGTGGTACCTCATGGCAAAGAACTCTGAGGATCTGAAAAAAAGAATTGTTGCCCTACATAAAGATGGCCTAGGCTATAAGAAGATTGCCAAGACCCTGAAACTGAGCTGCAGCACAGTGGCCAAGACCATACAGCAGTTTAACAGTACAGGTTCCACTCAGAACAGGCCTCGCCGTGATTGACCAAAGGAGTTGAGTGCACGTGCTCAGCGTCATATCCAGAGGTTGTCTTTGGGAAATAGTCATATGAGTACTGCCAGCATTGCTGCAGAGGTTAAAGGGGTGGGGGGTGACATACTGAAGCAGAGCATGATCCCCTCCCTTCGGAGACTGGGCTGCAGGGCAGTATTCCAACATGATAACGACCCCAAACACACCTCCAAGACAACCACTGCCTTGCTAAAGAAGCTGAGGGTAAAGCTGATGGACTGGCCAAGCATGTCTCCAGACCTAAACCCTATTGAGCATCTGTGGGGCATCCTCAAATGGAAGATGGAGGATTGCAAGGTCTCTAACATCCACCAGCCCTGTGATGTCATCATGGAGGAGTGGAAGAGGACACCAGTGGCAATCAGTGAAGCTCTAGTGAACTCCATGACCAAGAGGGTTAAGGCAGTGCTGGAAAATAATGGTGGCCACACAAAATATTTACACTTTGGGCGCAATTTGGACATTTTCACTTAGGGGTGTACTCACTTTTGTTACCAGCGGTTTAGACAATAATGGCTGTGTGTTGAGTTATTTTGAGGGGACAGCAAATTTACACTGTTATACAAGCTGTACACTTACTACTTTACATTGTAGCAAAGTGTCATTTCTTCAGTGTTGTCACATGAAAAGATATAATAAAATATTTACAAAAATGTGAGGGGTGTACTCAGTTTTGTGAGATACTGTATATAATTGGGGGTTTCCAGATAATTTTCTAGCAAAAAATACCAATGTTAACTTGTAAGCAACAAATGTCAGAAAATGGCTTAGGCACAAAGGGGTTAATGTGGTGGAAAGAATTTTCCTTATGCAGTCATTGGGAAGAATCCCTCTTACAGGTAGCTACAAAGGTCATTGTTGTCCATGGTTGCTTATCTGAGAGAAACTTCTCATTGCTCAAGGAAGCCTTAAGAGAAGTATGGTAATTTTTTTTTTTGCAGATTCCTACTTACCTAGGTGGATGCAGCATCGGTCCAAAGCTGCACCTGTCTCCCCGATGCCTCTGCACTGAAAACCGAGCTATCGAACATCGCCGATCGCTCGATTTTCACAACTCTGTGAGCAGAGAGCTGCTGACTGTCAGTCACCGCTCTCTGCACTTCTCCCTCCTTGCTAACACCCAGCGGCTTGCTGAGAGGCTGAGCCGGGTGTCAGTCCAGATACCTGGCAGATTCAGACTCCGTGGTCGGGATGACAAGGTGCCTGGACTGATTCCAGTGACGTCAGCAGAGGGCGCACTTCAGCCCGCTCTCTGCTGAAAATGGGTCACAGGAATGCAAAACTAACTGCACTCCTGTGATCCATCTGTTAGTACTTAGACTCCGCACCTCAGGTGAGCCTGCGTCTTCTGCCAGGGTGACTGCGTGTGTACCTCTCCTGCTGGTCGGTGGTAGTCCTGCAACTGCTATAGCAATTGGTCTTCAAGCCTGACCCCCTGATCGTGACACGGCCTGGAAAGATTGTTTCTGCATGTACTTATTGTGGGTATATATAGTGCTTTGGGGATTTGCAGGTTTAGAGGTCAACCAGTTCCCATTCAATGCTAAGAGTGTTGCTTTGGAGGTTGAAGCCATCATTATTGGGTATGTTCAGAGTACAAACTTCTCTATTAATACTCAAACCAGTGATGTGATTGAACATTTCCTTGTGATCGCTTAAGAAAAGCAAACCACAGGACAACAAAGGAGAACATGCAGTAATCATTTTTGTAGACAAGACACTTTGCCCGTGAATTCAGCCTCACTGTGCCCACCATTGCAGCCTCACTGTGCCTGTCAGTGCAGCATTACTGTGCCCACCATTGCAGCCTCACTGTGCCTGTGAATGCAGAAACACTGGGCCCACCATTGCAGCCTCACTGTGCCCACCATTGCAGCCTGTGCCCGTGAATTCAGCCTCACTGTGCCCACCATTGCATCCTCACTGTGCCCATGAATGCAGCCTCACTGTGCCCACCATTGCATCCTCACTGTGCCCGTGAATGCAGCATCACTGTGCCCACCATTGCAGCCTCACTGTGCCAGTGCATTCAGCTTGTGCCCGTGAATTTAGCCTCACTGTGCCCACCATTGCATGCTCACTGTGCCCACCATTGCAGCCTCACTGTGCCTGTGCATTCAGCTTGTGCCCGTAAATTCAGCCTCACTGTGCCCATCATTGCAGCCTGTGCCCGTGCATTCAGCCTCACTGTGCCCACCATTGCAGCCTGCGCCTGTGAATTCATCCTCACTGTGCCCACCATTGCAGCCTCACTGTGCCCACCATTGCAGCCTGTGCCCCTGCATTCAGCCTCACTGTGCCCACCATTGCAGCCTGTGCCCGTGAATTCAGCCTCACTGTGCCCACCATTGCATTCTCACTGTGCCCACCATTGCAGCCTATGCCGGTGCCTTCAGCCTCACTGTGTCCACCATTGCAGCCTGTGCCCGGGAATTCAGCCTCACTGTGCCCACCATTGCATTCTCACTGTGCCCACCATTGCAGCCTATGCCCGTGCCTTCAGCCTCACTGTGCCCACCATTGCAGCCTGTGCCTGTGAATTCAGCCTCACTTTTCCCAGCATTGCATCTTCACTGTGCCCACCATTGCAGCCTGTGCCTGTGAATTCAGCCTCACTTTTCCCAGCATTGCAGCCTCACTGTGCCCACCATTGCAGCCTCACTGTGCCCGTGCATTCAGCTTGTGCCCGTGAATTCAGCCTCACTGTGCCCACCATTGCATCCTCACTGTGCCTGTGAATGCAGCATCACTGTGCCCACCATTGCAGCCTCACTGTGCCCGTGAATTCAGCTTGTGCCCGTGAATTCAGCCTCACTGTGCCCATCATTTCAGCCTGTGCCCGTGCATTCAGCCTCACTGTGCCCACCATTGCAGCCTGTGCCTGTGAATTCATCTTCACTGTGCCCACCATTGCAGCCTGTGCCCGGGACTTCAGCCTCACTGTGCCCACCATTTCAGCCTATGCCCATGCATTCAGCCTCACTGTGCCCTCCATTGTAGGCTCACCATTGTAGGACACACAGCACAGAGCACTAGAGGGAGAGAGCAGGAAGCAGCCTTTTTTTTTTACTAAGAGAGAGAGGTATTTTAAGATACTTCCAAGCAAAGACCAGTATCAAGTCATAACACACGGGACTATAAAGTGATAAAAAAGGTGCAAGAGTTCACTTAAATCAGCTGACAGGTTTCCTCATATCTCTTTTCTTCCTCTACATTTACTCACTTTTAGATCACTTATAGAGACTGTAGTAATACATTTGCTATTTAAAACCCAACTCTACTTTTTTTGTAACAGTCGGCTCACCATTGTAGGACACACAGAGACATCTCCCACGATGAATCATGGAGCAGGGTATGTGTTCGGCGGCCGCGCTGTTACAAGGCCCCGCCCCCCTAGATCGGCTCGTGTGATAGGTGGAACCTTCCATCTACTATCACATGAGCCGGTCTAGGGGGGCGGGGCCTTGTAACAGCGCGGCCGCCGAACACATACCCTGCTCTTACACACAGGAGAGATTGAGGGAGCGGAGTGCTGCAGCTGCAGCCGAAGCTCAAAGCAGCCCCAAGGCAGGCAGCCTACCGGGATATTTCCCGGTATCCCGGTAGGCCAGTCTGGCCCTGGGTATTTGTAAATTGAAATCATATCCCCTCCCAAGCATCTCTAGTCCAGAGAGAATAAGTTCAGTGCTCACACCCTTTGTTCCAATATATCCTTCCTGAGGACTGGTGCCCAGAACTGAACAGCATACTCCAGGTGAGGCCAGACCAGAGTCTTGTAGAGTGGGAGAATTATCGCTTTATCTCTGGAGTAGTTAATCCCCTTTTTAATGCATGCCAATATTCTGTTTGCTTTTTTAGCAGCAGCTTGGCATTGCATGCTATTGCTGAGCCTATCATCTACTAGGACCTCCAGGTCCTTTTCCATCCTGGATTCCCCCAGAGGTTCACCCCCTAGTGAGTAGATTGCATTCATTATTTTGCCACCCAAATGCAATATTTTACATTTTGGTCTAATTCCCAGGGGTGTATTTTGGCCCTTTTTTAAATATTGATGCTACATAGGCTTTTCTCCAATCAGCTGGTATCATTCCAGTCAATAGACTTTCAGTAAAAATTAAGAACAATGGCCTGGCAGTTACTTGACTGTCTGTCCTCTGTTACCCATGAGGGTGCTTCCTGTGATGTGTCATGAGGACAAACACTGCAGTTTTGGTTACTGTAGCCCCCCCGATTCCCTCGTGAAGACTGAGGGGAAGAATAATTCAATACCTTTGCCATCTCCCCATCCTTTGTAACCAGATATCCTTCCCCATTCTTTATGAGGACAATATGGTCTGTCCTCCCTTTTTTACTGTTTATATACTTAAAGAATTTTTGGGGATTTTTTTTTGCCCTCTTCCGCTATGTGTCTTTCGTGTTCTATCTTAGCTGCCCTAATTGCACCCTTACATATCTTGTTGCATTCTTTGTAAAGTCCGAATGCTGATGATGATCCCTCAGCCTTGTATTTTTTTTAAGGCCTTCTGCTTTGCTTTTATATGCATTTTTACATTAGAGTTAGGCCATCCTGGACTTTTGTTCACTTTTTTAAATTTATTTTCCAATGGGATGCACTGGCTAATGCCCTTATTTAATATGCTCTTTAAGCAAACCTATCTCTATTCCGTGTTCATTGTTTCTAAGATTTTATCCCAATTTATAGCTTTTAGCAAGGTTCGTAGTTTAGGGAAGTTGGCTCTTTTGAAATTCAGTGTCTTTGTGTTCCCCTTGTGTTTCTTATTTGTGTGATTTTATACTGAAGCCAATTGACCTGTGATCGCTGTTTGCTAAATTGCTCCGTATTTCCACATTCGTGATCAGGTCTGTGTTGTTGGTAATCAGTAGATCTAGCAACGCCTTATTTCTAGTTGGTGCGTCTACCATCTGACCCATGAAATTGTCCTGCACGACATTTAGGAACTGGCGAGTCTTAGAAGAATGTGTGGTTCCCTCTGTATTAAAGGAGAAGTATAACCAAAAGTTATTTTGACTATACTTCTCCTGTGGATCACAGGAGTGCAGTTAGTTCTGCACTCCTGTGACCCATTTTCAGCTAACAGTGGGCTAAAGCCCACTGTTGGCTGACGTCACACCACATGGTCGGGATCTGCCCAGAAGCCTGGGCTGACAGCTGGCTCAGCCTCTCAGCAAGTCACAGAGTCACGGCTCTCTGCTCAAAGCGGAAGGGTTGAACTGAGCGATCAGCTGTGTTTGATCGCTCAATTCTCGATCTTAGAGGTGGCAGGGGACAGTTGCATCTGGGATTGGTGCTGCAGCCATCTAGCTGAGTATAATTATTTTTATTGAGATTTCCAATGTTCTCTTTTAAACTGACTTAGTGGTATGCTTCATTCCTCAAATGCCCGTTATTGCTTGTTTAATTCTTTGGCTGCAGTGCTGTTTATGCGTTTTTTTGCAAGCATGGTAAAAAAAATAATTTTAGGCCTGAAGATTTGTTAAAACCCTCAAACATTATGTATATTCTGAAAGCAGAGACCATGCAGAGTAAAAACAGTGGTTTTCCAAACATAGATTTCCAGTAAAAACATGACAAAATTAACCACTTCAATACTGCACACTTTCACTCGCTTCCTACTCAGGCCAATTTTTAGATTCCAGGGTTGTCACACTTTAAATGACAATCACTCAGGTATGCAACACTATACCCAAATGACATTTTTAGCATTTTTTTGAGCCAGACAGAGCTTTCTTCTAGTGGTATTTAATCATCCCTGTTTTTTTTTCTTTGCTATATACAGTATATGAAAAAATACCAAACATTTTGGAAAAAACAAGTTTTTCTTAGTTCCCGTTACAAAATTTTGCAACTAAGTAAAGTTTCTTGATACATTTAGGCCAAAGTTTAATCTGCTAAATTTCTTTGGTTCAAAAGAACCCCAAATCAGTGTATTTTATTTAGTCTGTGTGAAAAGGATTGAGTCTGCAAACTACAGTACAAATATTTGAAAATTGAGGCCCTAAAATGTCAGGACAGTACACATATCCCCCAAATGACCCTTTTTTGGAAAGTAGACTCATCAAGGTATTTAGTAAGAAGCATGGTGAACTTTATGAAATTGTAATTTTTTTCCCAACAGTTCTTTGTAAAATGAAGACATTAAATACAATTTCTAATTTTTTTTTCACAAAAAAATTTTAATTTAACAAGTTATTTCTCACACAAACACATCATACTGGCAATTACACCCCTCCCTAATAGGGGACATGTGTGAGACTTTTTCACAGCCTAGATGCATAGAGTGGTCTAAAATCCAAGGAGCATAAATTACAGATCTAATTTCCTGACTACCCACATCCAATTCGCAATAGTGTAAACGTAGTCTTACTGTTAGATGGTTTAAATCAGAAAGGCTAAAAAGATCCAAAAGAATGGGGCCTTCTGTACTTTATGAAAGGGATTGTGTCTGAGGGCCCAATTTGACTTTTGCCCAGGGCCCCAATTTATCTTGGGAGTGGACAGTGAGCAAAGTATACAGAATGGTTTAACGTCACTCACATGTCTCCAGATACAACAAGCACCTTAATAAGAAAAAAGTTCAGAGCGAGGAGGTAGACCAAGCCCTTCATTTAGGTGAAACATGTACATTGAATTTACCTTCCACTGTGCTAAACACAACTAAAGGGAACCTAAAAACAAAGACGTCCTATATCATATCCATAACTAGCTATGTTGTTAAGACTCAAAACTCAAAAAAAATGTATTTAAAATGATATCTCCTAGAATAGAGCTTTGCTTGAATATGTTAATCAATATAAGATTGCTTGTGTGGGATTTATGGGAAGACTGATGCACATAAATGATTCCTACCACATCATATGTGATGTGGTAGGAATCACCCTTATACAGTTGTGCTCGTAAGTTTTCATACCCTCACAGGTCTTATGATTTCTTGGCCATTTTTCAGAGAATATGAATGATAAACACAAAAACTTTTTAGACTCATGGTTAGTGTTTGGCTGAAGCCATTTATTATCAATCAACTCTGTTTACTCTTTTTAAATCATAATGACAACAGAAACTACCCAAATAATCCTGATCAAAAGTTTACATACCCTGGTGATTTTGGCCTGATAACATGCACACAAGTTGACACAAAGGGGTTTGAATGGCTATTAAAAGGTAACCATCCTCACCTGTGATCTGTTTGCTTGTAATTAGTGTGTGTGTATAAAAGGTCAATGAGTATCGTGACTCCTGACAGACCCTTGCATCTTTCATCCAGTGTTGCACTGACGTTTCTGGATTCTGAGTCATGGTGAAAGCAAAAGATTTGTCAAAGGATCTGCAGGAAAAAGTAGTTGAACTGTATAAAACAGGAAAGGAATATAAAAAGATATCCAAGGAATTGAGAATGCCAATCAGCAGTGTTCAAACTCTAATCAAGAAGTGGAAAATGAGGGGTTCTGTTGAAACCAAACCACGGTCAGGTAGACCATCTAGAATTTCAGCCACAACTGCCAGGAAAATTGTTTGGGATGCAAAGAAAAACCCACAAATGACTTCAGATGAAATAGAGGACTCTCTGAAAACATGTGGTTGTTTCAAGATGCACAAGGAGGCACTTGAAGAAAGATGGGCTGCATGGTCGAGTCGCCAGAAGAAAGCCATTACTACGCAAATGCCATAAAGTATCCCACTTACAATACACCAAACAGCACAGATAGAAGCCTCAAACCTTCTGGCACAAAGTCATTTGGAGTGATGAGACCAAAATTGAGCTTTTTGGCCACAACCATAAACACTACATTTGGAGAGGAGTCAACAAGGCCTATGATAAAAGGTACACCATTCCTACTGTGAAACACGGAGGTGGATCGCTGATGTTTTGGGATGTGTGAGCTACAAAAGCACAGGAAATTTGGTCAAAATTGACAGCAAGATGAATGCAGTATGTTATCAAAAAATACTGGAGGAAAAATTGCATTCATCAGCTAAGAAGCTGCACATGGGACGTACTTGGACATTCCAACATGACAATGATCCAAAACACAAGGCCAAGTCAACCTGTCATTGGCTACAGCAGAATAAAGTGAAGGTTCTGGAGTGGCCATCTCAGTCTCCTGACCTCGATATCATGGAGCCACTCTGGAGAGATCTCAAACCTGCAGCTCATGCAAGACAGCCCAGAAATTTACAGGAACTGGAGGCTTTTTGAAAAATGGGAATGGGCAGCTTTACCATTTGAGAAGATAAAGGGCCTCATCCACAAATACCACAAAAGACTTCAAGCTGTCATTGATGTTAAAGGGGCAATACACGGTATTAAGAACTGGGGTATGTACACTTTTGATCAAGGTCATTTGGGTAGTTTCTGTTGCCATTATGATTTAAAAAGAGTAAACACAGTTGCTTGATAATAAATGACTTCAGCCAAACACTAACCATGAGTGAAAAATGTTTTTGTGTCATCATTCATATTCTCTGAAAAATGGCCAAGAAATCATAAATTCTGCCAGGGTATATAACTTATAACAGTATATAACTTATGAGCACAGCTGTAACTACCATTGTTACAAAATGGATATGTTGGATTGCACATTGTATAGCAATAAATGGGACATAAATATTTTCTGAGCTGGTATTTCCTATGGCTTAATTGAAGGGCTGTATAGAGGCTTTTTTACATGTATGCTTTTTTTTATATAGATTTTAATATGTCATTAAACATTTTTTTTAAAGATCCATCATTGTAATTTTTTATGTGACAAGTACATGTAGTACTTTGTCCCATGTTCCTAAATGTTTTATACCCATAGTTATGAATTTCTAATTGCCCCTCCATAGTTATGAATTTCTAATTGGCCAATCCTGACAACAGCTATGAAAGAGACGGCTGATTCGTAGCTGCAGCTTGTTTTGGCTGTGAACACTTTCCAAGACAAGCAATAGCAAGTAGAATGCACTGGCTGATATGTCCCCCCTCCACTTGCATTCCTTTTGCACTTGCTGGGCTTGGAAGTGTTCACAGCTGAGACAAGCTACAGTTATGAATTGGCTGCCTACTTTATAATGCTTTTTTGTTTAGTTGTGGCGGGGGGTTAGTACGGGAACATTGCTGTTCAATTCTTTTATCTAGATCCATAAATGGTGTTAACATTAGAGAAAAACATGTTTTACATTTTTAATTTAAGTAGTTATATGTGAATAATATTTGCCTCTACCTCTGTGGATTTGGTACAGTTTTGTAGCTTGCATTTAGTTGGCACAACATTGCCATGACAATCAACAGGCTAGTTAATATTAACACCAGTATCTCCTGTTGGTCAAATTTAGTTTAAATTACACATTTGTGTTTTTTTTTTCTTTATTTAGTTGCCCCATATCCACAGAAAAAAAAAGTTACCCTTAAATGCACTTTAAATCATGGCTCCTCCTTAAAGTGTTACTAAACCCACAACAGTAAAATCAGTCTGTATACGCAGTAAAGCATGCCTGTAATACTCACTGTGGAACCTAAGGGGTTAATCCTCCGCATTATGTGAAAAAGCTGTTTGATCCTGGCTTCTCTGATCCTCTCTTCCTTCCATCGCCCCCTGAAAATTTCCTGATAACACAGAGTCTATCTATGGAGTCAGGCTGCACATGCTCAATTTGGTGTGTATTGCTAGTGTTTTGTTTTTTTTCTTGGGAGAGTGCATGTGAAAGACCGCGGCGCAAATACAGTGCAACATAAAATATTGCAACGTCCGCCATTTTATTCTCTAGGGTATCTTAAAAAAATATATATAATGTTTGGGGGCTCTAATAATTTTCTAGCAAAAATACTGATTTTAACTTGTAAGCAACAAGTGTCAGAAAAAGGCTTAGTCTTTAACCACTTAAGGACCAGGCCCATTTCTGACATTTGTTGTTTACAAGTTAAAATCAGTATTCTTTGCTAGAAAATTACTTAGCACCCCCAAACATATATTGTTTTTAAGCAGAGATCCTAGAGAGAATAAAATGGCGGTTGTTGCAATACTTTGTCACACCGTAGTTGCGCAACGGTCTTACAAACGCAATTTGTTTTGGGAAAAAAATTACACTTTTTTAAAAATAAAAATAAGAAAACAGTAAAGTTAACCCAATTTTTTTGTATAATGTGAAAGATGTTCTGCCAACTAAATTGATACCCAACATATCATGCTTTATCCCTTTTATGACTAAGCCTATTTTGAAATTTGGTGTTTACAAGTTAAAATCCATATTTTTTGCTAGAAAATTACTTAGAGCCCCCAAACATTATATATATTTTTTAGCAGAGAATCTAGAGAATAAAATGGCGATTGTTGCAATATTTTTTATCACACGGTATTTGTGCAGCGGTGTTTAAAACGCAAATTTTTGGAAAAATCCAAACAGTAAAGTTACCCCAATTTTTTTGTATAATGTGAAAGATGATGTTACGCCGAGTAAATAGATACCAAACATGTCACCCTTTATAATTCCACGCACTCGTGGAATGGCGACAAACTACGGTACCTATGAATTTCCATAGGCGACACTTTAAAAATTTTTTACGGTTACCAGGTTAGAGTTACAGAGGAGGTCTAGGGCTAGAATTATTGCTCTCGCTCTGACAATCGCGGCGATACCTCACATGTGTGATTTGAACACTGTTTACATATGCGAGCGCGACTTCCGTATGCGTTTTCTTCGCTGCGCGAGCTCGCGGGGACAGGGGCACTTTAAAATTTTTTTTTTTTTTTTTTATTTATTTTATTTTTGTTTTACTTTATAAATTGTGTTTTAAAATTTTTTTATTTTTTTTTTTACTTTTATTGCTGTCACAAGGAATGTAAACATCCCTTGTGACAGTAATAGGTGGTGACAGGTACTCTTTATGGAGAGATCGGGGGTCTAAAAGACCCCCCATCCCTCCTTTACACTTCAAAGTATTCAGATCGCCGAAAACGGCGATTCTGAATACTGTGTACTTTTTAAAATTCGGCGCCATTGGCAGCCGAGTAAACGGGAAGTGACGTCATGACGTCGCTTCCGCGTTTACAACAAGAAGGCTGGAACGAAGCCGCTCACAGCTTCGTTCCAGCCCGCCCCCAGCCGCCGAAAGTACCCGATTGGATACCGGGCTTCCCGATCGCACGGGAGGCCCGGTAACAGCGGCGGGAGGCGGCGGAATGGGGGGGGATGTCTCCTCCCGCTCCTCCGGTATAACAACCGAGCGGCTTTTAGCCGCATCGGTTGTTATACACGGGTAGCCGATCGCCCGCTGTAAACAACGGTACCGGGATGATGCCTGCAGCTGCGGGCATCATCCCGGTATAACCCCGGAAAGCCGAGTACGCATATGTGCGTACGGTCGGCGGGAAGGGGTTATAATTGCGAATGCTCGTGGAATGGCGACAAACTACAAGACCTGCATCTGATTCTGTGATTTTACTTTGCCAAACCAATCTCCATTGGCGACAATTTTTTTTACAGGTTACCTGTTTAGAGTATCAGAAGAGGTCTAGTGCTAGAATTTTCTCACTCCAACGATTGTGGCAATACCTCACACATGTGGTTTGAACGCCGTTTACATATGTGGGCGTGACTTGCATATGCGTTCGCTTCCGCTCAGAGGGACGAGCGCTTTAAATGTTTATTTTTTTTTTCTTATTTTTTTTTATTGTAAACATCCCTTGTAATAGAAATAAGCAGGACAGGGCATCTTTAAAGTGAGATCTGGGGTCAAAAAACCTCAGATCTCACATTTACACTTAAAAGAAAAAAAAGAGAAAAAGTCACTTTATGTTTTCACATAAAAAAAAAAAATGGGCCCTTTAACGCCGGAGGGCGGAAGCGACGCTTGACGTCGCTCTGGTCCTCCAAGGCATAGTCAAGTGGGGGCCATCTTGCCCTCACTCAACTTCCTGTCCATCACTCCATCGCATCGGATCGTTTCCGCCGCTGCTGATAATCCGATCTCCGGTAAGCGGCGGAAACGACCGGGAAGAGGCGGACACACCTCTCCTGCTGCCCATAAAAGTGATCCCGTGGTGAGGATCGCCCACTGTGTAAAGATATACTGGGGTTATGGCAGCAAGCTGCTGCCATAATCCCGGTATGTAACATCAAAGTAAGTAATATAAGTAATGTACATACACAATGGGTGGCCTGGAAATGGTTAAACTGACTTCATTTACAGACTGAAGTTCATCCCTTTGCTCTAAAAGAACCAAATGATACAATGTTTCTTTCAATCTCAGTACTTTACTGGCTTTTTTTTTGTTCACTGAGCAGAGAACGGCTCTGCACTTATTAAATGAATCGTGGAAATGCCACATTAAGATTGTGGGGGTGATTGAATTGAGATTGCGATGGTGTAGTGGGTAGCACTCTCACCTAGCAGTAAAAAGGGTCGCTGGTTCAAATCCCAACCACGACACTACCTGCCTGAAGTTTGCATGTTCTCCCTGTGCCTGCGTGGGTTTCCTCCGGGTACTCCGGTTTCCTCCCACACTCCAAAGACATGCTGGTAGCTTAATTGGCTTCTGTCCAAAATTGGCCCTAGTATATGAATGTGATTTGGGGACCTTGGATTGTGGGCTCCTTGAGAGTAGGGTGCAATGTATGTGTGGAGCGCTGTGTAAATTGACGGTGCTATCTGGGTACCTTGAATAAAAATATAATAAATGAGCATCTTAATGAGACACAATGTAGACACACACACAGTTATCCCACAAAAGTGAGTACACCCCTCACATTTTTGTAAATATTTTATTCTATCTTTTCATGTGACAACACTGAAGAAATTACACTTTGCTACAATGTAAAGTAGTGAGTGCACAGCTTGCATAACAGTGTAAATTTGCTGTCTCCTCAAAATAACTGAACACACAACCATTAATGGCTAAACAACTGGCAACAAAAGTGAGTATACCCCAAGTGAAAATTTTCAATTTGGGGCCAAAAGTATCAATATTTGGTGTGGCCACCATTATTTTCAAGCACTGCCTTAACCTTCTTGGGCATGGAGTTCACCAGAGCCTCTCTGGTTGCCACTGGACTTCTCTTCCACTCCTCCATGACGACATCACGGAGCTGGTGGATGTTGGAGACCCTGCGCTTCCCCAACTTCCATTTGAGGATGCCCCACAGATGCTGAATAGGGTTTAGGTATGGAAACATGCTTGGCCAGTCCATGACCTTTACCCTCAGCTTCTTTAGCAAGGCAGTGGTCGTCTTGGAGGTGTGTTTGGGGCCATTATGTTGGAATACTGCCCTGCGGCCCAGTCTCCGAAGGGAGGAGATCATGCTCTGCTTCAGTATGTCACAGTACATGTTGGCATTCATGGTTCCCTCAATGAACTGTAGCTCCCCAGTGCCGGCAGGACTCATGCAGCCCCAGACCATGACACTCCCACCACCATGCTTGACTGTAGGCAAGTGACTTTGTACTCCTCACCTAGTTGCTGCCACACACGCTTGACACCATCTGAACCAAATAAGTTTATCTTGGTCTCATCAGACCACAGGACATGGTTCCAGTAATCCATGTCCTTAGTCTGCTTGTCTTCAGAAAACTGTTTGCGGGCTTTCTTGTGCATCATCTTTAGAAGAAGCTTCCTTCTGGGATGACAGCCATGCAGACCAATTTGATGCAGTGTGTGTTGTATAGACTGAGCACTGACAGGCTGACCGCTCACCCCTTCAACCTCTGCAGCAATGCTGGCAGCACTCATATGTGTATTTCCCAAAAACAAACTCTGGATATGACGCTGAGCACGTGCAGTCAACTTCTTTGGTCGACCATGGCGAGTCCTGTTCTGAGTGGAACCTGTCCTGTTAAACCACTGTATGGTCTTGGCCACCGTGTTGCAGTTTCATGGTCTTGGCAATCTTCTTATAGCCTAGGCCATCTTTATGCACAGCAACAATTCTTTTTTTCAGATCCTCAGAGTTTTTTGCCATGAGGTGCCATGTTGAAATTCCAGTGACCAGTAAGAGAGTGAGAGCGAGAACACCAAATTTATTCACACCTGAGACCTTGTAATACTAATGACTCGCATGACACCGGGGAGGGAAAATGGCTAATTGGGCCCAATTTGGACATTTTCACTTAGGGGTGTACTCACTTTTGTTGCCAGCGGTTTAGACATTAATAGCTGTGTGTTGAGTTATTTTGAGGGGACAGCAAATTTACACTGTTATACAAGCTGTACACTTACTACTTTACATTGTAGCAAAGTGTCATTTCTACAGTGTTGTCACATGAAAAGATATATTAAAATATTTACAAAAACGTGAGGGGTGTACTCACATTTGTGAGGCAGTGTATACACACACACACATACACACACACACATACTGTATATACAGATGAGCCAAAACGCAAGTTGTAAACTTGTAAACACTTTAATGGCTGAGAGCTTCCTCTTTATTTCCAGTGTCTCTACCCCATTATCTCTGCCCACGTAAGTGCTAAATTACCTTACTTTGCCATAACCTTAAAATAAACAGATATAAAAACATTTATACAGTTTTCGTACAAAAAAAAACCCTTTACATAAACTCAAAACGTATTAACAGAACCCGTCCAGACGGGCTCAAACCGGAGCACACCATACAATCCAGTGATATGGCCTATGGCTGTACACAGGTGCAGGTGTGTACACACACAAACATTGCAATAAGTATTTTTGAACATAAGTATCTATCTATACAGAAGTATCAGTCTGTCTGCAGATATGGGTGTGTATATAACCACACAGGTTTATGTAAAAACAAAAAACAAAAAAAAAAACTAGTAACCCACAACAAGTGAGTAGATTTAGGCTCTTGGTTCCTTCGCTGCCCTGTAGAAATGCCATCTGGTTGGGCAGTATGAGTAATGATATACGTTTTCACCAGTCTACTCAAAAAACATTCTATTTTTTAACAGGTATATTTCTTAGGCAATGGATAATGTAAGAACTTAAGATCATATGAAGAATAAGTCGCTTATTTAAAGCTATTCTATCATTTAAACTGAAACACTTAACAACTACCCTGTTTCCCCGAAAATAAGACCTAGCGTGATTGTCGGTGATGGCTGCAATATAAGCCCTACCCCCCAAATAAGCCCTAGTTAAAGTCGTTGTAGGGCTTATTTTCAGGGTAGGGCTTATTTTCGGGGAAACAGGGTAGGGCTTATTTGGGGGGTAGGGCTTATATTGCAGCCATCACCGACAATCAAGCTAGGTCTTATTTTCGGGGAAACAGGGTATTATATCAGCGGATATGTTCTTGTTGGGCACTTGATTACCTAGAGTATGTCTTTATTCTGAGCATCCTTTGTGTGTTGTATAAGGGGGAAAGTAGGACATCCAGGCATGATTCGAGCCCCCTTATGGCAGCAAATCTGCAAAATGCTGCATGGCGGTTTATAAACGTACTAAATTAGCTGGGCAAACGTAGATAATTCATGGCATTGGAAAGCATCGAAGAAAGAAAAAGAAGGAGGAAAGCGGTGCAAAGGAGAATCAGCCATCAGGGCAGCTTTTCTAACTTGTCCGAGTAAAGTCCATTATTACAGCTCTTTGCTGGCTGCATCTGCCAGCCATCATAGATGTTGGATCAGGTGATTGTTATTACATGTCTATAGGCGGCTGAAAGGGACTTTGTCATTAAGCCAAAATTCCCCAGAAAAGCTGTACATGTAAAAAAAAAAAAAAAAATATATGCAAATACTTATATCCGCTGCCACATGCAATGCCGCTCAAGAGAAACCAGCCCCCTGAAGTCTGCAAGGAAACGTACTGTAGTAGCGTAGAAGTCACTGAGCGCTGCAAGGGTCACAGGCAATTGACACACATGGAAGTGTCAGGTTTTCCAGTAGACTCCTCATGGGAATGGTGTTTGGTGGTGCAGAGAGCAGAAGTATTTACACTACTTTTTCAGATACAGCTTTTCTGGAGAAGTTTGGTTTACTGAAGGGGTCACTTTAAGGCAGACATTCCCAGCTTATACCTGAGGAACCTCTTGGGAAACCCTTGTCAAAACCATATAATTGGCGGTCAGAGGGAAAAAAGAAAACTTCAATTATATTGGCCAGCAGTGGGAAGAATGCCACCCATACAGTTAGCTGAAAAGATCATGGATGTCATGCCGTTGACTCTGCCAAGTGGCGTTGGCCTTGGGACACCCTCAGTGGGTGGCCAACCAGCCCCAGCTCAAGGAACCCCTAGTAATCTCTGGAGGAACCCTAGAGTTCCATAAAACCCTGGTTGATAAGTGTCTGCCGTAAGGCCTAACTGGTATATGCTAAGGAAGGGATATTAAAGTGGAAGTAAACCCATCCATTTAAAAGTTTAAAAAAAAGTTACATTTCCGGCACATGCCAGGAATGTAAAGCTCCCATTGGTCGGGTTCTCAACCAAACTGAGAAACCATCCAATGGCCGGTGTCATAGCTGATCACACGTGCAGAATCATGGTAGTTGTAGATCAAACAGAGGCCAAGATGGCAGCTTCCTTGGCTGAAAATGATAGGAGGATTTACTTCCACTTTAAATGAAAAGGGATTTATAACAGAAACCCAAAAGTAAGCCAGTAAGTTACCGACTCTCACCTAAATCAGCCATAATGAGTGTCTGTATATGTAATGAGTGTCTGCATATCTACAACCTGATTCGCATGAAAAGGGAAATTAGAATACTCGGAGTAAGTGCAAATTCTGAGTAATAATTATGAGCTGTAAAGTAGTTTTTGAAGTGTCTCTTGCCTTTCGTTCCACATTTTGATGATTGTATTTTATATACAGATTGTATCTGTAAATGCTAGTGGTCATCAGGATATATAGGTATCACCCCTGTGTAACAGAAAGCTCCAGTTTTGCTTAAAAAACCATACAACTGCTACACGAGCCATTTTGTAATTGAATGCTATTAAAAATTACCTTTCCATTTCACTTTGTAGCCAATGTGATTTTCTAACCAGCCCCCCGCCCCGAAAAAATGAAAATGACATTCACTGCAATATGGCAACCTGGATGGGGTTCTGTACATGGCCATTGTACCAAATGATCTCAGATATCTAAATTCCCTGCTGTGCAATTGGCTCAATCCAGTCAAAGCATCTCTTGCAATAAGGCAATTCAGTCTGCATCAGACATTTTCAAAAACTGACCATACAAATGGCAATTTTAAGTCAATTTGAACCACTTTCCATTTACCAGGAATTACACACAATTGCACGTAATTGCCAGAAACTAGGCAATCTACTGCCTCCATGAGTCCTAAACTAAGCAATCTACCACGAGAATTTAAAAGGTGCACCAAAAACAAAGAAATTACAGCAATAACGTCAAAAGCAATCAGATGTTTCTGATTCAGTTGGGGCAATTTTGATTCCATCTCCTCGTGGTTTGTCAAGTGCACTAGTCACTTGATTTAAAATTTTACAAAAAATGGAATGAAAAGTTTGATATCACACAATGCTCTGTGAATGGCCCATAGGAAGTTGAAGCTTAGGCAAAAAAAAAAAGTTTTAGTAATATAACCTACCTCTGTAGGCAGCCAGATCGTACAGAAATCTAAGCAAGGATGCCTGTCCTCTTCCTGCTGCTATGGTTAATAGTTCTGAATCTTCTGTGAAGCTGCAGTGAACAAGCCCCTTCCTCCTCCATTGAGAAACATTTTTTCATTGATTATACTGCATGTAATAGGATCTGTGAATGGGGAGAGAATCTCATGACTTATCAGACTCTTCTCCATTGACAGATCCTGTTACATGCAGTGTACACTATGAAACAACTTTTCTCAATGGAAGAGAAGGGGGCTGGTCCCTGTTGTTCACTGCGGCTTCACAAAAGACTTGGAGCTATTAACACCTCTCAGTTCCAGAGGTTCAGCAACAGGTAGAGGATGGGGTATCACAGCTACAGGATCCTACTACCTGAACAACGTTGGACATCCTTCATTACAGGTAATGGCTGCATTGGAGAAATAAGCAGCAAGGAAGCGCAGGCAAGGTGCGTATAAGGAGGTCAGGGAGGCACCTTTGCAGAGGCAAACTGGGGAGAGATGTACTAAATCACATGTACACAATCTGGTGCAACTGTGCATAGTAACCAATCAGCTGCCAGGTTTTATTAGCAAAGCTTAATAGAACAAGCTGAAGTTAGAAGCTGATTGGTTACTATGCAGAGCTGCACCAGATTCTGTGTGCCCAGTTTCAGTAAATCTCCCCCTGTGGGTGTGTGTATAAAAAATTTGCAGAATTACTCATTGTGCGAACTGCATGTACATTTGTTCTGTACGAATGGGGGGAAAAAATGTAAGGTTATTAGGCTCTGTTCTCTCCAGGTCAATTGTTTTTCATTAACACAGAATGGAGTAATTCAGAAAAATACTGCATTATGGCCACAAGATGGAGTTGATGATCACAGGAAATAAATACTTATTTACTATGGTCGTCAACTCCATCTAGTTGCCATAATGCAGCATTTTTCCAAACCACTCTCACTTTTACAATTGTTCAGCAATACACATGAATGTACTCAGCTTAATTTATTTTTATTAAGCTGCTATAATGTTTTTTTTTTTTATTGATATGATTTACAATCAATTTGTTCATAGCATGCAGCAGGCTGTGCCATTTGCTTAGTGGTTCTGAAGAGTGACTGGGGTTGATTTACTAAAACTGGGAGTGCAAAATCTGGTGCAGCTGTGCATGGTAGCCAATCAGCTTCTAACTTCAGCTTGTTCAATTAAGCTTTGATAAAAAAAAACCTGGAAGCTGATTGGTTTCTATGCAGAGTTGCTCCAGATTTTGCATGCTCCAGTTTTAGTAAAACAACCCCACTGTGTTTTACTGCTCCTCTCCCCTGCTGCAAATTTATTAATCTTTATAATCTAACTTATCACAGCAATGATATTTTCTGATATACAGATAACTACTAAAAAGGAGAATTTCCCCAACTACTCACAAAATACAATCATGAGATTATGATACATAAGTATGTGAAAATTTAAGTCACCATGAAAACAAATTATTTATTAGGGTGCACAGTGCAGCCACCCCTAGTAGCCAATCAGAAATAATTTCTTTAACTGGGTAACTGAAATCGGATTGGCTGCTATAGGCTACTGCATTCTGCACATTATTCTGGCTCTTCTGTTGCCTTATTAAATATGCCAGAATTATTATGATGGATTTTCTGTTATGAGCTGTGAATATCTGAATATGATACACACATGTAACGCTCACCGACACCCCCACCTAAAACTACAGAGGTGGCGGGTTCCTTGTAGTCATTTGAAACTTTAAATGAATACACTGTGGTGAGGACAGTTTTGCTTTACCTTACCCTCCGAGTCCTCTCATATGCACATTTACATACTGTATATCACCCAAATTCCCACAACATACAGCTTCATTAAGCATTTTTTTGCTGCACAAAAAGAGCAAAATCTCTGTTATATAAATAAACCCCTGTACATCTACCTCCGAACGACACATAACATATATAGCAATAATTTTAAACTCCCAGTAATAAGTATGTACACAATTCTGTAGCCTGCATACCTTCATATGCAGCAATGCAACTATATATATATATAATTTCTATATATACTGTTATTTCCATTCTGATCCCCCCATAAGAAAATAGCACAAATGAGACTATACATGTCATCTTCTTACAAAAATATCTGTCCATGACCCTTTCAAAGCCACCAATCCAGTTCCTAAGTCCCAGCTGAAAAAAATGTCAGCAGTGCAGTAGGTGGCTATACATACAGTATAGGGTAAACATGATACAGCATTTTATATGGCACAGGTTGCGGAATGTCCTCGGCACCACCGTACCGTAGGCAGTACACCATGCGGTGAGGTCTATGGCCAATCAGCAGCTTGTCTTGCACAGTCTTATCACTGTGCGCTGGGTTCTAGCTTGTAGGACAGCTCAAACAAGAGGTTCTGGTTGTCGATGACCTGGAACTGGCGCACATAAGCCTTATTCTGTAGGTGAGTTGGGGAGACATCTGTGTCCAGCCCTAAGCAATAAAGAAAGACAAAGAAAGATGGTCATTGTAAATAAGAACCACAAATTAAGGAAGAGATGAAGACACATACATGTTCCCTGTGAATGTGTGTAAAGGAGGCTTGATCTACTCTGCAAGCCTTTTGGACTTTTAGCATGTAGCATGTGGCTATATAATGGGAGGGTGCAGCAGACAGTCGGGATGTGTGTTTACGATAAAAGTGATGTAATTCTATGAGCCTATGCGTTTTCTCTTTCCCCTTGGTGGGCTACCTGTAATGGGCAACCAAACAATAACCTGACTGGAAATGGTAGATGAGACACCTCAGCTCATAAAGGGTGAGCTTCAAGCATTTGAGAACATCACATATCAGCATATAGTAATGCAGCAACCCTCTTTATAGCTCATGTAGCACAGGGATTGTAGCAATTAACCAATATTTGGCCCTTGTTGCGGTTGAGGCTTGAACTGTGCGTTAATGTAGCTTCCAGCGATATTGATTTCCATGTTACCAATATTTTGGATCTTTTCAAAAAAGAACGTAAAAAGACAAACACCTCATTATTATATTAAGTACCCCAGATGATGGCTTTTTAGCTGAAACGCGTCTGGTTGACCCACTTCCACATACCGCTTCAGTTCTAGTATTTACATGAATGCTTTTGATTATCTTCCATCATGGGAGTTTACAATTTAATATATTTTATTAATTTTTTTGCCAAACGGTATCATGCTATGCAAGTTTTTTTTCAATCTATTGCCGCATGGTATGTGAACACAGAACCTCTGATCCCCATTGAAGTACTACCTTTATGTTGCCATCTGAGATCGTTTTTGCCAAGTTGTAGACCTGATCCAGGATTCGTTGTGCCTGCCCAGGGAGATGTACCGTTCCAGCTAGCTGGTTCCAAAGTTTTTTGTGACTTGAAGAGGTATAAGCCTCTTCAAGTCATCAACATCTGGTAAGCCCCCTTCTGTTCCACTGGTGGTGGCTTATTTACTATTTTCAGTCTCTCTGAAGTGTTGAGGTCTGATAAGCATCTGTCTATATGCTTCCAGAATATCCTTCTTCTTGGACTTTCATTTACACACCGGTTCACTATATTCTGGACTTTTGTTTTTCATTAGGTCATTTTTGTGTTTGCATATTGGCACTTTATTCACATTTACAATAACTATTGTGGTATTATTATTTTATTTATTCATTTTTGCTACTATTTATTTCCATCAAGGATATTTATGTATATATGCATTACATTACACATGTAACACATGTCAGTTTTATATGTTTTGTACACTGAGATTATTCTAATATTAGTATTAGAGAGCTTACCCTAATACTATCTTAATGGTCACACATGGTTGCACATTTTTTGTTATGGTTTAATAGCGCTACACTTTTACATTCAAACACCTCATTATTGCATTGTAATAGGGTGCAGGTGAAGGCCGAGAGCACAGCCTATACCTGGGAGTGTGGAAGCGTGTAATTGTGAATGTACTATATCTGGACTTATCAAATATGGTGCCTATTTTTCTCCCCTAGATATATGCCATTATCATTGCCTTTATATTGTTAAAGTAAAGCGCTTGGTCCCTTTGAATAGATAAGGCTCCTATGGCTGTCTTTAAAATATATATTTGCTTTTCCCTTTTTGGGGTGTGAATACTGTATTCTAGATCAAGGTAATTTGGCAGCCGGAGCTGCCTTCTTTCTTTTGGGTGGGCTGGTCCCCAACAAAATGTTGTTGGATACCATATGACTCCGTGGCTATCTTTGGATCTTTATATTATGGCATCCTGTTTCCCTTGTACATATGCTGAGTAATGATGGACTAATGGGAATATGGCCGCCGGAGCCTTTACTATTAAGTTGGTCTTGAGTAAAATGGGCCCCAATTCATTCCGGTTAATTGTTTGTTAATTGGTGGCAATTAGCAGCCTATTCGTGGAGCAGGGACCATCATGTCAGCATGCTTGTGTCCCCTAAAGATGTGCCTTAGCAAGAAAAGTGTAGGGACAGAGCTATGTGCTGATGTCACTCTGCCACTTCTGGGACAGGCAGACATCTTTATAAGTGCACTCCCAATTTCTTTGCAATGCTATGCTGGATATTGACGTTTCTTGCTTTTAATGCTTGATTTTGGTACCAATGTGCTTTTAACTCTCTTGTAATAAAAACATATCATTTTTTATAAAATACTACACTACATGAAGTCCTTTTTTGGCGCCATATGGCGAGTGGTCTTCCCCCACACAGTCATACTGATGTGATGACTGCCCCCTGGTGATAAGGAACGTGATGGTTCTGAGACATTTGAAGACTAGCGGAGTCTGATGGTTTACTGATGTACATGCACTGTTTGCTGCTTTACCTTTGCAGCTTATTAACTGGTGATTGTATAGTGGTGGAGGCTGAATACACAGCAGTGCAATTTACTCCTAGTTGGTGGAAGAATCACACAAACACACTTTTTGTTGTAATACATAAGTGGACTTTATTACTTGTTTTTTCTCTCTACTGGCTCATTACCCTTAAAAGGGATTTTACTTAAATATCTGCTTTTCTGCACAACAGTAGGACTATTGTGTTACTGTCACTTGTTTTATTTTTACTTTTGTTATTCGTCTGTTATTTAATAGTTGTTTTTTGGCGCTGCATATTTAGACTATCCTATACCTGGCAGTGTTGCAGCAGCCAGCTCGGGTCAAGAGTGGGTGGTGAACAGGTGATTGTGACCCTATCCCTGAAGTTCCACTGGCACACTCAAAGGATATCTGTGATATAGTCTTCAAATATAAGATGGGGCTTGCCTATGGACCAGAAGGTTCTAGAGGCCTCTCAAAGTGTACAATTGAAATATACTCCTGATCAGGCCAATTGGTTGCAGAAGTGACTGGAACATGTATACGTGTTAGAGCCAGTGAGAAGGATTCGGTCCACGCCACACCATTCCTGCAAAGCTGTCATTTTAGGTTCTTGGGTGGAACTGACTGAACAACCCAGCCCCTGGTTGGTCTATCCTACATGTGCATGGTGCATTTGGTACTATATGTGGAGGGAAAAATCCCAAAAGCACCTTGGGCTGCCAAGTTTAAAAAAAAGTAAATCCATGATTCCTCTTCATTTTTTTCATTTGGCAATGTAGAAGTAGACTTTCAACTTCATATGGCGTTTCCCAAGTATGTGATATACTGTACAATCATAGAAATAATATGCATGCTTAATGCAATATCAAATGCTACCACTAGATGGAGACATAGCACTAGAGGTGGCTAATACTGGATCATTTGATGAGAACATTTTCTATGTAATTGGGAGTTGGGCGCATCATTACCATGAAGTGGTGGCCATTTTACTTCTACAAACACATAGAAAGGATTGACACGAGTGTCAATTACATCTGTTGCAGCAAATGAGTTTTTTTTTACCCCCATAATAGAAGATTAAGCCTGACTTGCTATAACAATACCGCTTTAGCTAAGTCATTAGCAGTCTGGCAATGCACATTCTAGGCAGTCACACATATTTGTAAATTAGAGCAAGATGCTATACAGGAGAGAAGAATATTTTTGCACATTCCTCCCCCTCCTCCTCATGGACTTACTCATCTGACTGCTCCGAAATCTCCGTACGGTCCTCACTTTTTCTGCTATGGCGTGCTGTGAAGAGGAAGAGAGCCAGTTACCATGACAACCTCACACTCCCCTTTTCTTCCATCTGATATTCATACAGTTTGTGGAAACCACGATTAAAGCACGAATCCTACAAAACATGCCATGTCCAGATAGACATGGGTTTACGCTGATTTGGTTAGGTTTTTTTAACCAATAAAAATATAAACTTGCGCCTATTAGTGCCAACTTTTATCCATGCTAAAGGTTTCATTTATTACCCTAGGTTCTATGTTTTTGCTTTTATTGGCCTGAGGTACATGCCTTTATTGATACGCTATTTCTGATTGTATTCTATCTAACTTTGGATACATCATTTGTACTATACCATTTGTATTGACGGCTATGAGAAGGATATACCTCAATTGTTCTATTATATTTCTGTACAATGAAAATATATTTGTCTCTAAATGTTTCATTTAAATATATAATGCAGTAAGTCATCCCTAGCTTCACAACCATTAAAATGGAAAAAACATGCAGCCAGTGAAGGTCTAAACTCCCATCCAGCACACTTTCCTCAGGTCAGTGAATTGCTAGATAGTGAAACTAGGCTGAGACTGCAGAGCCTGCACCTTTAAAAACAAGACAGCAATCACATCTTATAGATTTCTCTCAGGCCAGGATCTAGGGAGGTGCTGGGGTGGGTTGTGCCTCCCCAGATTTCTAAAAGTGCATTCACTGATCAATGAGGAAGTCTGATGGGGACAACTGATGTAGGTGGGACTTTGATGGGGACAACTGATGTAGGTGGGACTTTGATGGGGACAACTGATGTAGGTGGGACTTTGATGGGGACAACTGATGTAGGTGGGACTTTGATGGGGACAACTGATGTAGGTGGGACTTTGATGGGGACAACTGATGTAGGTGGGACTTTGATGGGGACAACTGATGTAGGTGGGACTTTGATGGGGACAACTGATGTAGGTGGGACTTTGATGGGGACAACTGATGTAGGTGGGACTTTGATGGGGACAACTGATGTAGGTGGGACTTTGATGGGGACAACTGATGTAGGTGGGACTTTGATGGGGACAACTGATGTAGGTGGGACTTTGATGGGGACAACTGATGTAGGTGGGACTTTGATGGGGACAACTGATGTAGGTGGGACTTTGATGGGGACAACTGATGTAGGTGGGACTTTGATGGGGACAACTGATGTAGGTGGGACTTTGATGGGGACAACTGATGTAGGTGGGACTTTGATGGGGACAACTGATGTAGGTGGGACTTTGATGGGGACAACTGATGTAGGTGGGACTTTGATGGGGACAACTGATGTAGGTGGGACTTTGATGGGGACAACTGATGTAGGTGGGACTTTGATGGGGACAACTGATGTAGGTGGGACTTTGATGGGGACAACTGATGTAGGTGGGACTTTGATGGGGACAACTGATGTAGGTGGGACTTTGATGGGGACAACTGATGTAGGTGGGACTTTGATGGGGACAACTGATGTAGGTGGGACTTTGATGGGGACAACTGATGTAGGTGGGAATTTGATGGGGACAACTGATGTAGGTGGGACTTTGATGGGGACAACTGATGTAGGTGAAACTTTGATGGGGACAACTGATGTAGGTGGGACTTTGATGGGGACAACTGATGTAGGTGGGACTTTGATGGGGACAACTGATGTAAGTTGCACTCTGATGGAGACAATTGATGTACAGTGGCACTCTAATGGGAACAACTCATGCAAGGGGGCTCTGTGATCGTTAATGGAAGGGGGCACTCTGATGGGGACATCTGATGGAAGGGGGCACTCTGATGGGGACATCTGATGGAAGGGGGCACTTTGATGGGGACATCTGATGGAAGGGGGCACTCTGATGGAAGGGGGGGGGGATTCTGACAGGGACACTTGATATAAGGAGGCACAAGTACTGTTTAATCGTCCTAATCTAATAACAACTCAATACATATTAGTGTTCCCTGTTCACTTCTGCACCACCTCTGATGATGATGATGGAAGTCAGCAGAGATTCTGCTCATTTACTAAGCTCTGGAGCAACTGCACTTTGCAAAGTGCACAGTCTATTTGCCTTGAGTAAATCAACCCCATTGAGTCTGTAAAACTACTTTAATACCAGCACAGGTGGCTGCCGTAAGCCTAAAATGACAATAATCTATACACATCCACTACCTAATGGCCCTGTAATCTATTTTTCATTAAATTGTTTCTTAATGTACTTTCCTGCCTCTATGGGACGTCTTCTGTGGGCTCCAGAACTTCTCCTTACCTTCTAATTTCCATTTGTTTGGAATGGTCAGTACACAGTAGTTGCAGTCATGAGCACTGCACTATGCACACTACACATCCCATAGTCCATCTCAAGAGTGAGCAAGAGAGTGGGGCTATGTACTTACATACAGTGGAACTATAGAGAACATAGCCACCCTCTCAGGAGGAAGCTGGACCAAAACAGCAGATAAATGGAATTTGGAGGTTTGGGGGAGGATGAGCACAAGAGAAGGTCATTTTTGAGTTAAAAATACTTGAATATTATTTTTTTTTCAACCTTTTTACCCCGGAGGAACCCTTGAAATATTTTTCAGGTCTCAAAACCTTTGCAAAAAGTTATACCTGCAGTTTGTGGTACATTACCATGATCACTAGATTTCAGGAATTTTAAATAGAAGACTAAAAAATCTGCCATGCCTAGCATATTTGATGCCCAGGACAGATCTATTTTTACACTCTCCTGTTCTGTTTTTGGTGCATTTTAGGGCACCCGGGAGGCACAGGTGCAACGTCCAGCCCTGTTGTCAGCAGCCTGTCAAAACCTACGGCAGACAAATACGTGGCAGCTTGACACGGCTGAATGCTTTATCGAGAGGTACTCACGTTTAAGGCTGTATCTGTTGTTTGACCGGAATGCAGAATGCTTGCAGCCTCGGTATGTGTCAGTGAAAGCAAACGGCCATAAACATGTGTACCACTCAGTACAGCATCCAGCTCTGCTGCTTATTTTAGCCTATCAGAGGTTTTGACGGCAGGCAGTGAGGCTGGATAACCGCCCAGTGTGAATGAGGCTTTAATAGTCTCTAGTGATGTGATAGGCAGCATCCAATGGAGTATCATTACAGGAAAGCAAGAAACCATTGCATTCCTTCTAAAGTCTTCAACTGTAAAGACTTGTTCACACCAGGGGCCGCATTATATTGCGACTGCTGGTGTGCGTCGTGACAACAGCAGTACCGCATTGTAAGAATGCATTACATTTTTTTCAACTTCATTTAAAATGTCCCAAAATATTTAATTCTACTTTATCCACTGCAGCGGGTTGCAAAGCAGTGTAGGGCCTTGCAGCATGCTGTGCTGAAAAAAACAGAGCATGTCCTACTTTTTTTTGGCTCTGCATTAGTCCAATTAACTCAAAGGACTCGAGACAAATCGCCTTGTTTGTGCGTTAATACTGCGTTGAGCAAGGCATATGGTGTGAATGGGCCCTAACACAGCAAGTAGTGTCATCTGCCTGGCTGTGCAAATCTCAGAATTGGATGAACAGATGCATGCATAGTTTGGCAGGTAAAAGCACCCTAACACAGCAAGCCTAACACAGCAAGTAGTGTCATCTGCCTGGCTGTGCAAATCTCAGAATTGGATGAACAGATGCATGCATAGTTTGGCAGGTAAAAGCACCCTAAATAGCTAAAGGTAAAACTTAAAAAACAAATGTTGGATAGAGTAGAGATGGATTAGAACCCCTGCTAATTTTTATTGCTCTCTGTGCCCCCATTGAGGAGATTCACCCTGTCTATTTGTCCTGTTTACCATTATCATTAAAAGTTAAAGTAAAAGAAAATCCCATATTTTGGGTTGTCATTAGAAAAGAGGGGAAATCTTCCAATGGGGACACCAGTTCTGGTGATTTGGGGGTCCCCAAGGAATTCTCTTAATTTGCAGGGATTTCCTCTCACTTCCTGTTTGGCTATGGGACAGGAATTGAAGGAAAATCTCCACAATGGAACACAGATGGTGAAATAAAATCTAACAGGGGTTATAATCCTCCTGTGCTCTATCCAAAATGAAAAAAAAAGTTTTGACTAATTTAAATGCATTTCATATGAGTAGCGGTTTGCCTTAAATTCAGCTTTTAGGATACCAGCGTTACCCGCGTCAGGACTCACCATTTTCTCCACATTCACAAGCCCATCAATGAAGGTTTTGCTACCCTCATGTAGAAATGTGAGGTCTGAGGAAAGAAACAGAAAGAATGATGATCACTGTCTGAGGGGAGCAATCATAAAGATGACATAAAGGAGGATTAAATGGAAAGCGGGACTCAATGTTGAGTACAGTAAGCAAAAACAGGCAGAAATTGAATTGAAGGAGCTCATAGAGTTTTAAAATCTGCAGCTTTCATTATAATAAAATCTTGCTATGAATGGTCTGTTTAGATACTTGTTACCTCACTCTGTCCATGTCTACCAATTAATGCCCTTGCATTGTCACCCTGGCTTCAGGGTGGTCATTTCAGCACACATTATACAGGCATGGTCCACTGCTGACGCCATCAGCAAACCTGCCCTGGGAAATGTAGACATTCCTGGAGAGCATTCTTGTAGACAAGAAGTGACTGCAAGGAAGCTGCAGGAAATCAGCAGCACCAATATGCAACAAAGGAGGTGAAAAATAGTATTTTATTTAAAAAAAGGGGGAATCATTTATGACATGTGGTGCTTTAGCAAACTAAATATCATTTAACTAGGGGTTTCTTCTACTTTGATCCTGTATTGGCAGATTAAGGCAGTGATGGGGTTAAATATCTTTTCGAATTTTGGTCTCTATGTGGATACTGTAAAGATGAAAAGGATGGGGTAGAGGTGTGAGGAATTATGAACATGTCAAGTTTTGTCCAAGCTTACCTTTCAAGATAAGAGGAATAAATGGGATTACTGGGTGTCTCATGCGAGACACCATTTCACGATATGACTTGTGATTCCTGCATGGATCCTAAAGAAAGAGGGGGAAAATCGGTTAGCGGTTTTACCCACCTAGCAAAAAATGCTATAAGAATCCTAAAAACAGTTGCTCAGAGGACATCTGCAAAACATAAGCATAATCTACAAATTTATGTGCGCAAAAAAAAAAAAAAAGTAGTTATGGTGAATTATGCAAATTAAAAGTAAATAACATGCACAAATGGACCTGCCAGTAATCAAACTGTGCCCTAGGAATGGAGACTATAGAACACCTCTCTATTTTTATACAGAGAGAGGGAGGTGTTCCCAAGTCTTAATACACTTTCTTGTCCTAGGGTGACAAAGCTGCTCGTCCAGAATAAAGTACAGCGAGTGAGCGTTACCCTAGGACAGGAAGTGTGTCACTGGCAGGATCAGCAGGGGAAAATTAGGCAAAAAAAAAAAAAAAAAAAGGCCTACCGAAAAAAAAAAAAAAATAATCCAGCCACTATGCCTAATGGCGGGTAAGCAATATATTACATTTTTGTTTTTGGGTTCAGATACACTTCAACTTTCAAATAACAGACTACACAGTTGTTAGCAAAATTTGGTGATCAAAATATAACTAACTATCTGTGGCTACTTTCAGCCAGTTTTCAGTAAATACACATACAAAGAATCCCCATCTTATAAATCCCTCTTATAAAAATGATCCTTCTGCCTATTACCGTTAAATTCTCAAACTTCCTGAACAGATTCTTAAACTTCCCAGGTAGTTTCTGATGAAAGAAGGAGAATAAAGTTAACATTTGACTGTGTACATCTATAAAGCAATGCACTATATAGCCAGCTTAAAGTGTACCTAAAGGAAAAAAAAATAATTTTGGATAGAGTGGAGAGGGATTAGAACACCTGTCAGTTTTTATAACTGTCTGTGCCCCTGTTAGGGAAATTCACCTTCTCTATTTGTTATGTTTTCCATTTTTACCAAAAAATGAATGTAAAAGAAAAACCCAAATTTTGGGTTGTCCCAAGAAAGAATAGAGGGGACATTAGTTCTGCTGACAACCAAGGATTCTCACTTTGGAAAAATTTCCTCTCGCTTCCCATTTTGGGACAGGAAGTAAATGGGACAGGAAGTAAAGGCAAATCTCCCCAATGGGGCCATCTATAACAAAAATAAAACTGGCAGGGGTTATAACCCTACCTTACGCTATCCAAAATGAAAACAAATTGCATTTAGTTTTACTTGAAGTCTTTCCACAATCTGTGCGATATTATCACTGTTCTTTAGATCTGTAGAATAAGTTGAAAAAAGCTGCAGGCATATATATTAAATATTTATACATATATTTCCTATTCAATAGACAGAAAATACAAATTACTTATTTTATATTAATGAACATAATAAATAAAATATAGTAAAATTTTTTACACATTGTCTTTAAACATCCCTTTAGGGGAATAAATAATGAAAATCTAAATTTTATTTTTACCTCCCAGGAAACACGTAGACGGCTTACTGCGCCATTGTCCAATCCCATCACTATGGCAAAAAACGATAAGAGATCCTGGTTCTGTTTACATCTGCAGAGAGGGGCGGTGAGGAAACAACAGAGAAGAACACAGAGGGAGAAGGGTTTGGTGACAATGATTGTTCTATGGCAAGTAATGGTTTTATAAGTCATAATGGATAAACAATAAAGACAAAGACTCAATGAAAACCACTGTTAGACTCCTTTCACATTGGGGCGCATTTCAGGCGTTTTAGCGCTAAAATAGCACCTGTAAAGTGCCTGAAAAGCATCTCTCATGCCTCCCCAGTGTTAAAGCCTGAATGCTTTAACACTGGAGCGGTGTGCTTGCAGGACGGGAAAAAAAAGTCCTGCAAGCAGCATCTTTGGAGTGGTGCAGGAGCAGTGTATACACCGCTCCCAAAACGCCCTGCCCATTGAAATGAATGGGCAGCGCTGCTGAAGCGCCTGAAAAGCGTTTCGGCAGCGCTGCAACACGGGCGCTTTTAACCCTTTCCTCTGCCCGCTAGCGGCCAAAAAGTGCCGCCATAACATCGGTAAAGCGCGGCTAAAACTAGCGCCACTTTACCGCTAACGCCGGCACCGCCCCAGTGTGAAAGGGGTCTAAGGCTGGCCATACACAAATCATTTTATTCTGGTTGAACAAAAAAAAAAAATTTAACCAATTCCCCTGTCCACATCAAACTACTCCCACTGAGTTATTGTATTCTGACAGCGGGGGAGCCTTCCCCACTGGCAGAATACAATGATCAGCATTGCCGGCTATAGCCTGTGGCACTGATCATTTGAGAAAAACCCAACAAGCTGGTTGTACACAAGTTGTCTGATAAATCGACTTGTGTACAACCAGCTAGCCCATACATGGATCAAAATTCAGCTGAAATTCCTCCCTGCTGAATTGGACAAATTTCAATCCATGTATGGCCGGCTTTACTAGCTAGCGCAACCTGGCTCTTGATTTGTAGTGAATTGGGTAGACCAGACAGATCCAGTATGTGGCAAATTGTGAGCCTCCTTTTCCCCTAAGTATGCGCATGCCGAATGACCTGATCAATGGAGGATTAACCAAGAAGAAACAAGGATTGGACAGTTGTAATTCTCCCAATCTGCAGCAGATAAGTTTTTACATCTCTGACCATCTTCTCTCTTCTGTATAGTCCAGTGCACATTCTATACCTCACTGTGTCTTTCATGCCCTGCCATATCTTTTAACGAGGACTGAATCAAACAGTTATTCTAAAGCTGAACATACATTATGCAAATATCGTCCAATTCCTGATGAACCAGACAAAATTTGCAACATCCTTTGATTGGGCAATTAAAGGAACCTGCGGGCTGAATAGATTAAAACAATAAGTGTATGGCCAGCTTTATTATATATCTCATGGTTGCTCAACCAAGGTTTAATGGAACACTAGGGTTCCTCTCAAGAGGTTGCTAGGGGTTCCTTGAGCAACAAGCAATTTCTGCCTCTCAGGATAAGTTTCCAGTGACAACATTGACCTTTTTAGCTATCTGTAAGGAGGTAATTCTTCTCAATGACCATACGCGTTAGGAGCATTTTTCCTACTGACCATCACACTATTTTATCATAAGTTGTAGATATTTAGCAGGGGTAATATTTAGCAGGGGTTCCCTGAGACCAGAAAGTTATTGCAAGGGTACCTCCATGTTGAAAAGGTTGAGAAAGGCTGCTCTATCCTCATACTTGGTCATGAGTAATGCGCAAGTTCAATGATAGTTCAAAAGTCCATGTCCAAAGGAGGTCTAAACACCACTAAGCAAAGCACACTAAAAACGATGATATAGATACTGTGCATTGGCATAAGAAAACCATCATGGAAGCCATTGGAAAATGTCAGTAAAACTTTTGATCTTTGTCTTTCTAGCTGTTGCTACACAATGGACTGATTTATACATATGGGAGCTGTCAGCCCTAGCAGCAAAATTCCCTTCTTCATTTGAAAGATAAAAGCTTATTGGTTGGTAGAACAACTGCTCTGGCTTTGCTTCTCTTACTTTATCACACGCACACGCATACACACACACACACTTGTCTTCTTGAGGTCATAACTCACATGGCTGCAGTCTTGATGAACTTCTTGAGAAGTTGAGTCCTTCTCGCTGGGGCCTCGCAGAGAAGGGTTTGCGTACTGACCCAGTGCTGTACCTCACTGCAGCGCTGCAGCAGGAGCTCCAGATTGGCTGTTTCTCGGCGCCCTCGCTCTACATGGAACACGTAATCTACAAACTCCAGCTGTGGAAATATAGGATTAATTAAGTCACCATGCCATACTACATTTACAGATCTATTCTTTTAGGATTTATAATTTATATGAGAATATATATTAAAAGACAATATCCACTTAACCAAAACTGGGAGGCTGTAAAATGTTTATCTGCTAAAGATGTCTCATTTTAATTACACTTTTACATATCTGCTAAACTCCTCAGATTGCAATAATAGGCAGGTATGTGATTGTCTACCAGTGCTTGTCTCTGAAATGTAAAAACAGATTACGTTGGGAGTAACAAAGCAAGACAATTGCAGCCCGTCCTGCTGTGAAACAACATGGGGTCTGACTAAATAATTTTCTAAACTGCTGAGCATCTTGAGTAACCTATAAAAACATTCCCAAGCAATTCATTGTAATGTGCATGTGTAAAACACAATGGAACGGGGAGTGCAATGGCAAGATTGTTTTATTTAGATGAACACCTTAAAAGGTGCAGAGAATGCCTAAACCCAAGTGGAAAGGATGCATACAGGATGACAATCCGTGTGCATATCCCAGCAGCTGGGTGTCTCAACTCCCAGTCAATCCTCATATTGGCTGCATCAATATGATTATCTTACTGCACAGTTGCCATTTAGTTAAGGCATACACTATTGCCAAAAGTATTAGGACGCCTGCCTTTACACGCACATGAAATTTAATGTCATCCCAGTCTTAGTCTGTAGGGTTCAATATTGAGTTGGCCCACCCTTTGCAGCTAGAACCGCTTTAACTCTTCTGGGAAGGCTGTCCACAAGGTTTAGGAGTGTGTTTATGGAAATGTTTGACCATTCTTCCAGAAGAACATTTGTGAGGTCAGGCATTGATGTGGACGAGGAGGCCTGGCTCACAGTCTCCGCTCTAATATATTTCAAATGTATTTTAATCAATTTGAGGTCAGGACTCTGTTCAGGCCAGTCAAGTTCCTCCACCTCAAACCCGCTCATCCATGTCTTTATGGACCATGCTTTGTGCACTAGTCCAAATCATTTGGTGGAGGGGGGATTAGGTGTGGGGTTGTCTTTCAGGGGTTGGGCTTGGTCTCTTAGCTCCAGTGAAGGGAACTCTTAAGGCGTCACCATACCAAGATATTTTGGACAATTTCATGTTTCTAACTTTGTGGGAACAGTTTGGGGATGGCCCCTTCTTGTTCCAACATGACTGCACACCAGTGCACCAAGCAAAGGTCCATAAAGACGTGGATGAGTGAGTTTGCGGTGGAGGAACTTGACTACCCTGCACAGAGTCTTGACCTCAACCCCATAAAACACCTTTTGAAAGAATTAGAGAGGAGACAGGGAGCCAGGCTTTTTCCTCCACATCAGTGTTTGACCTCACAAATGCGCTTCTGGAAGAATGGTCAAACATTCCTATAGACGCACTCCTAAACCTTGTGGACAGCCTTCCCAGAAGAGTTGAAGTTGATATAGCTGCAAAGGGTGGGCCAACTCAATACTGAACCCTACAGACTAAGACTGGGATGCCATTAAAGTTCATGTAAAGGCAGGTCTCCTAATACTTGTGGTAATGTAGTGTATCTATACCCGAGAAAAAAAGAAAAAAAAAGAGAAGTAAAATATAGCAGTTTACCGGTCCTTAGATGTGGTGGCTGCAAGAGTTTTATTTTTTCAGGCTTTTTTCATTACTGTCAACTGGTGACCCTGCTAGTAACGCAGTTCCTTTCCTAGGATGACAACACTCAATGTAAAGTACCTATGGAGGAACAGCGTTGTTACCCTAGGAGGCGAAGTGTGTTAGATTACAGAACCACACTCCCTCTCCACAAGATAACAATTTCTGTAGTCTGCAGGGAAAGCTGGGAACACTGCGAACGGATAAGAGTCAACATAGGCAAAGCATAAGCAGAAACATCTTCTAATATCCATCAGTGCAGACCTGATGGGGAACCGCAACACCCAACTATGTATACAAGGTACGGGTTGGTCCTCCACAGGAGCCTGAAAGTTAGTGATGATGTAAGCTGCAACCATTTTGTTGATTTTAGCAACAAAGTGAAGTTAGGCAGACCATGCTAAATCATAGTTAATGTGGAAAAAAAGATTGCCTTTATTTGGCTGATTTAATAAGTGCATTAGTCTCATTAAAATATAGATTTTTAAAACAAAAGTGTAGTTGTCCTTTAAATTATGAATGGACAATGGTCAACTGAAAAATTAAGAGGAGTTTGCCATCATTTGGGTGTTTTCCTAGAATCCTTGGACTGGGAGCCGCAGGATCTTGCAGCACCCAAACTCACTTAATTAAAGTAACCTGCAATACCCTCACAGCAGCTTGTGTCTCTATGAATATTACATGTGCAGAACAGATGCATGCACAAAGCAGCTGACACTTCAATCCATACCCTTCTTCCTTCAGGCCATGGAGATTCACATAGAAATATAACACGTCTGCTCCTGTTGTAATATTGTCTTCATTCCTGCTACTTAAAGCGGAACTAAATGGAAAAAGTAAAAAAACTGCAAGCAAGCAGGCTCTTTATTGCAGAAGAGACATGCTATATCACCTCTGCAATAAAACAAATGTAGCTGCCTGTTTGCAATCTTCTTACCTGCCTGTTCAGGATACCTCGGTGCCAGGAAGAATGTACTCCTATGTGTATTCATAGGAGTTATGTTACTCGGCCTGGCTAATCAAGATGGCCAAAGATCCGGAACCAAGAAAAAGACCCAACAAAGATGTTGACACCGGCATTGAAGTGAGGGGAGGTGAGTATAATTGACAACGCATTAAATAATAATATTTGCGTTTTTGGAAGAAAATACAATTTTTGAAAATTTTCTTCAAGTCCATTGAGGAACACAGGGAATTAGAAACAGCTGGGTTATACTGCCGCCCATAGCAGGTTGGGGTACCGGCAAACAGAAAAGGGCTTTTTGGAGAAAGCAATACACATAGCCAGCAAAAAATAAATAAATTGAGGAATAGGACATGTGCTCCTAAAATGACTCTGTTGAAAAGATTTTGGTGCTAAATACAAAAATCATGTTTTCTCCATCGTCCATTGTGAGAAATGGAGTTTCTGAAACATTTGGACGTCCAATGACAGTCCAACTCAAAAGGTGGCCAACAGCCACTGACAAGTATTGGGAGTAGCCTGGGACACACAGAAGTACTGTCTAACCTTGATCCAGAAAAAATAAAAATAAAAACAACATGGTTCTAAAAAGTATCAGGTCTTCCCTGCTCCAGTAACACATCCTCGGCCGAGGATTGAGGGGCAGAAATCCTAGCTTTTTTTTAAAGAATTTAAGTATTCTTTATTTAAACAATAGTCACACTTATTTTATGAATGAAACCACAGGTATGAGAACACCAGCACGTGAAGTTCTTCCAATGGCAGGGGGAAGAACCAACCTTTTAAACACCAAAACATTGAAAGGTAGCATCAGGAACTTTTTGGTCCAGAGAAACCATCCGGGTGGCTCACCCTAAATCCAAGCTCCCAGACACAGAAGGGAAAATTGAAAAGAACTGAGGGTCAATGGGCAAGGGGGGAGGGGGTTACATTGAGAGTGTATTCCTAGCCCCAAAAGACAGGAAGGGACATTTTTTTCTGATAGATGAGGAAGGAATCAAACAGGGAGTGGACTTCCTTGCCCAATGCTGAACCACCTGAGAGGCCTGATCCAGGCAAAGTGTGCAGGGACTAGGTCCTTCCAAAGTGTTGAGTCCAGAAAGCACACCAGAAATGGTTTGCTGTATGAATATATTTTTCTCTTACTGAAATGTTATACAACTCCATATCAACAGAGCATGTGTGGAAAACATTTTTAGGCTTGAGCTGTTGAGCTCTGTAGACAAAAGCCTTTTTTTAAGCAAATAATCTTAGCTTAGCCTTAAAAATATGTAAACATTTAAATATTAGGTGGAACTTCAGGCAAAGAACTAAATACAGGGAGGAAATACATATATGTTGATGGTTTTACCTGCCTAAGAATTTAATTCTGGTCATTCCCTCTTGTGATACACACTGCTCGACTAGGCAACAAGGTCACTGTGCTACTTCCAGTTTAACATTTTCTGGGCCAGATCCCTTCTAATTGAAAGAGGGTGAAGATGCTAATCGATTGACCAGTGAGAAGACTAAGAAACCAAGTGTGTCTCCTGTCTGGCTGTTCAGTTTAGAAAATGTGTTGAAATCATAGGATCAACTGTACAGAATTACAAAGCTTATGGCGAGTAAAAACAGCAAATGTATTCTCAAGTGTGTATTTAGCTGCTTGCCTGGAGTTTAGCGTTAAAGATTTACCTGCAAATTTTAAATATCGGACTTGATAGATCCAAATTAATATTTTTTAAAGATTAATTATTTTAGTACCGAACATTTTAAATATAATATATACAAACACTTCACATTTAAACAAGGCACAGTGGTGGGAAATTTGCTGCACTAAGCTGAATTACTCTATATTAGTAATGTGTTGAAGATCTTTGGTAACATGATAATATCAATCAGCGGCTCCGTTTGTCATTTCTTAATAGCTTATGTGAGATTTATACAAGACTTTACATGTAACGAGATACCTTGGATGAACGCTGCTTTGGGCAGAATTATTCTTGCGAATACCAAGAGATTGAAGCTCTAGACATTGGCTGAAACAAGTTATTTCTTAAAATAGCCAACATACATTACTATTATAGTTCCAGCCCAACTCTAAAGAGCACCTGTCACCTACACATGGCCAAATCATCAGCAGATATATAAAAAAGTACGCCTTGACTTTCCACCTAATCTGTATAGGGACAAGTACTCTTTACTACCGAACGTGCTACAGCAACAGAATGGTGTGAAAAAGTCCTAAAGAAAACCTGTGCTTAAAGAAATATGTAGGTTGCCATTGCTGACTTCCAGGAAATTTGCATTTTCAGATGGGTGCAATGCTGCTCCCCTGGTCTACTTGGTCTTGGTCCGGTCACCTTCTGAGACACTGCCAAACATGCAAATGAGAAGTTGTGTGTTCTCTTGCTGCATTTTTGCTCAGGCCAGTCACTCAGAAAGTACTGAAGCCAGAGAAAGCTAGGCTAATAGAATTTTCAGATGTAGGTTGGCAAAGGCAGTCTTATAATATAATATTTCTCTTATAACAGGGGCATAACTAGAACCTTCAGGGCCCCGGCTCAAGAAATCATGATGGGTCTAAAAGTGTTTTTACAGACGCTTTTTCCTGGCGTTGGTACTGGCTTTGCAGCTCGTTTTTTTAAACGCCCTGTGTGCATGAGGCCTTATGCCCCGTACACATGGTCAGATTTTCCGACGGAAAATGTTCGATGGGAGCTTGTTGTCGGAAATTCCGACCTTGTGTAGGCTCCATCAGACATTTTCCATCAGAATTTCTGACACAAAATTTGAGAACTGGATCTCAAAATCCGTTGTCGGAAATTCCGACGCGCACAATATTCCACGCATGCTCGGAATCAAGCAGAAGAGCAGCACTGGCTATTGAACGTCATTTTTCTCGGCTCGTCGTCTGTGTTGTACGCCACCGCGTTCTTGACGATCGGAATTTCCGACAAGATTTGTGTGACCGTGTGTATTCAAGACAAGTTTGAGCCAACATCTGTCGGAAAAAAAAATATGGATTTTGTTGTCAGAAAATCCTATCGTGTGTACAGGGCATAAGACAGAATACAACTTTGGAAGCGATGTAATGTATTCTTTTGTTTCCAAGCATGCTTGGTCGTGGTCACAAGATTTTTTCAGTAAAAATACTATACTAATTACACAAAAATTGTTTATTCTGGTATCTTACGAGACAACATTTTCATGCTTGTCCCTTTGGATACTTTCACATGAACTGTGATCGACTCTCGAAAGCTTCAAACCAATGAATAGTTTATCAGACGATTGATCCAAATGTGTTTTTTTCCCCTGCATAGATATCCAGCGGCATTTATTAGTGTGTATCCCTTCCAATAGGACACATTACTCCCACCCAAACCACCAAAATCTGTTACTGATCTGTCCCCGATTGCTCCCACTTCTGACAAGCCTCACCCTTTTAGGACCCAAACCCAATAAAGTTGGGATTGCTGTGTGCTATGAAATCACAGACGGCCACTTATCTTGAAATACAGGGGTGTGACTCACCTTGCCTTTCAATTTACTGATTACCCCATAGCTGCTACATAATGACGCTTGTGACAAAATCCCTGGTTAGTCACTCTAGTTCAGTGTTCATTAGTAATTGTGCTAGAAAATCTGTAGATCCCACATACTGTGTTCTGTCTGACACATCCCCACACTATAAATAGGCCAATAACATGTCACTTGCTGAACATGGTGTTTGTCAGGGTAAAAGGCTGTTCCCGAGGCAATCAGAGGCTTGTCTTTTCACGAGACTATATTTACCACAAGCTGTTTCTTTCCTCTTCTCAAACCAGGTTATTTGCTGTGCCTCTCCTTATTTTTCATGCATGTTATTACCAGATTTCTCACCTTTCCAGGTGCCTGTCCTTTGTGCAACCCTAGCTAGGCTCAATCCTAAATTCACCTCTCTGCTACTCCACTGTTCAAAAAATTTAAAGGAGCACTTTTTAACCAGAGTAATCAAGTCAAATAAACTCCTGGGATATTGATTCGATCACTTAAGTAGCAGGGGTTTGTTAATCTGTTTCAGCTGCTTTGGTGTTTTGGTGTTAATGACATTAACAACAGGTGGACTAGATGGGAAACAATGAGACGACCTTCAAAAACAGGACTGGTTTTACAGGTGGAGGCCACTGACTTTTTTTTTTCCCCATACTCCTCTTTTCTGACTGTTTTTTACTAGTTTTGACTTTGGCTATGGTTAGTGTTATTACTGGTAGCATGAGGCGATAACTGGACCCTATAGAGGTTGCACAGTCAGTCCAACGCCTCCAGGATGGCACATCAATACATGTCATTGCCAGAAGGTTTGCTGCGTCTCCCAGCAGTCGCAAGAGCATGTAGGAGATTCCAGGAGACAGGCAGTTACTCTAGGAGAGCTGGAAAGGGCCGTAGAAGATTGTTAACCCATCAGCAGGACCAGTATCTGCTCCTTTGTGCAAGGAGGAACAGGATGAGCACTGAGCAGAGCCCTATAAAATTACCACCAGCAGGCCACTGGTGTGAATGTCTCTGACCAAACAATCAGAAACAGACTTCATGGAGGGTGGCCTGAGGGCCTGACATCCTTTAGTGGGCCCTGTGCTCACTGCACGTGGAGCTCAATTGGCATTTGCCATTGAACACCAGAATTGTCAGGTTCGCCACTGGCGCCCTGTGCTTTACACAGATGAGAGCAGGTTCACCCTGAGCACATGTGACAGACGTGAAAGGGTCTGGAGAAGCTGTGGAGAATGTTATGCTGCCTGTAAAATCGTTCAGCATGACCGGTTTGGTGGTGGCTCAGTCGTCTCATTAGGAGCATGCACGACGTTGTCAGGCATGCATACAAGCACGTGGAGGCCATACAAGCTACTGAGTATCATTTTGAGTGGCTGCAATGAAATTTCAGCAAAATTTACTAGCCTGCTGCATCATTTTTTTACTTTGGTTTTCGGGGGGTGTTTGAATTCAACCCTCTGTAGGTTGATAATTTTTAATTCCATAAAACGATGTGGCATCCTTTCGTTCCTAACACATTACCCAGTCCATATCAGTATAGATATGTTCAGCATGATATTTTTCACCATTGAGATCTGATGTGTTTTCAAAGTGTTCCTTTAATTTGTTTGGGCAGTGTATTTTATTGACTAAAACTCTCCATCATGGTTCCCTGCTGCTCACTGAATCAACGCTATGTTTAAATGTAAAATATTACAACTTGCTAATCCATAAAGCGGAAATAAACCAAACTGAATTAACGGTTTCCCAAAACAGTCACATTGCAGGCACGCTGTGAATTATAACTGTCATTTGCTTGTGCTCTCCTCTGACCTCCTCTGACCTGTCAAGCTATCAAATGGCTGGTGTAATAACTGATCACATGTGCAGGCGCTAAGATGGCCGTTTCCTTGGCTGTAATGGACAGGAAGGTTAATTTCCACTTTAAAAATGATGGCTTTATTATTTTCGTTCCTTTATTTTCAGCTGGTGATCCATCCACTAACAGACAGAGTGTCGCTATTCTATTATTATATAGGGTTTATTTAGCGCCAACAGTTTGCGCATCACTTTACAACATGAGGGCAGACAGTACAGTAACAATACATTTCAATACAGGAGGAATCAGAGGACTCTGCTCGTTAGAGCTTACAACCTAGGAGGGAGGGTCAAGTAATACACTTTTTCCACATTTTGTTATGTTACAGCCTCATTCCAAAATGGATTAAAATTCATTATTTTTTCTCAAAATTCTACGAACAATACCGCATACAGACATAGTGAAAGAAGTCTGTTTGAAATCTTTGCAAATTTATTAAAAAAAATAAAAAAATAAAATATCACATGTATATAAAGTATTCACAGCCTTTGCTCAATACTTTGTTGAAGCACATTTGACGCCAATTACAGCCTCAAGTCTTTTTGAGTATGGTGCTACAAGCATGGCACACCTATTTTTGGGCAGTTTCTCCCATTCTCCTTTGCAGGACTTCTCAAGCTAGTTCAGGTTGGATGGGGAGCGTTGGTGCACAGGTATTTTCAGACCTCTCCAGAGATGTTCAATCGGGTTCAAGTCAGGGCACTGGTTGGGTCACTCAAGGACATTCACAGAGTTGTCTCTGTAGCTATCTTGGCTGTGTTCTTAGGGTCGTTGTCCTGTTGGAAGATGAACCTTTGCCCCAGTCTGAGGTCCAGAGCACTCTGGAGCAGGTTTTCATCAATGTCTTTGAACATTGCTCTATTCATCTTTCGCTCGATCCTGACTAGTCTCCCAGTTTCTGCCGCTGAAAAACATCCCCACAGCATGATGCTGCCACCACCATGCTTCAATGTAGAGATGGTATTGGCCAGGTTATGACCGGTGCCTGGTTTCCTCCAGAAATGCTTGCCATTCAGGCCAAAGAGTTCAATCTTTGTTTCATCAGAGCAGAGAATTGTGTTTCTCATGGTCTGAGAGTCATTCAGGTGCCTCCAAATTCCAGGCGGGCTGTCATGTGCCTTTTACTGAGGTGTGGCTTCCGTCTGGCCACTCTACCATACAGGCCTGATTAGTGGAGTGCTGCAGAGATGGTTCTTCTGGAAGGTTCTCCTCTCTCCACAGAGAAACTCTGGAGCTCCTTCAGAGTGACCATTAGGTTCTTGGTCACCTCCCTGACTAAGGCCCTTCTCCCCCAATCGCTCAGTTTGGCAGAGTGGCCAACTCTAGGAAGTGTCCTGGTGGTTCCAAACTTCTCCCATATACGGATGATGGAGGCTACTGTGCTCATTGGGACTGCTGCAGAAATGTTTCTGTACCCTTCCCCAGATCTGAGCCTCGATACAATCCTGTCTTGGAGGTCAACAGACAATTCCTTGGACTTCATGGCTTGGTTTGTGCTCTGACATGCACTGTTAACTGTGGGACCTTATATAGACAGGTGTGTGCCTTTCCAAATCATGTCCAATCAACTAATTTACCACAGGTGGAGTCCAATCAAGTTGTAGAAACATCTCAAGGATGATCAGTGGAAGCAGGATGCACCTATGCTCAATTTTGAGTGTCATGGCAAAAGCTGTGAATACTTATGGGCATGTGATTTTTTTTTTTTTTAATAAACTTGAAAAGACTTCAAACAAACTTCTTTCACGTGGTCTTTATGGAGTATTGTTTGTAGAATTATGTAGTAATAAGTTTAATCCATTTTGGAATAAGGCTGTAACAAACTGTGGAAAAAGTGAAGCACTGTGAATACTTTCTGGATGCAATTTAACTGTGGGGGATGAGCTGATTGAGAAAATCCAAGTACAGGTGTTAGGTGTGGGCAGAATCAGCTTCTCTAAGGTGGAGGGTTTTCAAAGATAGTCTAAAAGCAAACAAACAGAGTAGGAGATAATCAGACAGATTATTGGTGTAGGGAGTTCCATAGGATGGGAGAGGCTCTGGAAGAGTCCTGGAGGTGAGCATGGGAGGAGGTGACGAGGGAGCTAGAGCAGGAGGTCGTGGGAAAAATTAAGAGAACGATTAGGTTGGTATTTTGAGACTAGCCTAGTGATGTAGGTGGGGGCTGAGTTGTGGATGGCTTTGTAAGTGGTTGTTAGTATTTTGTAATTTTTTTGTAATGTATTTTGTAGTATTTATAATTAAATTAGTTGGGTGAGCGGAAGCCAATGGAAAGATTGGCAGAGAGCAGTAGCAGACACTGTGCGGTTTGTAAGGTGGATGAGTCTGGCAGTGGCAGTAGCATTCATGATGGACTGAAGGGGGGAGAGCATATGTAAAGCTAAGCCAATGAGAAGGGAGTTGCAGTAGTCAAGGAAAGAGATGACCAGGGAGTGAACTAGGAGCTTTGTGGTGTCATTGGTTAGAAAGGCGTATTTTGGAGATGTTGAGGAGGTTGAGGCGGCAAGATTTGGACAGTGATCGGATGTGGGGCCTAAAGGGTAGATCAGAGTCCAGGGTTACACCTAGAACTATGGTGGAGCAATGGAGACACCCTTTGACAGCAGGAGTCGGTCTGGGTAGAGGGTAGTGTTAGATGATTTGCAGATTTAGATGGACGTGACAAACATAATAAAGTGGCAGTAAATCCAAAAAACGTATGCGGTAAGGACAACCTACCCAACCCATCTGACAGTGTTGAGGCCTGGCAACCAGTGCTGCATCATAGGAGAAAGAGGAGAGTACCATGTTTCATCGTACCTGCAAGTGCCAGGTTTAGGTCCAATGGAGGAAAGAAAACCGGGGATCGAAGAAAAGATGAGGCGGAAGATGGATGGATAATTATTCCTTTAAGCCCTGCCCTAATCAATGACAGAACAGGAGCTGTAGTATGAAGGCATTCCCATTCTCAATTTAGATATGGCCAACCCAACCCCACCTCACCTCACACATGACCCCAGATAGCCAATTTTACAAAGCAGAATTCACATCAAGAGGGATTCTTGATTCCTCCTTTATAGCTCTCAATCCTGTTTTGCGGTCTGCAGATGGCTAAATGTAAAAAAAAAAATCAAGTTTCAGCCTGGGCTAATGACGAGAGCTTTCAGAGCACAGGGAATGGAAATACAGGGCTACGAGTTTATATTTTCAAAGCAGTTTGGTGTCAGGATGTTTTAGAAGTGTCTGTTCCAACCATCAGGTGTTTACTGGCTTACAAATAATGAAGCAAATGCAACCGCTTGCCAGCATCGTTCAATCAGTTCTAAATGGTGCCTAATTCTGTCTGATTGGCTCACCTCATGCACGCAGCTGAAAAGTTCCCAATGAAAAGCACTCAGGTGATTGGCTAGATCTTCTGCCTCTATTCGATGAATATGGGAATCCTCAGGAGGCAGCTGGACCTCTTCTGGCAAGGGAACCTAAGAGAAAATGATGTGTTTGTATTTATATGCTGCCAACATAAGGAGGTTCTACAAAGACATTTACTAAAATATACAACAAGTTTGTTGCCATCTGATCAGCGGCATCAAAGACATAATCCCTTTGAGTCACAATTTTTGGACAAGTCAAGAAGTGAATGCTGTTCTTGGATACCTATGCCTAGCCACTGACGGCAGACTTACCATCAGTGGCAGGCTGCAGCGATGCAGCTGTACACTGATCAATGATTTTTCCATAGGGCCTTGAATTCTCTCCAAATTTGGCTTAATCTGGCCAGCACCAAGTCCTCATTTCCATTAGTGGTTAGGGCTAAGCCACATTTTGACAGTCCCCTCAACCACTCTCCACGATTTTTCATCGTCTGTCAATCAATCTCTGAAGATCCAATGCAAACACCTCTTTAGAGGGCAACACAAGTGTAAATGACCCCTTAGTTTTCACTGCCCATGGAGGCTCTTGCATTTGAGAGATGAATCACAGGAGGTAGGGCTTAGCTTTAAAATAAGGTGAGGTTTTATCCTGACTTAGAGAGAAGCTTCTCTGTATAACTCTGTTACCTGCTTTTGTAGGTTATCTTCAATTTACGAATTTAAGCCAGCCATAGACGGTTCAAATCTCAGCCAGTTCAGCAGGAACCGGCCGAGATTGGGACCATGTATGGGCAGGCTGAATGTACCCAAGTTAATCGATCAACTTGGGTACAGCCATCCTGTTGGACTTTACATGCGATCAATGCTAGCGGCTGTTATAGCAACACAATAACACAATGGCTCTGCAGCAGGGATTCCCCCATCAAGACTGATGTGTTTATGGTGGAATTGAGTGGCTCAGTCTATGGCTGGCCTTACAATATTCTGCTGTGATCCGCTGTTCCCTGCTTCACCACCAACTTCTTTTCTGACCTCATCGGGAGCCTGCTGTCTCTTCTAAGTTTAGGGAGCTGGCCCCTTGATGATGCACTACAGGTCTGCCCTCCTCCAGAGATTTGTCTAAAAATCTAAAGCCTCCTGAGATATGTGATGTTCATATTCTACGAGGCACCAGAAGCAGAGGCACATTATTCTAGCCTAGGCAAGTATGGAGACAGAGGGGTGGATAGAGTGGAAAAAAATAACTAAACGCAAAGAAAAAAGATTTGCTCTTCACCATTGTGAAGGAAGGATGAATCCAGTGAAGGAAATTCTATCATGTGAACGAAGGTCCTCTTTGAAGCCTAACTCCAGGCTCTCTGATGACAACAGAGCCACTCTCTGCCTCAATACACTTTGAGGTCATGACCACCTGCACTCAAATGCCTTCCTCTTCTTGGATTGAGTGATGTCATTCAACCCAAAAACTAGAGGACATCTTGAGCAAAGAGGTACTGCAGAGGACATCTCTAGATTAAAATGTGAGTACTGCAGTTTGAGGTTTTTTTTTTTTTTTAAGTACATTTAAAAAAAATAATTTAGCCTGCAGTTGGACTATAAAGGTGTCTGAACTAAAACATTACTGCTACCAGGTTTTAGGCCAGGTTCACTTTAAGCAATTTTCAGAGACTTGCTGGATTCAAACTAAAAACATAAATAAAATTAGTATATCAAAAGAAAAAACGGTTTCTTACCAAAGAGCACAGCTCATCCCGATTACATGCAAACAAATGACTGTTAATGCCCAAAGTGGTAAAGATGCAACCGTCATCCGGCTTCAGGAGAACCTTGTCTGTAGACAGAGAGAAAGAAACTGAGCATAGAAAATATTACAAACCTCAGAATGTAATTCAAATCTACTACAGAAAAACTACAAAGAGTTTGTTTTTAAGGGTTAAGCCCACCCAAAACGGATATTCAGATATAGATAGGCACACACTTTATGTATTTCTCAGGAATTTACTGAGGTAAGATCTCTACCACAGCAAGATCCCTGTGAGTTCCTCCATCCCCATAAGATTCTCGTGCCCCCCATGCCAGGAGAACACAATAGCTCCACAGGAGGGAATCAGTGATTTTCTTTTCTGCAACCCGTAGCTGCAGCCCACCATCTATGGCCTGCCTAGCTCTCACTCTGCAATGTAGAATGTATAAGGCAGAGTGCAGTGACTCATTAAAGCCCGATACACACGGGCCGAATGTTGGGAGACATCAGGCGGTTTAATAAAAAAATCGCCCGACATTCAGCACGTGCGTATGTCAGTTGATATGTCAGTTGATTCGTCAGAAGCTGGCTGTTCGGCCAGCTTCTGTCGGACAAGGATGCTGTAAAACCACCAGCCAACCGGCTCCCAATCAGTGCTCTCAGCCAATGGATCGTTAGTATAGCGTCTCCGACCGGAGCTGTCAGGTTTTTTTTGTTCAATGCAGCGAAAAAAAAAAAACTGTTAGTGCGTACCAGGTTTAAGAAGCTTCCAAAAATGCCTTAACTGCCTTAACATGGTTGGATAAAAGGAATAGCCACAGTAGGTTTATCTGTTTTCTACTAAATAAAAACAAAAGCCCACATGTTTCAGGAGCTCCAGGGGTCCCCCTTCATCAGAGCTCTGTACACGGGAGAAATTGATGTGATGAAAATTAACTCAAGGATAATGCCATAATGCCAGATAGTTGATGTAACGGTTAGAGCAAGCTTCTGGTGTACAGAGGGATTAAAGGGATTGTAAAGTCTCGTTTTTTTATTCTATTATAACATGTTATACTCACCTGCTCTGTGTAAGGATTTTGCACAGGGCAGCCCCGATCCTCCTCTTCTCGGGTCCCCCACTGTTGCTCCTGGCCCCTCCCTCCTGTTGAGTGCCCACACAGCAAGCAGCTTGCTGTGGGGGCACCCGAGCCGAGTTACAGCTCTGTGTGTTCATTCAGACACAGAGATGTGGTTCGGCCCCCCCTCCCCTCTCTCCTCATTGGCTGTGTTTGATTGACAGCAGCGGGAGCCAATGGCTGCTGCTGTGTCTCAGACAATCAGGAGGGAGAGTCTAGGACGGCCGAGGCAATCGTGGACATCGCAGGATTGAGAGGCGGCTCAGGTAAGTATTAGGGGCTACTGAACACAGAAGGCTTTTTATCTTAATGCATAGAACGTATTAAGATAAAAAAAACCTTCTGCCTTTACAATCAATCACTTTCATTTGCTGGATCTTTCCTAAAAAGGTGGTCTTCTCTTCCTTCCAGGGATCCAGTACTGTCATAGGGTGGGAGCAAAGTGAGTAAACCAAATTAATACACAGGGTGTCCTCTTCTCACTCCTAGTGACTGAACAGAGCAAAGGGAAGGTGAATACTTTGCTGCTATGAAGGGGAGTAATTATAAAATTGTATATTTATTGACAATTTTGGTTGAAAATGCAGACGGTTCTAAACATTTTCACATGGTTTTAAACCCACATGACAGGTGCACTTCTTGAAACACAAAATGTCCCCACACTAGGCAGCTCTGTCAATCCAGCACTTGTACCCCTGCTCCGTGCCTTCACTGTCAGAGCTCCTCATTGTTCTAGAATGATGGAAGTGCTGACACACCGCTTGGAGACCAACATAGAGGATGCTAAGCCATCAGCATGCTAACAAGATTGATTAGCTTCTCCGGCTTCTAACAAGATTCTCTGGGGACCCTTTCTGGCTTACCAGTTATGTGAATTTAGCTCCCTGCTAATAGGGTCTCTTTAATCAGGACCGTAAATTCTGACATAGGCTACTGCAAAATCTCATCCTATTTCCCCACATTTAAAGTGTCACTAAACATACAATTACTGGATAGTTTATGCAAAAAGTAAGTGATCAAATTGTTAGCCAAAGAACTTGTAAAAATATCATTAGATCATCAGAGTTGATATTTTCTAAAGATCAAATTGGTGTACAACTGATATTTCAAATTTGGGTGGCCACCAATGGGTTGAATCAACTTTGCTTATTTGCATTTCCCAGGGACTCCAGTGAAACCGAGTTCCTGTGCTAGTTTCCTACTTCTCTACCCTTTACAAGCCATATAGAAGGTGCCCTCTCTCACAATTTTATTGGTTTTTGGAAGACCCATCACAAGAGAGTGCCCAAATTAGGTTTATAGTGGCTGCTACAGTTGGTGAAGCTGGGAATTCAGGTGGGAAAGTCAACGTTGGAGTCTAGGAGATGTATATTAGAGAATGTTAAACATGTTAAGAGATTATATGGTTGCTATGGCTAACTGTGCTGAGCTCATCCCAATTGATCTTTCCATCACTTTGCTGAAGAAATCTGATAATGTAACATTTTCATTTCATGATTCATAAACATAGTTGCAAATTAAGAATCTCCTCTTTTAATTAGCCCATAGCAAGGAAATTCTCAGATACATTAGGCCAGATACAGCATCAAGCTATAATAGCAGGTAAAGGCATGTTAAAGTAGCCTTTCTAGAAATATGATCATACATATGATACAAATACTGCTTGAGAGGTCACTGTGGAATGCCAGGAAGTGCAAATAGTAGGCACCTCCAGGGGATGGGACCAGCACTAGTGACTTGGAAGCCTTGGGAGTAACTAGCAAGACAGTTTTGGGGTCCTAGCACTCTGTATGCTGTAGAGGTACCGGATATACATATTATAAAGCTATAGTTATACAGGATTTATATAGAGCCAACAGTTAGCGCATAATTTTACAACATAAACGGAGAGCGTACAATTAAAGTGGAACTTTTGTTTCAAGCCCTACTCCCCCCTCCTCTTCTACCTATTTTTTAGTGGGGGGAGTGGGTACCTAGTTTTGATAGGTACTGGCTCCCACTTCCATTCGGAAGTTCGCCCCTAAACAACCTTCTGGGACACATCAAAGGGCCCAGAAGGCTGCTGGACCATTTACAAAGTGCAGCGCAAGGAATCACAGTCGGCTTTCCACAGTAAACATCCTGGTGCAGGGGATCGCAAGACCAGCGAAAAACTGGCCCAGGTGAGAGCGGTGCTGGATGCATGGATAGGTACAGTATCTCATAAAAGTGAGTACACCCCTCACATTTTTCTAAATATTTTATTATATCTTTTCATGTGACAACACTGAAGAAATTACACTTTACATTGTAGCAAAGTAGTGAGTGTACAGCTTGTATAACAATGTAAATCTGCTGTCCCCAAAATAACTCAACACACAGCCATTAATGTCTAAACTGCCGGCAACAAAAGTGAGTACACCCCGAGTAAAAATGTCCAAATTGGGCACAATCAGCCATTTTCCCTCCCCGGTGTCATGTGACTCGTTCACGTTACAAGGTCTCAGGTGTGAATGGGGAGTGGGTGTGTTAAATTTGGTGTTATCGCTCTCACTCTCTTGTACTGGTCACTGGAAGTTCAACATGGCACCGCATGGCAAAGAACTGAAAACAAGAATTGTTACTCCACCTAAAGATGGCCTAGGCTATAAGAAGGTTGCCAAGACCCTGAAACGGAGCTGCAGCACAGTGGCTAAGACCATACAGCGGTTAAACAGGACAGGTTCCACTCAGAAGAGGCCTCGCCATGGTCGACCAAAGAAGTTGAGTGCACGTGCTCAGCGTCATATTCAGAGGCTGTCTTTGGGAAATAGACGTATGAGTGCTGCCAGCATTGCTGCAGAGGTTGAAGGAGTGGGGGGGTCAGCCTGTAAGTGCTCAGACCATAGGTTGCATACTGCAACAAATTGGTCTGCATGGCTGTCATCTCAGAAGGAAACCTCTTCTAAAGATGATGCACAAGAAAGCCGCAGTTTGCTGAGGACAAGCAGACTAAGGACATGGATTACTGGAACCATGTCCTGTGGTCTGATGAGACCAAGATAAACTTATTTGGTTCAGATGGTGTCAAGCGTGTGTGGCGGCAACCAGATGAGGAGTACAAAGACAAGTGTGTCTTGCCTACATTCAAGCATGGTGGTGGGAGTGTCATGGTCTGGGGCTGCATGAGTGCTGCTGGCACTAGGGAGCTACAGTTCATTGAGGGAACCATGAATGCCAACATGTACTGTGACATACTGAAGCAGAGCATTTTCCCCTCCCTTCAGAGACTGGGCCGCAGGGCAGTATTCCAACGTGATAATGACCCCAAACACAACTCCAAGACGATTACAGCCTTGCTAAAGAAGCTGAGGGTAAAGGTGATGGACTGACCAAGCATGTCTCCAGACCTAAACCCTATTGAGCATCTGTGGGGCATCCTCAAATGGAAGGTGGAGGAGCGCAAGGTCTCCAACATCCATCAGCTCCGTGATGTCGTCATGAAGGAGTGGAAGAGGACTCCAGTGCCAACCTGTGATGCTCTGCTGAGCTCCATGCCCAAGAAGGTTAAGGCAGTGCTGGAAAATAATGGTGACCACACAAAATATTGACACTTTGGGCCCAATTTGGACATTTTCACTTAGGGGTGTACTCACTTTTGTTGCCAGCGGTTTAGACATTAATGGCTCTGTGGAGTTATTTTGGGGACAGCAAATTTACACTGTTTTACAAGCTGTACACTCACTACTTTACATTGTAGCAAAGTGTCATTTCTTCAGTGTTGTCACATGAAAAGATATAATAAAATATTTACATATATGTGAGGGGTGTACTGATTTTTTGAGATACTGTAAGAGTCCTTTTATTAAAAGTCAGCAGCTACAGTATTTTACATGGTGAAGAGCCTCTTTAAGGTAGTCACAGATGGATCGAAATCCGGTTTAGCAGGGATAAGATGAGTTTCGATCAGTGTGTGACCGCACTGTTCAACAGTAATTCCCTAAACAATTAAAGAGACCCTAGAGACCATTAATGTGAACAATAAGCTTCCTATAAAACTTTATTAGCATTAGTCATACCTCCCAGCTTTATGAGATTGGAAAGAGGGACAAAAAGTAGCCACACCCCTGCAGCGGACCATTAAGAATTAACATGCAAAACATGATAGGACTTTACTACTATTTTTCCTTTATACTGGCTTTTCATATTGACAAACGTAACAATTTAGGGTTTGGGTCAAAAGTTTATCAGAGTATAATACTTTTATAAATAGCACATTGTTAATAGTTTTTAAATACTGGTCCAAAAAAAGAGGGACAACCAAGGAGGATAGAGGGACAACCAAGGAGGATAGAGGGACAGTGCCTCCAAATGAGGGAACATTGGAAGCTATGGTATTAGTGGTGTTTGGTGGTTAGCACGTATGTCTTGCATTAATGATATTTTTGGTTTAAATTTCAGCGAGGAGTTTGCATGTTTGCCTAGGTTTCCCCTGGGTACTCCAGACATGCTGGCAAGTTAAGTGGCTCCTGTCTAAATTGGCCACTTACACCAACGCTGGTACTTTTTTTACTCCCATCATTTCTTCAGTGTATGCCCAGGCCCTTATTTTGGAATTTCTGGACTGACACCAATGATGGGGCTTATTTCACAGCCGCTGACACAAAACAGTGGGACTTGTTATGCTACGGACACCAACAATGGAGCTTAACCTATCCCACTGATACCAATAATAGGACAGATTTTACTCCCACTGACACCAATGATAGAGCTTATTTTACTCTCAGAGACACCAACTATGGGAATTTTTTTTACTCCCATCTTCTCTCCAGTATACGCCTAGGCTCCTGTTTGGGAGGTCTCCTTTCAGGAATTTCCAGCAAAATAGGCAAACACTGTTCACTTTGCAAGGAAATTTTCCTTTAGCTTGGTGCAAATTAGCTTTGCAAAGAATATATAATCACATGCAAGATGACTAGATGATGGAAGCCAGCAGAGCCTCAACTCATTCACTAAGCTAGGAAAAAAAACCCTGAAAAGTTAAAATTCCCTTGCAAAGTGGACAGCCTTTAACCCTAGAGTCTCACTCTTTTTGCCTCCAGCCCCTAAGTCTCACTCTTTCCGCTTCATTCTTCATAAAGTAATATTATTGAAGAGTCAAACCCTTGCAAATACCATGGTAGGTGGACCTAGGAGACCTTGTCACCTGGGTCTTTGACAAATAGGTTTAGCAAGCATCTACCCAAAGCTGAAATGTTAGTTTTGGTTGAACTGAACCTTTAAGAAGGTACAAATGCTGTCATTCTTCAAAGAGACAGAGACACGCTCCGCCAGCCTCTTTACATCTCTCTGACATTCACAGGCACTGACAGAATGCCTCTCAGATACGAAAGGCACTATGAGCACTGCCTCCCTTTCCAGAGCCAAACACACACAGATCCAAGCTGTACGGGCTTTCCACACATGTACGCTCCCGCTATGGCTGCCTAGACCCCCTCCCATCACTCCACACACATACATTCACTCACGTGCTCAAGCTGTGACACATTCTTACTAGTACTGACAGACCTGCTCCAGAAATAGTCACCCACCCCCAATCCTTTTCCTGAGATCTTTTCGAAGTATCTTTAGGAAGACATTTAACATTTAATGGGCCAGAATTGTGAGCACCAAAAGAAACAAAGATCAGTTTTCTGCAAATAGCAAGCAATTCATTTTCTTCTTTCATCTGCACAGAGCAACAAAGCATCTGGAATATGAGCAGCGGCTCCACAAATCAATTTTCAATCAATCATTTTTATTTCGGGTCAGTTGTCAAATTTTTGAAAATGTATTTCATTGCATTTACAATATTTAGGCAAGGGGAAAAAAAAATAGTGCTTACAGACAAAAGTCTCCCAACCAGGTTTCCCAATTTTGTAGGATGAGTCATCTCCAGGCTCTACTGAGATGTTCACGTCAGCATTTGTTTTCAAGTTTATCATCTAACTCATGCTTTCCATAGTGGTGTCCTCAGCGTTACACATACTAATAATGCCATACCACACATACCAGACATGGTATGAACTGCAGGCTCTCCATCATCTATTGCATAAGACAGCTTATCAAAGATGATCACTATGCCAATACCCCATACAAAATTGCAATCATTAAAGGCCTTAAAGACCATGTTTGTAAGAGCCTTAATGACCAGGAATGCAAAAACGACTTATTCTTCCTGTTCAAATTTATATGTCATAGTTGCCATTATTATGTCCTGGAATTTAGGGCACTGTACCTCTATGGTCACATCCAACAGGCTGTCTCGTAGAATCCAGGACAATGTACAGAGTTGGTAGCAGGTGGCAAGTGCTGGTACTGTTGGATGGAGTGATCTCCAAGCCCAAGAGCAACAGCACAGTTCCACTCGAAGGAGAATGGCAGAGCAGCAGTGCAAAAGTCTATAAATCAGGGAAGTAACCACTAAAAGCCAATATAAACATGAACTTTATTTTTGAGCTCATTGACACCAGTCATGGGTCTTGTTTTATTACACTGTTACCAATGACAGGAGATGTTTTATTCCCACTAACATCATTGATGGAGCTTATATCACTGCCACCAACAACGGGACTTATTTTATGCTATGGACACCAATGATGGGGCTTATTTTATCCCAATGAAAGGACATTTCTTACTCCCACTGACACAAATGATGGGGCTTATTTTATCCCACTGATACCAATGTTAGGACATATTTTATTCCCATGAATACCAATGAGGAGACTTATGTTATCAACCCGATACCAATGATAGGTCTTTTTTTACTCCCAGTGACACCAACGAGGGTGCTTTTTTTATCCCACTGATACCAAAGACAGGGCATTTGACAATGATTTGACAATGATGGGGCTTATTTTATCCCACAGACACCAACTTTGGGACTTTTTTTTTACTAAAATCTTTTCTTCTGTGTCTGCCCAGGCCCTTCTTTGGGAATTTCTGTACTGACACCAATGATGGGGATTATTTCACAGCCGCCAACAATGGGACTTGTTTTATGCTACAGACACCAAGGATGGAGCTTAACATATCCAACTGATACCAATAATAGGCAGGGCCACTGATAAGGCAGTACAGCCAGCCCTCCTGTACTGGGCCTGGGCCCCATCAGTTCAAAAGGGAGGCCTGGGCACCTGCTGAGCAGGGGGGTCGGCTGTACAGTCTTATTGCATACACCAATCCTCTTCTGCCTCCCTCTGCAGCAGTGCCAGCTTCTCCTCTTCTTTCCCACTCTGGATGCAATACAGGGGGCTTGGTTCTAGCAAATGCACCACTTCCATCTGCTGTCTGGACCCAGTGTGTCCCTTTCACCCGCAGTGATGCCATATTCCCTCCTCTCTAAACCAGCAGCTGCTGTGGGCACACAGGCAATGTTTTCGGAGTGTCATTTATTGTCCCCTCGCAGTCCTGAATGAACACAGTGAGCGATCGGTACCAATCATTCCTGTGTCCATTCCTCAGTAAAGCTTAGTAAACTGTTTACTATGCTTCAGTTTGTGATTGAGCAAGAAGCCCCAGAGCGCTTCTTATTCATTTTGTGAAGCTTAGGCTACAGAGAAAGGGGCTGATAAATCTCTGTCTCAAGTCGCTTTCGTCTGGTGGAAGGGGGCCCTGTCAGATAGAAATAACGGGGGTCCCATACAGCCTAACAGCAGCCCTGATAATAGGACATATTTTACTCCCACTGACACCAATGAAAGAGCCACAGGCACAAACTATGAGACTTTTTTTTTTACTCCCATCATCTCTTCAGTATATGCCCAGGCTCGTGTTGGGGAATGTTTAGCCATATGATCCTCAGCTTGTTAAATCTTCCCCCTTCACTTTTGTCCTTCCCACCTCAAATGTACAAAATTCTGTTAATAAATGCACATTGGGTCCCTAGGTGCTTTATCTCAGTGTCCTCATTCTTTGTGTTCCTAGTTTATCACAATGTGCTTTGATGGAAACAAAAAAGCATTACGCCAGGTCACCTTAGAAACTTTGCAGCAGAGATTTGTAGTAGCTATAAATCCATCTGCTTTTTTCTCTAGTGATTTCTAGCTACAAATCACTGGTGTGCCATGGCCAACTGCAACTACAATGGATCCTATAACATGCCACAGAAGCTGGCAAAATTATAGATACAGTGGGGAAAATTATTTGATCCCTTGCAGATTCTGTAAGTTTACTCACTTATAAAGAAATGAAGGGTCTATAACGTTTATCATAGGTGTATTTTAAATGATAGAGACAGAATATCAACCAAAAATCCAGAAAAAAAATACAATACAAATGTTGTAAATTGAGTTGCAGCTCAGTGAGTAAAATAAGCATTAGCCCCTACCAACCAACAATAATTCTGGCTCCCACAGACTGGCTACATGTGGTACACAGATTAGTCCTGTCAATTTAACAAGGATCTCATAACGACAACTTGTTATGTGTTTAAAAGACACCTGTCCACAGAAACTCTTCTATTCAAATCTCACCATCATGGGCAAGCCAATCTCCCTCCACCAATCCTTACTACATTCTATAGGGGAAGCATTGAAAGCATGCTGACCAGCTGCATCATTGTCTGGTATGGGAACTGCAGTTCTGCTGACCACAAGACCCTGCAGCGGCTAGTGAAGACGGCTGAAAAGATTATTGGTGTCTCTCCCCTCCATCCTGGACATTTTCCATACACGGTGCTCCAGCAAAGCTACCAGTATCGTGAGGGATCCTATCCATCCTTCCCACAGTCTCTTTCAGCTCTTGCCATCAGGTAGAAGGTACCGGCGTATCAAAACCAGGACTGTCAGACTGCTCAACAGTTTTTTCCCCCGGGCTGTGAGAGCCCTCAACTCCAATCCTCTTTGAAACCTTTTCTACAACCTATAAATTGTGACCAGGAACGTCTCACATCTCCTCCTTTTTAATCTTGAATATGCACTAGACACTTTTATAAACACTTGCTGCTACAAAGACTTTTGGAAACATATAGTATATGTACAGTTACGTAGTTCCCAGATGTGTATAGGTTTTTTTATTGGTGTTTTTATTCATTGTATATTTATTTATAATTATGTTTAATTTGTATGTAGCACCGTGGCCCTGTGGGATACGACATTTCGTTCTACTGTATGTTCTTACGTGTAGCAGAATGACAATAAGGCTTGACTTGACTTGAAGACCAAAGAGCTGTCAAAGGATGTCAGGGACAATATTGTAGACCTGCACAAGGCTGGAATGAGCTACAAGACCATCAGCAAGAAGCTTGGTAATACGGAGACAACTGTTGGATCAATTATTCGCAAATGGAAGAAATACAAAATAACAACTATCAGTCTCCCTCGGTCTGGAGCTCCATGCAAGATTTCACCTGATGGGATAAAAATGATCATGAGAAAAGTAAAGGATCAGCCCAGTACTGGAGGAGCTTGTGAATGATCTCAGTTGGGACCACAGTCATCAAACAAACTATTGGCAACACAATACGCTAGCATGGATTGAAATCCTGCTGCGCCCGCAAGATCCCCCTCCTCAAGAAGGCACATGTACAGGCCGTCTGAAGTTTGCCAATGAACATCTAAATGATTCAGAGGATTGGGAAAAAGTGCTGTGGACAGATGAGACCAAAATTGAGCTTTTTTGGCATTAACTTGACTGGTCGTGTTTTTAGGAAGAAAAATGCTGACTATGACCCTAAGAACACCATTCCTACAGTCAAGCACAAAGGCGGAAACATTATGCTTTGGTGATATTTCTCTGCTAAAAAGGTACAGGCCAACTTTGCTGCATTGAGGGGCCAATGAACGAGGCCATATATTGTAAGATCTTGGTTGAGAGCCTTCTTCCCTCAGCCAGAGCACTGAAGGTGGGTCTGGGATGGGTCTTCCAGCAAGACAATAACCCAAAACATACTTCCAAGGCAATAAAGGAGTGGATCAAGAAGAAGAACATTAAGGTCATGGAGTGGCCTAGCCAGTCTCCAGACCCTAATCCTACAAAAAACTTATAGAGGAAACTGAAACTTCGAGTTGCCAAGCGACAGCCAAAAAACCTTAACCCGACCGGCTCACGTAGATATACTGCTGCAGAATGGCACCGCTGGGTGAAACCCCGTATGGGTACGTCTTTCCATTTAAGAGCCGCCAGAGGGCACGCGCGCTACACGGCGGGGGACCTAATGCACATGCATCAATTGCGTGCACGAGAGCCAGCATGGGTATTTGTGTGTGTAAACACACAAATCCTGTTCTGTCAGGGGAGAGGAGACATATCGTTTGTTCCTACTAAGTAGGAACAACGATATGTCTCCTCCCCCAGTCAGTCCTATCCTCATACAGTTAGAACACATCTAGAGAACACACATTTAACCCCTTGATCGCCCCCTAGTGTTAACCCCTTCCCTACCAGTGACATTTACACAGTATTCAGCGCATATTTATAGCACTGATCGCTGTATAAATGTCAATGGTCCCAAAAAATGTGCCAAAAGTGTCCGATCTGTCCGTCACAATACCGCTAAAAAAAACGTAGATCACCGTCATTACTAGTAAAAAAAATAAATAAAAATGGCATAACTCTTTCCAATAGTCTATAGACGCTATAACTTTTGCGCAAACCAATCAATATGCGCTTATTGTGATTTTTTTTTTTTTTTTTTTTTTTTTACCAAAAATATGTAAAATATATATTGGCCTAAACTGATTGCTTTTTTAAAAAAAAATTGGGGATATTATAGCAAAAAGTAAAAAATCTTTTTTCAAAATTGTCACTCTTTTTTTGTTTATGAAATAAAAACCTCAGAGGTGATCAAATACCACCAAAAGAAAGCTCTATTTGTGGGGGAAAAAAAAGGATGCAAAATTTGTCTGGGTACAGCATTGCATGACCGCGCAATTGTCAGTTAAAGCAATGCAGTGCGAAATTGTAAAAAGTGCTCTGGCTCCACACAGTAGCCTGTGTACCTTTGTGCTCCAGCAATCAGAATGTACTGAGTTGATTGTGAAGTGACTAACAGCATATGGAACAACGCAAGCCACTACTAGGACACATAGAAAACAATTTTTTCTAAGTGGGTCCCGTTTACACTACAATGTGCCCTGTTTACAATGTAATGTGCCTTGCAGGAAAAAATATAGATGCTGCATTTTTCTGTAGTGGATAGCGTCATAGGTCACTAGGCTATAGTGCAGCTCACTGCGCTGATGTGCCAAGACCCGAATGAAGTGTACATTTGTACAGTCTCAATAAAGTTGAAAAAAGCACATCACAGTGCCCCCTCCCTGTCCAGTAAAACAGACGCTATCCTGCATGCTAAAATGGAGCCATTCAGCATGCATGTAGTGTGACCCCACGTATGCAGTTCTTTCCACTCAACACATCTTTGCTGGGGAAAGAACTTGGGCCCCCACACAAAAGATTACAGAATTGAGTCCCTTACAGCTGACTAGCTGTGTGTTAAATCTTTTGTGATAAAAATAAAAAATCTTCAATAAAGAATTCAACATTTTCCTCTTTTACATGAAGATGTTCAATGACATGCGGCCTTCAGCTCATTAACTTTTACATAAGCGAAAGAAGTGTATTCAGTCTCAGCCCTTACCGGTTACGTCAGCTCTGCTTGTTAGAGAAGGTGCTGCCATAGAAACCCATGCAGTTATTCGAGTATATATTCTAGCACTTCTCCTAAAAAGCAATGCTTTCCTGTGGAAGTTAATGAGCTGTAAGACACCAACCAGCCTCCCTATGTAATGGGAAGGAGTTTTCCTATTCACGATTTCCCTGAGCACCTCTTGAAATGACGGTTAGTGATACATCAGTCTCAGCAATATACTACAGATGAAGTTCCTAAAAGGAAGCATTTAGATCATTTTTATTTATTGTACACAGATTTTAATTTAACAGAGGGCCCACAGGTATCCTTCTGCCTTATACCATTTCTGCCATATGGCTCAATGAACACTTTAGAGTCTATTTATCAATGCGTTTACAAAAGATTTGCACAACTTTCTCCCATCTTTCCTATATGATCCTTTTAGACATATGGGACGAATCTTGATGATAAACAGACCCCTTTATGTAGATCTGTTTGAATGAATGGACCTCAGGCCCCCTTCACATCTGAGCGTTTTGTAGCATGAAGCCTGAAGCTACAAAACGCTTGAGGAGAAAAAATCCATTATTCTCTATGGAGATGGTTCATATCTTCACTCCAAGTCACCTGAAGCCCAACGCCTGAAGCTTAAACAAGTTCTGGACCCTTTTTTGTGGCTCGAATCAGGCAGATTTGGGCGTTTTTGGAGCATATTCACCCAGGAAGCAGATGAAAAAAAACATAGCAACAAATGATGCAACAGAGGATCATTTTTCCTATTGGCTAATAAAAAAAAGCTAAAGCTCCAAAATGCCGGAAAGCGCTGCATGGAAATGCGCAAATACACACTCAAAACGCATGAATAATGCTCAAAACCGCTACGCTCAAGTGTGAATGGGGCCTTAGAGTAACTGGACAGCGTCCATCAGTCCCTAGCCTCCAGACCTTACAATGTAGGTATTATCTAGAAATACTGTACTAGCAGGCTTATTTAGTAAGGTGAACCAGAGAGTAATGATTGTGACAGACCTACCCGGCTAGGTCTGTCACAATGATCACATGTTAACATTGACATTTAGCAACAAACCAGAAATTACCATTCTAGGATGTGGCTTTAAAAAAAAAAAAATCATATCTGAATGCTTGCTATAGATTACTGTTATAAATTACCGGAATGCTGCACTGGAAGCATGGAGCTGGTAAATTTCAAGTCTAAACGCATAGTCAACACTATGCATATGGTGTTGCAACCGGTTGCAGGGCTGTAAGTGTGCGGTGACTGCATGAGTTCAAGTTTCAGGCCTTTTGGTACGAAAACCAAGTGTAAAATAGAGTGCTAGTATACACATGACCTAGACATCTAAACTTAACCTAATGCTTATCCTGACTGTTAAAAACAGCTTTAAATAACACTTAATCTCCCAGACCTCTTAAAGATATCCTTTTACCTTAACCAAACCATTAACCTTATTTACCTTACGCTAACACTTAAGATTAACCCAAAACACTTAAAGAGGAAGTAAACCCTGATGGGTTTACTTCCTCTTTGTTTCCCTGCAAAGGTAAAGCATAATGGGCTACTATGCATTGCCCATTATGTGACACAGGAGCTTGCGATTTCACCGCTGTCCCCTCTGCTACGGAGCGTCCATCTTCTTCCTGGATATCGTGGCCCCGGCGCTGATTGGACGGAGCTGCGATGACGTCACTCCCGCGCATGCGCACGGGAGCCGCCACTAACGGCATTTCGCCGTTAGCAGCGACATGCTCAGTGCGCCTGCGTGTATGCGCCATAGACAGCGGTGCCTGTCTTTTTGTAAATATCTCCTAAACCGTGTAGGTTTAGAAGATATTTCTTGGACCTACAGGTAAGCCTTAATCTAGGCTTACCTGTAGGTCAAAGTGGTCTGTAAGGGTTTACAACCCCTTTAACCTTAAAACTGCACCTATCACCTAACTCCCTAAGCCTAACCTTAAAACTGAATACCAGTCAAATCGTTTGCTTTTCATTTTTTTGGTAGACTGTAGAAGGGTTCCAGCCTCTGTCACCTTTTGAGAGCTGCCTGTGGTCCTCTTTGGGGTGATTTCAGCATTCTGTCAGGACAGGAAGTGATAGGAAACCTCTCTAAAAATATTTTTAGTAGAGTAGGGAATGGCTAGAACTGCATGATTTTATGTTCTTATGTGCATGTACGTGGGACTGAGAAAATGTTGGGCTTTTTTGTTACTTTATTTGTTTGTAATTTTTTTTTTACAATTAATTTTATTGTTATTACATAGGAGGTTGAAAGTTCTCCATGTGAGTTGATACTGTAATGACAGGTTCTATTTATTGAGACCTCAGAGGTCTAAGGCCTAATATCTCCTCTGCCTTCCACTGAAGTTAAAGGAGCACATGTTAGTGACAGCCGACCTGGGAAGTGACATTGCTATATGTCAGTTCCGTATTTATTCACTGGAGTGGAGATTAGTGAACAGACGTTCACTGGTTTCCCTCCATTCCACCCACCATGCCAGTCCTAGACCTTCAGGTGGGACAGCGGAGCCTGGGACACATGGCGTGGGTGGTCAGACTGGCATGGGGTCGAGGTGGTACCATCTGTGGGCTGTGGAAGTGATCAGGCAGATTTATAGCTACCCAAATAACTTCCACCTGAAAGCCCATTGTCTGCTCTACAAATTTAAACACAGTCCCAGCTGCTATAGCAGCCAGATGCTAGAGTTATAGGCTCCAAAATCTACCTCTTCTGTGCCAAGATCTACCAGCATCAAGATCTTGTTACAAACACTGATCAATGCTTTATATTTTACTGGCGCCAGTGGCATAGCCTTAATTAATCAGCCGAAATATGTCTATTCAGATGAACTCTAAAAATGGTACAAGTCGCACTCACCTCCAGCGCTGGTAACCGCCACTAAAATTAGAGGCTCTTCCCTCTGTCCTTGCTCCTCTGAATACTGCAGCTTCTCAGAGACAGAGCTGAGAATGTCCGAGACTGATGCAGACAGACGACTTCGGATGGTAACATATGAGTGGTCCGGCATATAGACCCTGCAGAAGACTGAAGATAAAAATAATAATAATACTGTCAGGCTAGACCACTAAAACATTGTCAGTAAAAATCAAATCATCATGTTCAAACACAGAAGAACCTAGGGTCTCGATTCATTTTTTAACAGTTCTCCAGTCTAAAACATAATGTATCAGAGTTATATTCTCTATATAAATGTTCTACTCTGCTTTTGCAAGCATCCTCTTAGACCTTGGTGCCCAACCTGCGGCCCTTTGGTTTGTGATAAGCGGCCCTCGGACCTCAGCAGTCTATAGTGGGTATATTGATTGGAGTAATGGCATTGATCTCTACTAGCCTCATGTAACATGTTCCCTGTGTCCCATTGTCTTTTGCATCATATCCCTAACCAAAAATGGAGCATTTTCACACTCTCTGACCCTCTTCTCCTTTATTAGATCTGAACAGTTTCTGACGGTTCTCTCAAGCAATAGATATAGTATATTAAACATTATATGCGGCCTTTTGGGGATGTCAGGGGCCACATTTGAGACCCCTTTAGCTCATAAGTTGACAACCACTGCTCTAGGCACACAGTTTAGTATCCTTCCTCCATGAAATCATTGGAAGAGTACTGACCCAATGGATTGGAGACTACAGAAAAATAAAAAATGACTGCTAAAGTTCTGTATTCTTTTTTGGCGGATTAAACATCGAAGAAGCAGAAACACAGCTTTCCCCTCCTGGAAGCATGTTCATTGTTAGACTGACAGCACGACAAAGCAATAGACGTAAAAACTTACTTTCATCTGAACCCCTGAATGCTACCCGTGGCTGCAGGCAGGAGTCAATCCGTCGAAAATGGCGGAATAGGGGCTTGACTTGTTTGGAGCAGGGAGCCGCACTGCCATCTGTAAGCCTGTATGAAATGTGACATGTTAGGATAAGGCTCAAATGTATCCTTCAAGCTACAAAATAAAGAGGACCAAACATTACGCTCGGCACAGTTCAGGGTTTCCTAAAGGGTTGGGCACATACAAATGGAAATATTTACTTGCTGAGCTTAGCAAAGTCTGCTACATAAAAGGAGAATGGAATGGAGCCCACAGAAAATTACAGTTCTGGTCCATAGTTGAAATACCTGTGCTCTCTTCCCTGCTGGGTAGGTGCCATATGGCTCTTGTGTCCATTTTATTGATCAGATACTGAATGTATTAGACGGAGCGTGCGTGACAACCCATTCAGTTCAAATTAGAAATGATGGACAAAACATTTGCATAATATAGGCATAAAAAATATGAATAAAAAAAAACAAAAAAAAAAACCCTCTCTTTCTTTTTTTAAAAAACAATAAGTTCACCTTTCATAACATGTTGCGAACGGACCGCCCCCCCGATCGCACAGCTAGCGAGGATCTACCTCCCCGCTACGTGTCAGAATAAAAAACGATAAGTGCATTTATTATTTTTGGTGAAAGGGTGAACTTCTCCTTTAATAAGTGATCAGATAATCTCTGTTCTTAGCTGCATAAGGGGCTTGGGGAACTGGGGGTGGTAAAACAGTAGAACACTGATCATCCCAGTGCATAGCTGTACGGGGGGGGGGGGGGGGGCGACGGCGTGTCAGCACAGATCTGATCACTGGAGAACAGGCAAGCTGAGCTGCAAACACAGCCAGAAAACGGACCACGTTGGGATGAATTTGCTCACATGCCTAGTGTGGTCAGTTTGAAATAGGGGAGCAGGGACAGGGAGACTGACAAACACCAGGTGTTTGAAATAAAACAAAAGAAGCAATACAAAGAGAAGAGAATACTTTTAACACAAGTACATGGTACAACAGACACATCAGGAATATGAAATGTTGGGGTAACATATTCTTTAATCTCTATCGGATCTGGCCATAGTCGCCTGAAAAATTCCAGAAATCTGAATGCTGCTAACCTCCTCACCACCCAATACTAATGCATAACTAGTGACACTGCAAATCTAAGATTTCACCTAATCTGTACAGATTACTAGAAATGGAATATACAGGAGGGTTATAGGTAGTTACACATAGCACAGTTCGAAAATCTATTTAACATTTTTCCCCAATAGTCAAAATTCGTTTTTGTTTTCCAATTTACGTGGAGTTCTCTGCTTCTCCTGTACAACATTAGCACTGTGGAATGTGATACTGTTGGAGATAGAACATGTCAATCTTTGTTATGTATTTTTCTACCTGAGTTCAGCTGTCTCCACCAGTCGATGCAGCCTGATGACATTCCCCTCGAGCTGTGGAAGGTTTGGAGCGTCCCGCATCACCAAGACATAGAAATCCTGCAGGGAAAACAGTAATTAATGGAGGCCTTGGCAGATTTTATGCAAACCCTTCACGTTCCCAAGAAGAACAGGACAGCGTTTTTTCAGGCTAAGCTACTAGTCACGATAAGCAGTAGTATCCCTCGGGTACGAGGTCCTTCAATAACGTTTTTTTTTTGTTTGTTTTTAATAACTGGTGATTTCACTTGAGTAAATGGCTCTTGCAGCAATATACAGATCACAAGTGTACAATTTTATAAAGAAAAAACAGAAAAAAAAAAAGAAAGTCAAACCCGCCACCCCCCCCAAGAGAAAAAAAAAACACGGACATTTATGTTGCACCAATTATTAATTCATCTTTGTAACAAATTAACCACTTGCCAACCACAATATGTATATATACGTTGTGGTTTGCAAGTGGTTTACCAGGATTATGGCTAACAGTATCAGCCAGTATTTTTTCTTTTAGCCGGCGGCTGGCTCTTGAAAGCGTTCCAAGCGGCTCATGAGCCGCTGGAATGCTTTCAGAAGCAATGGGAGGGGGCACCCGCCATTGACCGGTGTTTATAGGGCTTACAGTTTCTACCATCTTGCCTGAGAAACGATCCACCTTTGCCACCGGCTGGTCACACAGGCGATCAAAGAGTAGATCCGCCATGGCCTTGGAGGACCAGAGCGACATCATAAGGTCTCTTCTGGTCCAGGGTGGAAGTAAATAATAATTTTTTTATTTTTATTTTTTTAAAGCATCTTTTGCTTTTAAAAAGGTAAAAAGGAGAGATTTGTGGTCTTTGACCCCAGATTTCTTTATAAGGAGGACCTGTCATCCTTATTTCTATTACAAGGATTGTTTACATTCCTTGAAATAGGATTAAAAGCGATCAAAAAAATAAAAGGGACAGTGTAAAAATCAAAAGAATTAAAAAAAAAAAAAATCTTATTCATTTTAAGTGCCCCCATCCCTATGTGCTCACGAGCAGAAGTGAGCGCATCATAAGTCACGCACGCATATGTAAATGGTGTTCGCAGCACACATGTGAGATATCGGCATTAGAGCAAGAGCAATAATTCTAGAGCTTGACCTCCTCTGCAACTCTAAACTGGTAACCTGTAAAAGGAGTTTCAACCCCCTATGGAGATTTTGCAAGTACCGTAGTTTGTTGCCATTCCACGCTTGCGCAATTTTAAAGTGTGACATGTTAGTTATCTATTTACTCAGCGTAACAACATCTTTCATTTTATACAAAGAAATTGGGGTATATATTGTGTTTTGTTTTTTAATTCATTACATTTTTTTTTTTTTAAACGTGCTTGAAAAACCGTGGCGCAAATACCGTGAGCTAAAAAAAATTGCAACGATTTCCTAGGTTCTCTGCTAAAAAAAAAAAAGAATAATGTTTGGGGGTTATAAGTAATTTTCGAGAAAAAAATACTGACTTAAAAAAAAAATTGTTTCAATTTGCAATGTGCAGCTATCAGATTGGATCTTCACTAGCAAAAAATCCAATAACATATGGTAACAGTGTGTAACCTTTAGCACAGCAGTTAGTGATCTATTGTTTCCATACGCTGCAGAGCACTGGACGAGCGTATGCCATTGTATATGGAAGATGTGACCTTGAGCCATTAACCTCAGTAATAGGTAGTCTTCTAACCTCAAATCAAGTTTTAAGTGACCCTTTGGCCTTACATAGAGTTCCACACCATGACCTTTGACATGCAGTGATATACAGAAGTGGAACTGCCCGTCTCCTGAACATTGATGGGTTACCCTTGTGAAGGCTCCTACCTTGATTAGCTGGAAAGTGCGCTCCTCTTCCTGCAGAGAGTCCTTATATGTGTCCAGGAGATGCAGAAGAGCACAGAGGACAGCTTGCTTCTTCTGCACAGCATCACCTCCTTCCCACGTCGGAGATGTATGTCGGCTGCACCCACAGAAAGTGTTTAAGTTAAGGAAAAATACAACATGTAACCAAAGCATGGTGTATGGTTGGACTAAAGTACGGACAGGTGGAATGATGGTTTAAACGATAAATAACATACACTCACCGGCCACTTTATTAGGTACACCTTGCTAGTACCGTGTTGGACCCCTTTTGCCTTCGGAGCTGCCCTAATTCTTCGTGGCATAGATTCAACAAGGTGTTGGAAACATTCCTCAGAGATTTTGGTCCATAGTGACATGATAGCATCAATTTGTTGGCTGCACATCCATGATGCAAATCTCCCATTCCACCACATCCCAAAGGTGTTCTATTGGATTGAGATCTGGTGACTGTGGAGGATATTGGAATACAGTGACCTCATCGTCACATTCAAGAAACCAGTGGTGAGATGATCTGAGCTTTGTGACATGGTGCATTATCCTGTTGGAAGTATCCATCAGAAGATGGGTACACTGTAGTCATAAAGCAGGGGTCTTCAAACTATGGCCCTCCAGTTGTTCAGGAACTACAATTCCCATAATGCCTAGTCATGTGTGTGAATGTCAGTGTTCTACAATGCCTCATGGGATGTGTAGTTCCGTAACAGCTGGAGGGCCGTAGTTTGAGGATCCCTGTCATAAAGGGATGGACATCAACAATACTCAGGTAGGCCGTGGTGTTTAAACAATGCTCAGTTGGTACTAAGGGACCCAAAGTGTGCCAAGAAAATATCCCCCACACCATTACACCATCACCAGCCTGAACCGTTGATACAAGGCAGGATGGATTCATGCTTTCATGTTTACACCAAATTCTGACCCTACTATCTGAATGTTGAAATCAAGACTCAGATGTTTTTCCAATCTTCTATTGTCCAATTTTGGTGAGCCTGTGTGAATTGTAGACTCAGTTTCCTGTTTTTAGCTAACAGGAGTGGCACCCAGTGTGGTCTTCTGCTCCTGCAGTCCCTCTGTTTCAAGGTTCAATGTTGTGCATTCAGGGTAGAGCTGGGCGATTTTCTCCAAAAAAAAAAAAAAATCTGCGATTTAAAAAAACAAAAAAAAACAAAAAAAAAAACAAAACTGGATTCACATCGAGTTTTTTTTTTTTTGATGGACACCGCGCCGGTCCTGAGGAGCTGCAGGCAGGAGTTTTTAGGCGAGGCAGCGGCTTCGGCCTAGTCCGCAGCGTTCGGCCTTGCGGACTAGGCCAAAACCACAGCCTCACCTAAAAACTCCTGCCCGCAGCTCCTCAGGACCGGCGCGGTGTCAGCACCAGTCCTGGTGAAAAAAAAAAAAAAAAAATTGATTTGCTGAAAATTTGACCTCTCAACTCGATTCAAGATTCAAATCAATTTTTTCCCCAGCCCTAGTTCAGAGATGGTATTCTGCATACCTTGGTTGTAACGAGTGGTTATTTGAGTTGCTGTTGCCTTTCTATTATCTCAAACCAGTCTGCCCATTCTCCTCCGATATTAACATGGCATTTTTGTCCACACAACTGCCACTCACTGGATATTTTCCCATTGTCAGACCATTCTCTGTAAACCCCAGAGATAGTTGTGAGTGAAAATTCCAGTAGATCAGCAGTTTTTGAAATACTCAGACCAGCCCGTCTGGCACCAACAACCATGCCATGTTTAAAATCACTTAAATTCCCTTTCTTTCCCATTCTGATGTTCAGTATGAACTTCAGCAAGTCGTCTTCACCACGTCTAGATGCCTAAATGCATTGAGTTGCTGCCATGTGATTGGCTGATTAGCATTTTGTGTTAGCAAGCAATTGAACAGATGTACCTAATAAAGTAGCCGGTGAGTGCATTTTTACAGGTAAAAGGGATATCCACTGACAGCTCTTCCATCTGTCCCTAATTTGGACGCACAGTCCCAGCTTAGAAGTGCTAGCAATAGAAAACTGTGTTTTGCATAAATATTGTCCGATATATCCCGAATATTGGTGCGAGGGCAGAGAAATGTGTCTTTCTCTAATCATCTCAGTGAATTTAGTAGCAGTGACATATCACTAATTATGACGTTATCTCTCACAGAACAGCAATAAATCGAAACTGAGGACACACAAGTGACTTTTCTAGTTTTAGAACAGATCCTGATGAGGTATTGAATAGCCTTAGTGCTGCAAAAACAAGCAAATGATTGCCTTGAGTGCCATTCATCTTGTACATCTTCATTTGCTTAAAAGTTAACCAGTTATGATTGCAAACTGAAGGCCACAATTGCGGACCTCCTTCTGAAAATACTAGTTTCAAGGTTATTACACCAAACTCCTTGATATTTTAATGCCGCGTACACACGATCGGACATTCCGACAACAAAATCCTGGATTTATTTCCGACGGATGTTGGCTCAAACTTGTCTTGTATTCACACGGTCGCACAAATGTTGTCGGAAATTCCGAACGTCAAGAACGCAGTGACGTACAACCTATACGACGAGCAGAGAAAAATGAAGTGCAATAGCCAGTGCGGCTCTTCTGCTTGATTCCGAGCATGCGTGGAACTTTGTGCGTCGGAATTGTGTAAACACGATCGGAATTTACGACAACGGATTTTGTTATCGGAAAATTTGAGATTCAGCTCTCAAATTTTTGTTATCAGAAATTCCAACGGAAAATGTCCGATGGAGCCTACACACGGTATTAGAGTCTCTGACCTGGAAAATGCGTGTAGCCAAGGAAAGTCAGAGACAATTAGAATTCCTTATCTGCATACTTAAAAGTATAGAACCTAGGTAGCCCCTAGCATTTTAAAATGGAACCCTGCAATAGCCAGCCCCAATGTTTCTCTCAAGATAGGTTTTCTTTAACCATATACAGTATACAGTGGATATAAAAAGTCTACACACCACGGTTAAAATGTCAGGTTTCTGTGATGTAAAAAAATGAGGCAAAGATAAATCATTTCACAACTTTTCCACCTTTAGACCCCTTTCACACTGGGGCGGTTTGCAGGCGTTATTGCGCTAAAAATACCGCCTGCAAACCGCCCCTAAACAGCCTCCGCTGTTTGTTCAGTGTGAAAGCCCGAGGACTTTCACACTGAAGCAGTGCGCAGGCAGGGCGGTGAAAAAAGTCCTGCAAACCGCTTCTTTGGATTCACAGCTCCTTCCCCGCTCCTGCCCATTGAAATCAATGGGACAGCGCGGCTATACCGCGGCAATACCGCGGCTATAGCCGCGCTGTACGAGGGATTTTAACCCTTTTTCGGCCGCCAGCGGGGGGTAAAACCGCACCGCTAGCGGCCGAATACATCTGCAAGAACGGCGGTACAGCAGCGCTAAAAATAGCGCTGTTGTACCGCCGCCGCCCCCACCGCCCCAGTGTGAAAGGGTCCTTAATGTGACCTATAAACTGTAGAACAAATTGAAATCTTTTAGGTGGAGGGAAGCAAAAATAAAAAAATAAAAGTGTGCACACCCTTAACCACTTCAGCCCTGGAAGGATTCACCCTCTTAATGACCAAGAGCATTTTTTTTGCAATTCGGCACTACATCACTTTAACTGACAATTGCGCGGTTGTGCGACGCTGTACCCAAACAAAACTGACGTCCTTTTTTTCCCACAAATAGAGCTTTCTTTTGGTGGTATTTGATCACCTCTGTGTTTTTTATTTTTTGCGCTATAAACAAAAAAAAGACCAACAATTTGGAAAAAAAAAGCAATATTTTTTTACTATTTGCTATAATATATATCCCCAAAAAATATATATAAAAAACTAAAATTTCTTCCTCAGTTTAGACCAATATGTACTCTTCTACATATTTTTGGTAAAAAAAAAAAAAAAAATCCCAATAAGCGTATATTGGTTAGTTTGCGCAAAAGTTATAGAGTCTACAAAATAGGGGATATATTTATGGCATTTTTATTATACTTTTATTTATTTTTTTACTGGCGACGATCTGCGATTTTTAATCGGGACTGCGACATTGCGGCGGAAAGATCCGACACTTTTGACACTATTTTGGGACCACTGACTTTTTTACAGCGATCAGTGCTATAAACAGCCACTGATTACTGTATAAATGTCACTGGCAGGGAAGGGGTTAACACTAGGGGGCGATCAAGGAGTTAAATGTGTGTCCTAGGGAGTATTTCTAACTGTGGGGAGATGGGACCACCTGGAGGAGGAGACCGATCGTTGTTCCTAAGCAGTAGGATCAGTCTCCTCACCCCTGACGGAACGGAGATGTGTCTGTTTACATTGACAGATCTCCATTCTGTCCTTCTCAGGAGCAATCGCGAGTAGCCGGCGGCCATTGGGGGTAGCCCGTCACGCGTATTGGCTCCTATGTCACACGGCGATTCACACAGGAGTGCTATTCTGCCACCATCAATTGACGGCGGGCGGTCGGCAAGGGGTTAAAGTGCCTCTGATTAACCCCAAATAAAGTTCAGCTGTTCTAGTAGGTCTTTCCTGACATTTCCTTTTACACATCCTACAGCAAAAGTCATGGTCTGCAGAGAGCTTCCAAAGCATCAGAGGGATCTCGTTGTTAAAAGGTATCAATCAGGAGAAGGGTACAAAAGGATTTCCAAGTCATTAGATATACCAATATAATGCTGCGCTATCCAAATGTAGTCATACGGTAACCGTACTAAACCATAATATTACTGGCTGCACTTAAATAGTGGCGGTGGGATATACTATTCCTATATAAAAAATCTAGTGAATATAATAATGCAATCTTATGTGATTATAAGTTGCGATCATGAACAATAAAAATTGCAATCTTATGCGATCCTCCCAATGACAACCTATGTAGCTCTCTCTCTCTCTCTCTCTCTCTCTCTCTCTCTCTCTCTATATACACACATATATATATATATATATATATATATATATATATATACACATATATATACACATATACACACACACACACACACAGCATTCATATGCAATAGAGAAATTTGCAACCCTGTGCGATAATTGCAATGACAATTTGTAATTTACATAAATCTATATAAAAGTGCATCAATATACAATAATCAATATAGAAATAAAGTGAACTGTGTTTAAAGTGCTCTTGTGCCAAACGAATTCATGCATTAATCGGTGTCCATAAAATCGCAGCATAAAGTCCATTCATAACTACCCTATTTTTCTGGTGCTCATTGCAGATGATAAAACAGTAAAGTGCTCGTGTCCACTCTTGTGCTTCCCTTTGGTGTATGCGCTCACCTTAGACCGTGTGACCTTGCACCTAAGCTTGATCAAAACACGCTTTTAAACCACCTCTGGGTTTATGGTCAGCATTCAGATCCTTGGATGGTTGCTTGCAGCAATATTCATATAGAAAACAGAGGAAACTGGATAGTGTATTACCGTATTACAAGTATTATTTAAAATGACAATATTCCCTATATTAAGGTACTCACATTTAATAGGTGCTATGAGCGCGCCACTCTGTATCAAGCCAATCAAATATAAAAGGCGCTGTGCTGATGTGTCCTCTCCCGCTCTGAGAACACTCCACTGTCTCACAAACTGTCCTGTCCCCTCCCCAACATGTGTCGATACCGGGAAATGTCGTATCTTCCTCAGGGGGAGGACAGGACGGTTTTGTGAGACAGTCACATAGGATTGCAATTTTTATTGTTCATGATCGCAACTTATAAATCACATAAGATTGCATTATTATATTCACCAGATTTTTTATATAGGAATAGTATATCCCACCACCACTATTTAACTGCAGCCAGTAATATTATGGTTTAGTACGGTTACCGTATGATTACATTTGGATAGCGCAGCATTATTTTGGTATAAAAACTTTTTGGCAGAGCATATGGGACGTGATCAATGCTAGCAGCTGTCCTTTAATCATCTCTAATTATCATTTGGATTTTCACATGGTAGCTTGCAGGATTCTGTTTGTTTTTTAGATTAGATATACCATGAAACACGGTGAAGACAGTCATCAAGTGAAGAAGATATGGCACAACAGTGACATTACCAAGAACTGGACTTCCCTCCAAAAATGATGAACAGACGAAAAGAAAACTGGTCAGGGAGGCTGCCAAGATGCCTACAGCAACATTAAAGAAGCTGCAGGAATATCTGGCAAGTATTGGCTGTAAGGTACATGTGACAACAGACTCCCATATTCTTGATATGTCTGGGCTATGGGGTAGAGTGGCAAGACGGAAGCCTTTTCTGAAGAAAAACATCCAAGCTCAGCTAAATTTTGCAAAAACACATTGAAAGTCTCCCAAAAGCATGCAGGAAATTGTGTTATGGTCTGATGAAATCAAGGTTGAAGTTTTTGTCCATAATTCCAACAGATATGTTTGGCGCAAAAACAACACTGCACATCACCAAAAGAACACCATACCCACTGTGAAGCATGGTGGTGGCAGCATCATGCTTTGGGGCTGTTTTTCTTCAGCTCGAACAGGGGCCTTAGTCAAGGTGGAGGAACCAAAGAACAGTTCCAAATACCAGTTACTATTGGCACAAAAACTTTCAGGCTTCAGCTAGAAAACTGAACAAGAAGAAGGAACTTCATTTTTCAGCATGACAACAACCCAAATCAACAAAGGAATGCTTCACCAGAAGAAGAAGATTAAAATTTCGGAATGGCCCAGCCAGAGCCGAGACCTGAATCCAATTGAAAATCTGTGGGGCGATATGAAGAGAGTTGTGCGCAGGAGATGTCCTTGCAATCTGACAGATTGGGAGTGTTTTTGGAAAGAAAGTCAAGATGTGCCATGCTAATAGACTCATACCCAAAAAGACTGAGCGCTGTAATAAAATCAAAAGGGGCTTCAACAAAGTATTAGTTTAACGGTGTGCACACTTATGCAACCAGATAATTTTTTTAAATTATTTTTACTTCCCTCCACCTAAAAGATTTCAGTTTGTTGTTCCTCTGAGTTGTACAGTTTATAGGTCACATTACCCGCTTGCCGACCGCCGCACGAACATTTATGTCGGCAGAATGGCACGGACAGGTGAATGGGCGTACAGGTACATCCCTTAAAACTGGCCGCTGTGTGGTGGCGCGCCCTGCCGCGAGTGTGATTGCGGGTCCCGCGGACTCGATGTCCGCGGGCATACCCACGATCGCCTCACGGAGAGGAAGAACGGGGAAATGCTGATGTAAACAAGCATTTCCCCGTTCTGCCTATTGACACTGACCACCGCTCCCTGTGATGGGGAGCGGTGATCAGTGTCGTGTCACACGTAGCCCATCCACCCTACAGTTAGAATCACTCGCTAGGACACACTTAAACCCTTCCCCGCCCCCTACTGGTTAACCCCTTCACTGCCAGTCACATTTACACAGTAATCAATGCATTTTTAATCGCACTGATCGCTGCATAAATGTGAATGGTCCCAAAATAACACCAAAAGTGTCTGATCTGTCCGCCATAATGACACAGTCACTATAAAAATCGCTGATCGCCGCCATTACTAGTAAAAAAAGATGAATAAAAATGCCATAAAACTATCTCCAATTTTGCAGACGCTTATTGCGATTTTTTTTTACCAAAAATATGTAGAATACATATCGGCCTAAACGGAGGGAAAAAATTTTTTTATATTTTTTGGGGGGATATTTATTATAGCAAAAAGTAAAAAATAATGAGTTTTTTTCAAAATTGTTGCTCTTTTTTATAGCGAAAAAAATAAAAAACGCAGAGGTGATCAAATACCACCAAAAGAAAGCTCTATTTGTGTGGAAAAAAGGACATAAATTTTGTTTGGGAGCCACGCCGCACAATTGTCAGTTAAAGCAACGCAGTGCCGAATCGCAAAAAGTGCTCTGGTCTTTGGCCAGCCAAATAGTCCGTGGCTTAAGTGGTTAAAGGTGGAAAAAAATTCTGAAATGATTTATCTTGGTCTTTTTTTTTTACAACACAGAAACCTGACATTTTAATTAAGGGTGCGAAGACTTTTTATATCCACTGTATGTTCCAAAGTTAGGCACATTGTACTGCCTGAAGAGTATGGTATAACCTGACATTCTTATTACTTTAAGATTTTGTGTAGTGTAGAATATTTACTATCCAAGTTTACTAGCTCCAACATAATCCAAAGCTTTTTACAAATTGCACAAAACCATTTTACTTCCGTTCCGGCTGTTTTGTTGGAGTTTACAACCTGACGTCACTTGAGCAATTATAAAAAACAGACGCTCACGCCTTAATGACATTATTTTTTTTTAGGTAAAATCCAATTAGTGTATTAGCTTACCCATTAAGCTGTACACTATATCAACGGTTCTTAAAGTGAACCTGTGCTGGTTTTTGCAAGACAAAGCAAAACATTAAATTTTCAATGCCACTCTCCCAGCAGAACATATTCCCTTACCGCTCCATTCAGCCATGAGGCATGGGTAATACCCACTAGTTTCAAGCATGGGGGTTCATGTGTCTCACTCCTCTTTCTCCTAAAGGATTTTCTGGTTTACTGCCACCTATAGGAAGATTGGACACTGGAAAACAAAAACCACTTTGGGCTAGCCAAGGATAACCCACCTACTCCCAACATGCCTTAAGCCTAGGACACACGGGCCGAACGGCGGGCGGCATCAGCCAGTACAATAGAAACTGGCCAACATTCGGCCCCTGTGTGATGGAGTCAGTCCAACAGAAGCCGTTCAGCCAGCTTCTGTCAAATGGGTCATGACCGAAAAAGGTCTGTCGACTGGCTCCCAATCAGCACTCTCAGCCACTGACAATAGCACAGCAGGGGAGATCGCTGTACTAACATTGGATTGTTATTACAGCGGCTCAGACCTGAGCTGTCAGTTTGTAAAGACAGAGGGGTGGGACCTGTGTCCCTAAACGAACTCAAAGAAATTTATTCTACAAAAATGCCATATTATTCTGGCTCATTGAGGGACTCAAAAAGAAGAAGTAGGAAGATCCTATGGTGTCAATAAGAGCCGAGATGGTCTCTAGTTTGGGAGTAATGGCAGAGGTCTGTGACTCCTCAGATTAGGGGTTTGTAATGACTTAAAGTGGTGTTCCGGCCAAAATTATACTTTTTAGATAAAAATACCCATATAATACACAAGCTTAATGTATTCTAGTAAAGTTAGTCTGTAAACTAAGGTCTGTTTTGTTCGTTTATAGCAGTAGTTTGTTATTTTATAAACTTACAGAAGGCCGTGGCCATCTTAAGTGTGGGCATTTGAAGCCAGACTGTATTTCTTCCTGGATCTCATCCTTGCAGATCTCGCACATGCTCAGTGCAGCACAAGCAGTGTAATAGGTTTCAGGTCAGGTTTTCATAGCAATGGCAGTGTCAGAGGAAGTTGCCACCCCTTCCCAGAAGGCATTGCAAACAGGAAATGACGCAATGAGCCAGGGCTAGGGAGGAAAATGCGGGAAAAGGAGGAGGAAGTAAAAAATGAATACAGCAGATATACAGTAGGTGCTGAGAAATTTTTTTTTTAAATATCCAATTCATTTGCAGTGCACAGTTTAGTGAGGGATGCTGAAGAGTTGTAAAAGTGGGTGGAACTCCACTTTAAGGAACTCAATGTTAGACAGAGTCTCCGTGGCTGAAGTCTCAGAAGGCGATAACTCCTCAGGAAGATCAAACAAGGCATCAGGCATACTCGACAGGGAAGTTGCAGAAGAACAAGCTTTATGGTCAAAGCCAGCAGTCAAATGTGCTATGTGTCCCATAAAACCCTGTACGACTGTAGTTAAATCCTCCTGGGTTAGAGTCGAGGAGAGGCCATGTCTGACAAAGCCAGTAAAGACTCAAAAGATGGCAGAGACTCTAGCAGACTGCAAAATTCCAGGTCCTCAGTCTCAGGCACCTCAATGGGTACATTGCAGGCAGTACCATGATCGTTAGTGGATCATAAGCTGGAAGCACCCAGAAAAGAGGGACTGTTCCCTATGTGTCCAGGATCCAACACAGGTGGGGGCAACGTAACACATGGTAAGAGTTTGAATACTCATGAATCAGGCTGTTGGTAGCAGGAGAGGCTCGGGCAGCCAAAAGGTGACCAAGTCACTGTAGACAGGTCGCAGAAACTTGCAGTCAGGAGAAGTAGCGAGTGGTTGCTTCCTCAGCACTGAAGGAAATAGAAAGAGCGCAAGGATTATGCACACATGTGCAACACTCCACTCAGTGTAGGAAATCAGAGATCAGTCCCTCAGCAATAATTCCTTCCGTCGTAAAACTGATGGAAAGCAGGAATTTTAAATGGTGCCCAGTGGTCCTAGTAACGAGGAGGCTCCATGTAATCAGCCCCCGTGGCCTACACACACAGCAAGTTTTCATAGACAGGATCACAGCTGGGGCTGTGCCACAGCTCTGAACCTGGAGAACGCTCCGCAGCTAACACTGTACACTCACATCTGGAAAGCACTATAATGCAAAGCCCAGTGCCCGAAGGTCACATTCCAAGCTAACCCACATGTCCAGTCCAGGGTATTCAGGATACGGTACTCCAAAGTAAGCCTTAGGAAGCACCCATATGTATAGTTCTGTGGAGAAACCAGCTCAGCAGCTATGTAGCAGGAACAGGATTGTAGAAAATATTTTAAAAGTAGTTAGCGGAAAAAAAAAATGGTACAGAGCAGAGAAAAGATGTCTATCCTCCTTGGACAGTAGCATAAAAAGAAGGCATACTGGGAGAAGAAAGGGTTATGAGACAAACAAGTTGGCCACACTTCAATGACATCATCCTTCACAAAGCTTTATGATTGAAGGACTAGATCACAAAAGTGCCCAGACCAAGCCTTACTCTAAAGCCGCGTACACACAAGCGGAATGTCCGACAGAAAAAGTCCGATATTCTGATCGTGTGTATGCCTCATCGGACTTTTTTTTTTCCCCGAAAATTCTGACAGACCTAGAAATGGAACATGTTCTAAATATTTCCGACTGAACCAATTCCTATCAGGAAAACCGCTCGTATGTATGCTGTTCCGATGGACCAAAAACGACGCATGCTCTGAAGCAAGTACGTGATGGAAGCTATTGGCTACTGGCTATTGAACTTCCCTTTTCTAGTCCTGTTGTACTTCACCTCGTTCTGGACGGTCAGACTTTGGTGTGACCGTGTGTATGCAAGACCGCTTGAGCGGAATTCCGTCAGAGTTCCATCGGAGAAACCGTCGTGTGTACGCGGCATGACAGGTTTTACCCAAAAAGAGTTTAATCATACATCTCCATTAAAGTGTCACTAAACACACATCATAAAAAACTATCAATAAATGCTGTATTACATGCTGTTCATACTCACTCAATCACTATGAGATTCTTTCTGTATTCTGAAAAAAAAAGTGGTTGATCTTGCTGTTCTCGCTCGCTCACTTCTGTCCATGTTCCCCAAATCAGCTGGGGATTTTGCAGAGAAGTGTTGGCAGCTCTGCACATGCTCAGTTTTCAGTGTATTTCTACGCTGAGCATTTCCACCCTATCACATCTGAGCAGTCCATGTGACTAAAGAGTCACACGTGGGCATATACACAGTGGTTTTCCAATAATAAGCCGCGCTATAATTAGACAAGTGATATATATAGTAACTGGGTGAAAATTGATACAAAAAAGTGTGATTGATCAAATATTAAAGGATTAAGAGTCCATTCAGATTAATAATCAATATCCTCGGTGCGATTATCACACACACACACACACATCACCCAAGAGTAGTGATACAGGAAAGGATCTGTCTTCCACCTTTACACAGACTGCCGCTTACCAGCTCGTATGATCTCTTAATTATAGCAGATCGTATGCACCAATGACCTAATACCCAGCCTGGGCCTTTAGTTGCTCTCAGTCAGGATCCCAGCGCCTTTTTTAGGACTTGGTGGCTCAATCAGGAGGTAAGTGGCAGATATTTCCCAGGAAAAAATCATAAAGAGAATGCTTCCATAGCGTAAAACCATACGGAATTTATTTTATAAAAAGATAAAAAATATTGCACTTACATTTAAGTGATAACATCATATGCAAAGTACATGCCATAAGGTAAAATAAAAAACTGAAGCCGGCCGGCTCTCTGTAACTGCCCGTGGTTCCGAGACTTCCGTGTATAGCGGTGATGTCAGCACGTCACCCCTCCCTACGCATTTCGTCACACCTGACGTCATCCTGGGGCACCTGACTGAGAGCAACTAAAGGCCCGAGCTAGGTATTAGGCCTTTGGTGCATACGATCTCCTATAAGAGATCCATATCAGCTGGTAAATGGCAGTGTGAAGGTGGAAGACAGATCCTTTCCTGTATCACTACTCTTGGGTGTTGTGTGTGATAATAGAACCCGAGGATATTGATTATTAATCTGAAAGGACTCTTAATCCTTTAGTATTTGATCAATCACACTTTTTTGTATCAATTTGCACCCAGTCACAAGACTATATTTATTACTTGTCTAGTCTAAAGCGCAGCTTATTGTTGGAAAGTTGTTTGTGTATGCGTGTATCTTGCAGCAAAGTCACAGCTGTTTACGTTTATTACTGTTCTTGCATTCAATCACATATCTGATATCACTTTAGCTATAGGACAGCGCAGTAATTGTACCTATATACACAGTGGTAAATGACATCCCACTCCTTCCCTCCTCCTCCATGCCCACTAACCAGCTAAACACAACAGCTGGTTAATGGAGGCTTCATCCGATTCTAAGACACAAACAGGAACGGCAAGACATAGCCTGTGACTGGCAGAAATCTGCCCACACCATGTTATTGCGTGCCCCCTGCCCCAAAGTACCCTCACCCCCCCATGTTTAGGAGGGGGCTCTCACTCATCCCCCTCCTTTTCTGGCCTGCCAGGCTGCATGCTCAAATAAGGGTCTAGTATGGATTTTGGGGGGACCCTTTGTCTTTTTATTTTTTTTTAACATGTGACCAGCAGCAGAGGACTAGACGCTCCTCCTGCTTATGTTTCCCTGCAGATAGGCTGGGAAAGAGCTGGGTCATGTGACAGCTGGATATCGATTATTTTTATTATTAAAATACTTACAGTGCCATCATCCACATACAGAAATAGAAGGAACAATGTAAATTAAACAGTTTAAGCCCCTTTTGGGTGAAACATGTAAAAATGAGGTTTGGTCCAGGTGAACTCTATTGTGATCTAGCCCTGGAATATTAAAACTTTGTAAAGGCTGATGTCATTAAAGTGGGAGTAAACTCCCATGGACAATTTTTACCTATAGGTGCAGTAAATATCTCCTAAACGTGCACCATATAGGAGATATTTACTTATGGAGATGCCGGTGACATCACCGTCACATGCGCTCTGAAGGAATGGCATACCGAGCTGTTCCCTCAGAGCTCTGTGCCTTAAACAGCGGCTCCTGGGTGCATGCGCGGGAGTGACGCCATTGCGGCTCATCCAATCAAAGGACCGGAGCCCGCCAACCCGGAAGGAGGAAGACCGGGTGAAGATGGAAGCTCTGTCAGCAGTGACAGTGGAGGGCTTCATTTTAAAGGTAAGTTTCACATAATGTGCTAGTATGCAATGCGTACTTGCACATTATAACTTTTTCTTGCAGGTTTAAAAAAAATAAATAAATAAACAAACTGTGGTTTACTACCGCTTTAAAGCGCCGCCAACGTGTTTATTCTTTCCATGTGGGAAGCATTGGTGAGCTATATCTGTAGGCACCTGAAACCAGAGAGATGGTTGGATTACTGGCTTTGCGCAACAGTTCCCTTTGGTACTGTGAGTAAGTAGGTTTAAACTGAGCTGCCCTACCATTTCTTTGTCAGTGTCCAGACCTCCTGTAGGCAGTAGTATAACCCGACAGCCTCTGAATCCCTGTGTCCCCAAGTGATTGCAAATCTCCTCAGAGGTCCCTTCCAACCTCTGCCTAAAACTAAAAGTTTGGGCTGGAGTTGGACTTTAGTTTCAAACCTAAAAGAGCAGGTAATCACTAATACAGACCTAATAAATTATTTCAATGTACAGAAAAAAACAAGAAGGATATTATTGTTGTAACTGGTGCAGAAGTTCATCCGTAGGCAGAAACAGGGTATGGGTGAGGATGAAATCGTCCAATGCTAGTTCTGGGGAAAAAGAAAAAAAAGAACGAATTTGGATTATTATTAAAAACAAGTCTTGTGAAAAAAACAGAAGTAAATGTATTCTCACAGCAAGCAATCAGATTTGTGGTGTAATTTTTTACAGTATATTATAAAGTGAGAGGCAACACAAACACGTTCTTCTCCCACCCTCCCCTATTATCCTGCTTATACATTAAAAAAGGTTTATATTGCTTTAAAATGTTAGAAGCCACCAATTTATTGGTCAATGCATTCATTGCTATAAATATGTTGCTATATGTGTCTAATTGGGGATATTTCCCTTCACTTCCTGTCCCATTGGTGTAGGACGGGATCAGCAACCTGTAGACCGCGGCCAGGTGACTGGTAGATCATGGTCTGGGCTTGCTGACCCACCATTCCAGAGCATCACAGTGCAATGCAGAGAGACTTCTTGTAAAGTTGGAGCTCTAGTAGGGAGCAAGAGCTACAAAATCCGATGCCTCCTCTGTAGTGCCGGTGTCTTGTCGAATACGGTCCCCCATCGGATAGTGTCCGCCCTGTACTGTGCAGGCACAGTATGGAGGACAAACGAGACACCGAAAGTCTCTGAAGTTCAACAGCTGATCATCAGCTGTACACGGCGCCATGCGCATTTATTCTGCCCTGTGTCCAGGTTCATTCCCCACTATCCAAGTGGACATAGAGTCAGAATAAATAGATGCTGAGCGCAGCGAGGCCGTGCCCGAAGCGTGGCGAGCAAAGCGTGGCGAGCAAAGCGAGCCCGCGAGGGGCCCTCTTACAAAGCCTTTACTATTAAGTGCCCAAGCACCGTGTACAGCTGATGGTCAGCTGATCAACTTCGGACACGTTTGGCGTCTCCTTGTCCGCCGTACTGCGCAAGCGTTGCGCCTGTGCAGTACGGGGCGGACACTATCCGATATGAGGACACTTCTCATCAGAACACCGGCTCCTGACCCATGTGGAGTGATAACAACTGCACCCCACCTCTTATCCCGACTAGCGGTCTCCAGAGTGGTGCCAGCAGCAGGAAAAAAGATCTTCAGATCAGTGTGAAGCAATAAACTGGGCATAATAGCATAGGGTTGCTTTCACACTGATGTGCTGTGCTTTACCCACACCGTGGGTGCAGTGCAGTGAACCTGTGGGTTTGCTGTGCTTAGCCATAGACTTCTATTATATCCTGCGGGTTTGGTGCACTTTCTGAATGCAGGAGTTTTGGTGCACTTTGCACCACACCAGCAGGATATAATAGAAATCTTTGGCAAAGCGCAGCTAACCCAGGAAAGTTCCAGATGCACTGCGCTGCACCCAAGGTGTAGGTAAACCGCAGCACATCAGTGTGATAGCAGCCTTATAGGAGATTCAGAACAGTTATGCCCCGTACACACGGTCGGATTTTCCGATGGAAAATATGTGATAAGACCTTGTTGTCGGAAATTCCGACCGTGTGTGGGCTCCATCACACATTTTCCATCGGATTTTCCGACACACAAAGTTTGAGAGCTTGCTATAAAATCTTCTGACAACGATTTTCTTATAGTGTGTACCCAACATTAGATAGCTGTTGCCAGAACAAGTATCCCCTTTTGAGGATATAACTCTCTATTCCAGTTCTGGTGACAACTCAAATTTTGGGCTTTTCTTCACTTTCAGCCCCAATGACATTGGTCAACAGATCAAAAAAAAAGGTGAATCTTTTCAGTGGGGACACCATGATAAAATATAGTAAAAACAGTGCTGCGCTCAAAGTAAATAAAAATACCAACATATCCAACGAATATATCCAGTGAAAAAAAAGTGAATAAATGGTTGCTAGTGACATAGAATAATAATGTGTGAATGATATGTAAGCAAATTCAAACCCAAAATGAATAAATAATAATAATTGTCCCCTGACATAGAAATATATAAAATGAAAATGATCTACACTCAGTGTAAAAGGAAATTACTTTACTAGTAACTAGGGATGAGCTTCGTGTTCGAGTCGAACCCATGTTCGACTCGAACATCGGCTGTTCGACCGTCCGTCGAATTGCGAACGATATGGGCCGTTCGCGCCAAATTCGTGTGGCGCGTCACGGCCCATAATTCACTGCGGCATCGCAGTGCATTGCTGGCTGATGATTGGCCAAGCATGCACTATGACCCGCATGCTTGGCCAATCACAGCGCCGTCAGTAGAGAGAGCTGTAATTGGCCAAAGCCAGGGTGGCTTTGGCCAATTATGGCTCAGGGGATTTAGTACACACCCCACACTATATAAGGCCGCCTGCACGGCGGCCCTGTGTAGTGTGTGTTCCGGTGTGCTGAGCGATAGAGAGAGAGAGAGACAGTGTCATTTGATTTGAGTTAGATAGATTAGGCAGAACAGTCAGTCAGTTAGCTGCACTTACAGTGTATTGTGTATATATATGCATCCCAGGTGTTGCATATATATATATACACTGTATTCAGTTTAGCTAGATCCGTTCCTGTTATCTTCTATCTAGACTATTTACATTCAGTGCAGTGTGTCCTGCTCACAGTGTTCAGCTAGATCCGTTCCTGCTATTTACATTCAGTACAGTGCTTCCTGCTCACAGTGTTCAGCTAGATCCGTTCCTGCTATTTACATTCAGTGCAGTGCGTGCTGCTCACAGTGTTCAGCTAGATCCGTTCCTGCTATTTACATTCAGTGCAGTGTGTCCTGCTCACAGTGTTCAGCTAGATCCGTTCCTGCTATTTACATTCAGTACAGTGCTTCCTGCTCACAGTGTTCAGCTAGATCCGTTCCTGCTATTTACATTCAGTGCAGTGCGTGCTGCTCACAGTGTTCAGCTAGATCCGTTCCTGCTATTTACATTCAGTGCAGTGCGTCCTGCTCACAGTGTTCAGCTAGATCCGTTCCTGGTATTTACATTTAGTGCAGTGCGTCCTGCTCACAGTGTTCAGCTAGATCCGTTCCTGCTATTTACATTCAGTGCAGTGCGTGCTGCTCACAGTGTTCAGCTAGATCCGTTCCTGCTATTTACATTCAGTGCAGTGCGTCCTGCTCACAGTGTTCAGCTAGATCCGTTCCTGCTATTTACATTCAGTGCAGTGCGTCCTGCTCACAGTGTTCAGCTAGATCCGTTCCTGCTATTTACATTCAGTGCAGTGCGTCCTGCTCACAGTGTTTAGCTACATCCGTTCCTGCTGTTTACATTCAGTGCAGTGCGTCCTGCTCACAGTGTTCAGCTAGATCCGTTCCTGCTATTTACATTCAGTGCAGTGCGTCCTGCTCACAGTGTTCAGCTAGATCCGTTCCTGCTATTTACATTCAGTGCAGTGCGTCCTGCTCACAGTGTTCAGCTAGATCCTTTCCTGCTATTTACATTCAGTGCAGTGCGTCCTGCTCACAGTGTTCAGCTAGATCCGTTCCTGCTATTTACATTCAGTGCAGTGCGTCCTGCTCACAGTGTTTAGCTACATCCGTTCCTGCTGTTTACATTCAGTGCAGTGCGTCCTGCTCACAGTGTTCAGCTAGATCCGTTCCTGCTATTTACATTCAGTGCAGTGCGTCCTGCTCACAGTGTTTAGCTACATCCGTTCCTGCTGTTTACATTCAGTGCAGTGCGTCCTGCTCACAGTGTTCAGCTAGATCCGTTCCTGCTATATACATTTAGTGCAGTACGTCCTGCTCACAGTGTTCAGCTAGATCCGTTCCTGTTATCTTCCTACTGACAGGCAGGCTTGTCTGGTTACAGTATATAAAGCTACCTGAAGAAAATTACAGGTGTTCTTTTTGATCCTATTAGTACCACGGTCAGGCAGCTAGACTATTTACATTTAGTACAGTGTGTCCTGCTCACAGTGTTCAGCTAGATCCGTTCCTGTTATTTACATTCAGTGCAGTGCGTCCTGCTCACAGTGTTCAGCTAGATCCGTTCCTGCTATTTACATTCAGTGCAGTGCGTCCTGCTCACAGTGTTCAGCTAGATCCGTTCCTGCTATTTACATTCAGTGCAGTGCGTCCTGCTCACAGTGTTCAGCTAGATCCGTTCCTGCTATATACATTTAGTGCAGTACGTCCTGCTCACAGTGTTCAGCTAGATCCGTTCCTGTTATCTTCCTACTGACAGGCAGGCTTGTCTGGTTACAGTATATAAAGCTACCTGAAGAAAATTACAGGTGTTCTTTTTGATCCTATTAGTACCACGGTCAGGCAGCTAGACTATTTACATTTAGTACAGTGTGTCCTGCTCACAGTGTTCAGCTAGATCCGTTCCTGTTATTTACATTCAGTGCAGTGCGTCCTGCTCACAGTGTTCAGCTAGATCCGTTCCTGCTATTTACATTCAGTGCAGTGCGTCCTGCTCACAGTGTTCAGCTAGATCCGTTCCTGTTATTTACATTCAGTGCAGTGCGTCCTGCTCACAGTGTTCAGCTAGATCCGTTCCTGCTATTTACATTCAGTGCAGTGCGTCCTGCTCACAGTGTTTAGCTACATCCGTTCCTGCTGTTTACATTCAGTGCAGTGCGTCCTGCTCACAGTGTTCAGCTAGATCCGTTCCTGCTATTTACATTCAGTGCAGTGCGTCCTGCTCACAGTGTTCAGCTAGATCCGTTCCTGCTATATACATTTAGTGCAGTACGTCCTGCTCACAGTGTTCAGCTAGATCCGTTCCTGTTATCTTCCTACTGACAGGCAGGCTTGTCTGGTTACAGTATATAAAGCTACCTGAAGAAAATTACAGGTGTTCTTTTTGATCCTATTAGTACCACGGTCAGGCAGCTAGACTATTTACATTTAGTACAGTGTGTCCTGCTCACAGTGTTCAGCTAGATCCGTTCCTGTTATTTACATTCAGTGCAGTGCGTCCTGCTCACAGTGTTCAGCTAGATCCGTTCCTGCTATTTACATTCAGTGCAGTGCGTCCTGCTCACAGTGTTCAGCTAGATCCGTTCCTGTTATTTACATTCAGTGCAGTGCGTCCTGCTCACAGTGTTCAGCTAGATCCGTTCCTGCTATTTACATTCAGTGCAGTGCGTCCTGCTCACAGTGTTTAGCTACATCCGTTCCTGCTGTTTACATTCAGTGCAGTGCGTCCTGCTCACAGTGTTCAGCTAGATCCGTTCCTGCTATTTACATTCAGTGCAGTGCGTCCTGCTCACAGTGTTCAGCTAGATCCGTTCCTGCTATATACATTTAGTGCAGTACGTCCTGCTCACAGTGTTCAGCTAGATCCGTTCCTGTTATCTTCCTACTGACAGGCAGGCTTGTCTGGTTACAGTATATAAAGCTACCTGAAGAAAATTACAGGTGTTCTATCCCAGCTTAGTGCAGCTACAGGCCATTAGTATGTCTGGAAGGCCAAGAAGGAGAGGCAGACAGTCACAAGCCAATAAGAGAGGGCAAGCAGGCTCTGTGTCTAGTGCTGGTCGTGGAGACGGTGCATCCTCATCAGCACGTGGCCATGGGACACGCTTGGCCTTTTTTTCGGCAGCTGGCCGTGTTGAGCCGCAACATGCGGAAGACTTGGTCGAGTGGATGACCAAGCCGTCCTCATCCTCCTCATCCTCTCTCACCCATGCCCAGGGTGCTTTGTCTGGCAAAGCAGCGGCCTCTTCCCTCAGCTCAATGTCATCAGTGACTCCTTCCCTAGCTCCACCATGTCCTCATGAGGATTCCCTCGAACTGTTTGACCACAGTGTTGGGTACATGCTCCAGGAGGATGCCCAGCGTTTGGAAGGCTCTGATGATGATACTGAGCTCAATGAAGGCAGTAACATGAGCACGGACAGAGGGGGTGCCCAAGAAGGACAGCAATCTGGCAGTCATGCTCCCCCTGCTGCAGCATACTGCCAGGTTTGCTCCAGTGATGAGGAGGGAGGGGATGATGAGGTCACTGACTCAACGTGGGTGCCTGATAGGAGAGAGGAGGAGGAGGAGGAGGAGGAGGAGGAGGAGGTGGCACATCACCAACTAGGCAGGATGCCCTCCAGGGGCCAGCCTAAGGGCAGCACATTGACTGCATCACACCCCAAAGCTCCACATGTGCAGGGCGCTGCAGTCTCTGCGCGTTATTCAAAAAGTTCTTTGGTGTGGGCCTTTTTTGAGACGAGTGCATCAGATCGCACCGCTGCTATTTGCAATATATGTCTCAAGCGTATCTCGCGTGGCCAAAACATCTCCCGCTTGGGTACCACATGCTTGACCAGACATATGTTGACCTGCCATGCAGTTCGTTGGCAAGCGTATCTAAAAGACCCACACCAAAGAACAAAGACGATCTCTCCTTGCTCCTCATCAGCTGAGATTTCCAACCCCACTAGACCTTCAGTCCTCTCTGCGACCTGCAGTGAGAGGAATGAAGGTGTAGAATTAGGTGTGTCACAGCCAAGTACTTATGGGCAATCTGCTTTTGGTACACCGACGTCAGATTGTACCAGGCAAATTTCCCTGCCCCAGCTGCTGCACCGCCGAAAGAAGTTTGCTCCCAGCCATCCACATGCCCAGCGGTTGAATGCTAGCTTGGCAAAATTGCTAGCACTTCAACTGCTGCCTTTTCAGTTGGTAGACTCTGCCCCCTTCCGTGAGTTTGTGGAATGTGCGGTTCCTCAGTGGCAGGTACCCAAACGCCACTTTTTCTCACGGAAGGCGATTCCGGCTCTCTACCGGCATGTGGAAGGCAATGTCCATGCCTCGCTGGACAGGGCGGTCAGCGGTAAGGTGCATATTACCGCTGACTCATGGTCCAGCAGGCATGGACAGGGACGTTACTTAAGTTTCACGGCGCATTGGGTGACTCTGCTGGCAGCTGGGAAGGATGCAGGACAAGGTGCAGTAGTGTTGGAGGTTGTTCCGCCACCACGCCTCCAAAATGCTGATTGTGACACACCTCTCTCCTCCACCCCCTCCTCTTCTTCTTCCTCCATGGCCTCTTCCTCGGAACCAGCGGTGCTCCGTAGGCGTTCAAGGGGCTACGCAAGTACGCAGGCCAAAAGATGCCATGCGGTGCTTGAGCTGGTGTGCTTGGGGGACAGGAGCCACACTGGGGCAGAGGTTCTGTCAGCTCTGCAGGGGCAGGTTCAGAGGTGGTTGACGCCACGCCAACTTAAGGCAGGAATGGTGGTTTGCGACAATGGCACCAACCTCCTCTCTGCCCTCCGACAGGGACAACTGACCCATGTGCCCTGTTTGGCTCACGTCCTTAACTTGGTGGTGCAGCGGTTCTTGGGCAGGTACCCGGGCTTACAGGATGTCCTGAGGCAGGCCAGGAAAGTCTGTGTGCATTTCCGCCGGTCATATAATGCCAGTGCTCGGCTGACGGACCTCCAAAAGGAGTTTAACCTGCCCAAGAACCGCCTAATCTGTGACATGCCCACCAGGTGGAACTCGACGTTGGCCATGCTGCAGCGGCTGCACACGCAGCAGAGGGCCATCAATGAGTACCTGTGCGACTATGGCACCAGGACAGGGTCAGGGGACCTTGGTTTTTTTTCCCCACGCCAGTGGGCCATGATCAGGGATGCATGCACTGTCCTGTCACCATTCGAGGAGGCCACGAGGATGGTGAGCACTGACAGTGCATGCATCAGTGACACTGTCCCCCTTGTCCACCTGTTGGAGCACACGCTGCGTGGAATAATGGACAGGGCACTTGAGGCAGAACAGAGGCAGGAAGAGGAGGACTTCCTTAGCTCTCAAGGCCCCCTTTATCCAGACAGTGTTCCTGCGTGCCCGCCGATCACACAGGAAGAGGACGAGGAGGAGGAGGAGGAGGAGGAGGAAGATTGTGTCAGTATGGAGGTGGAGCCTGGCACTCAGCATCAGCAGTCTTTAAGGGATCAGTCCCAAGGAACACATGGACTTGTACGTGGCTGGGAGGAGGTGGCTGCGGACGTTGTTGTCCTTAGTGACCCAGAGGACTCCGGACCGAATGCCTCAGCAAACCTACGCTGCATGGCCTCCCTGATCCTGCAAAGCCTGCGTAAGGATCCTCGTATTCGTGGTATCAAGGAGAAGGACCAATACTGGCTGGCAACCCTCCTTGATCCACGTTACAAGGGTAAGGTTGCGGACCTTATCTTGCCATCGCAGAGGGAGCAGAGGATGAAACATCTTCGGGAGGCCTTGCAGAAAGGTCTGTGCAACGCGTTCCCAGAGACTGGGAGGTTACAAACTCCTGTTTCTGGACAACGTGTTGCTGAGGCTTCGGTCAGTCAAAGAAGGAGCGGTGGAGAAGGTGGCCGTCTGACCGATGCGTTCAGACAATTTTTTGGTCCGCAGCCCCAAGGTATGATCGGTTCCAGCAACCATCGCCAGCGTCTGTTTTACATGGTGCAGGAATACCTAGGGGCAAGATCAGACTTGGACACCTTTCCCACCGAAAATCCTCTGGGTTACTGGGTCTTGAGGATGGATCACTGGCCAGAGCTTGCACAGTATGCAATTGAGCTACTGGCCTGTCCTGCATCCAGCGTTCTTTCGGAACGCACATTCAGTGCTGCTGGAGGCGTGGTAACCGATCACAGGGTGCGTCTGTCCACCGACTCGGTCGATCGGCTGACCTTCATAAAAATGAATCAGTCTTGGATCACCACCAGCTACCAAGCACCTGATGCAGATGTAACCGAATAATTTTTTTTGAAATCTCAGATCCCTTCAAAGACTGCCTATGCTGATGCTGAGTGACTATCCCTGAGTAATTATCCTCTTCCTCCTCAATCATCACGCTGATAGCTTGTAAGAACATTTTTGGTTCTGGGCGCCACCACCAGTGCCTAAGGCACAATTTTTCAGCCCCTGTTTAACAGGGGCGTGTAATTACAATTTTTGATGTAATACTTTGCAGCAGGGCTCGTTCCTGCATTCCAACTAGAGTGTCTGTGAGGGGTTGCAGTGTTGTGGCACCAGCACCAGTGCCTAAGACCCAATTTTTCAGCCCCTGTCTAACAGGGGCGTGTAATTACAATTTTTGATGCAATACTTTGCAGCAGGGCTTGTTCCTGCGTTTCAACTAGAGTGTCTGTGAGGGGTTGCAGTGTTGTGGCACCAGCACCAGTGCCTAAGACCCAATTTTTCTGCCCCTGTCTAACAGGGGCGTGTAATTACAATTTTTGATGCAATACTTTGCAGCAGGGCTCGTTCCTGCGTTCCAACTAGAGTGTCTGTGAGGGGTTGCAGTGTTGTGGCACCAGCACCAGTGCCTAAGGCCTAATTTTTCAGCTCCTGTTCAACAGGGGCATGTAATTACAATTCTTGATCTAATATTTCACAGCAGGGCCCTGTGAGGGCTTACAGTGTTTTGGCCACAGCAACACCTAAGGCCCAAATTTCTGCTGAGTATATAGGGCAGGACCCTACTTTCAAACATCTAACTTACAAACGACTCCTACTTGCAAACGGAAGGAGACAACAGGAAGTGAGATGAAATCTACCCCTAAGGAAGGGAAATTCTCTCCTGTAAGAGTTAATATGGGAAAACAATTTTTCCTTTCCACTGATGCTTTCCAATCCTTGTTCCACAAAAAAACACAAATTTTCAAAAAACATTTTTCATTGGGACAAAAAAGTGAGGTGAAATCTTCTGAAGAGGAGGAAAGACGCAAAACAAATGTCACAGGGGTGATAACCCTTCCCTATGTTTTCCAAAAAGCTTAGAAAAGATTTTTTGGCTGGAGCTAAACACATTAAAAATGTTCAAAATTACAAACAGATTCTACTTAACAACAAACCTACAGTCCCTGTCTTGTTTGCACCGCCTGTATACTGCTGTTCAGAGTATATAGGGACCTTTCCTTATTTTAATTTGGGTGCGGGGTTCCCCTTAATATCCATACAAGACCCAAAGGGCCTGGTAATGGACTGGGGGGTACCCATGCCGTTTGTCTCACTGATTTTCATCCATATTGCCATGACCCGACATGACATTAAACCCGCAAGCAGTTTTAAATGAGATTTTTTCCTTTAAAAATGACATTTGGTGCAGGGACTGTTCTAAACATGGGAAACACGCGTCACTTTACAGGCATACTATAGACACCCCCCAGGTACGATATTTAAAGGAATATTTCACTTTTTTTTTTTTACTTTAAGCATCATTAAAATCACTGCTCCCGAAAAAACGGCCGTTTTTAAAAGTTTTTTTTGCATTGATACATGTCCCCTGGGGTAGGACCCGGGTCCCCAAACCCTTTTTAGGACAATACCATGCAAATTAGCCTTTAAAATGAGCACTTTTGATTTCGAACGTTCGAGTCCCATAGACGTCAATGGGGTTCTAACGTTCGTGCGAACTTGCGGTCCGTTCGCGGGTTCTGGTGCGAACCGAACCGGGGGGTGTTCGGCTCATCCCTACTAGTAACTGATAAACATTAACACTACTGACAGCTGCACTCAAAAATATTGCACATAATATTGATTTGCAGGTAAAAAGAAAGCAATGTTGCGCTGTCATCAAATACGTGCATAAATTCATAAATGTATATTAGTAAATTAATAATAAAGTGCATACAGTGCCTCAAGCCAAAAAATAAAGTAAACTCATCAAATTTATATAATCCATAAAAAAAAAAAAAAAAATCTGTGCTATCGTGCAAAGAAAATAATATGCAGAAGAGTCCAGAAAAATTATTAAAGAAGTAAAAAGTCCCAAATAACCATCTGGTTAGCACGTCTTATTGTGCTAGTGCTGTAAGTGATCACCAAACGTATTCCACTCCAAATTGAAAAAGTTAGCCTCTTACCAGAAAAAGACGACCTGGTTAGGGTCTGACCTCGCTTTAGTGAGTACAACCCTCACTGTAAGTATGGAAAGTAACTCCCAGCAGGAAGGCCGATATAAATAATCAATCCCTCAGACACACTCACCAGATCACCACGACCACGGCAAAAGAACACTCCACCGTATATTAATCCTGCAAAATCATGTGGGGCATAATATAAAGAAAAAGGGAAGAGCACCTCATTGCGCAACATCCGTTCATATTTATTAAAAAAGAAGACATCTACTTACAAAGCTGACTAAAAACAACATGCATTCGTTATACAATATCATCTGGTGTTCTGTCAATTTCTCCAACCATCAGAAACTCCAACCACGTCATTTCCGGTTTACTTACTTACTAGTAATTGGAGATTTTGACAAATTGGTGGTTAGACACAACACTGACAACCGAATAGAGTCCGGTACAGGAAGACTGAGCTGTTTTGTCAGCACAGCGGCTAACGATGACAAAGTTGTCACCGCGTAGGAGGCGGACATTTTGTTGGCTAGTAACGGAGCGGAATAAGAATCTCCGCTCATAATATCCTGCAACGGACTCTATTCAGTTGCCGGTGTGGTGTTCAATCACTAATTCGCCAAAAACTCCAATTACTGCTGGTTTAAAGAACCGCAAGTTAAGTTGGATTTTTTGACGGGTTGGAGAATTTGACAGAACACCAGCCCCCTGGCAGGCGTGCTGAAGTCACCGCTACGTCCTCCGCCCGCAAGAGGCGTTGTCACTGGGGCAACAGGAATAGCGGTGCACACAGAAGGCAGGTTTAAAGAACATCACAGAGCATACACTAGAGAGTGCTGCCACCTACTAGTGTTTAATAATGACACCGCCACCATATTACTGGAGTCCAAGAAGGATCTCCAGCCCATGTATATGATTTAGATGCTACTCGAAAAATAAAATAAATCAAAAGGTATTAAACAGTGAGGGAAAAAGTATTTGATGCCCTGCTGATTTTGTATGTTTGCCCAATGAGAAAGAAATGATCAGTCTATAATTTTAAATGGTAGGTTTATTTTAATAGAGAGCAACAGAACAACAAAATTATCAGAAAAAAGCATTTCAAAAAAGTTATAAATTGATTTGCATTTTAATGAGCGAAATAAGTATTTGATCCCCTATCAGCAAGATGTCTGGCTCCCAGATGTCTTCTATACAGGTAACTAGCTGAGATTAGGAGCACTCTCAAAAGAGAGTGCTCCTAATCTCAACTTGTTGCTTATATAAAAGACGCCTGTCCACAGAAGCAATCAGATTCCAATATCTCCACCATGGCCAAGACCAAAGATCTGTCCAAGGATGTCAGGGACAAGACTGTAGTCCTACACAAGGCTGGAATGGGCTACAAGACCAATCGCCAAGCAGCTTGATGAGAGGGTGACAACAGTTGGTGCGATTATTCACAAATAGAAGAAACCCAAAATAACTGTCAATCTCCCTCGGTCTGGGGCTCCATGCAAGATCTCACCTCGTGGAGTCTCAATGATTATGAGAACAGTGAGAAATCAGCCCAGAACTACACAGGAGAATCTTGTCAATGACCTCAAGGCAGCTGGGACCATAGTCACCAAGAAAACAATTGGTAACACACTACGCTGTGAAGGATAGAAATCCTGCACCACCCACAAGGTCCCCCTGCTCCAAAAAGCACATGTATAGGCCCATCTGAATGATTCAGAGGTGAACTGGATGAAAGTGTTGTGGTCAGATGAGACCAAAATCAAGTCAAAGATGGAGGTGGAAACATTATGCTTTGGGGTGTTTTTTATGCTAAGGGGACAGGGCAACTTCACAGCATCAAAAGGGACGTTGGACGAGGCCACGTAATGTCAATTCTTGGGATAGAACCTCCTTCCCTCAGCCAGGGCATTGAAAATGGGTCGCGGATGGGTATTCCAGCATGACAATGACCCAAAACACACGGCCAAGGCAACAAAAGGAGTGTCTCAAGAAGAAGCACATTAAGATCCTGGAGTGGCCTAGCCAGTCTCCAGACCTTAATCCCATCCCATATGTGGAGGGAGCTGAAGGTTCGAGTTACCAGACATCAGCCTCGAAACCTTAATAACTTGGAGAGGATCCGCAAATAGGAGTGTGACAAAATCCCTTCTGAGATGTGTGCAAACTTGGTGGCCAACTCCACGAAACGTCTGACCTCTGGGATTGCCAACAAGGTTGTCGTGTTTTGCGAAGGGTCAAATACTTATTTCACTCGTTAAAATGCAAATCAATTTATAACTTTTTTGAAATGCTTTTTCTGGATTTTGTTGTTATTCTGTCTCTCACTGTTAAAATAAACCTACCATTAAAATATAGACTGGTCATTTCTTTGTCAGTAGGCAAACGTACAAAATCAGCAGGGGATCAAATACTTTTTTCCCCTCACTGTAAGTATATATATATATCCTAACACAGCTACATGGAGAAATATCTTATAAATGAGCTACTAAAGAATCGAAAATGAATTCCATGTATACATATATTATTAAAAGTGGCAGCGTGTTCCAGGAATGCTGTATACTATGAATAAAAGTTCAAGAAGAAGAAGAAAAGAAAGAGAGACAGACAGACAGACAGACAGACAGACAGACAGACAGACAGACAGACAGACAGACAGACAGACAGACAGACAGACAGAAAGACAGAAAGAAAGAAAGAAAGAAAGAAAGAAAGAAAGAAAGAAAGAAAGAAAGAAAGAAAGAAAGAAAGAAAAATAAATAAATAAAATGAATGTATCCGGATGGTTCTGTTCCAATATTACACTTCTCCACAGTGACAACCACCACCAGCACACATCGGTGAGCCTGTCACTTTCACGGGGACATGAAAGTTATCATGGAGACACCGCGATAACCTGACAGGGCTGCGAAGTGCTAACTAGTGATGCACTGAAATGAAAATTCAGGATGCACTTGGCCGAAAACCGAAACCAAAATGGACAGTTAAAAAAATAACTACACATACATACATATTTGTCTTATATTAGAATTTTTATATCAGAAATTTAAATGAATATGAATTTATTCTTGGCCATGATCGGCACCTTTTTTTCTATTTTGGGACAATAATTTTCTGTGGCCATTATCGGAACCCCTTTTTTTCCTATCAGCAAAACAGCAATAACCTTATTTTTGGGAGCCAATTTATCGGCGTACCCCTACCGCTGACTCTTTGCTTCCCTGACCAAAAGTTAAAAAAAAAAAAAAAAAAAATGTGCTGGTTTTAGATATGCTTTCAAGTATAACCCAATTACCAAAATCTCAAATATATTTCACATGGTAACAGAATTTTAAGTAAATTTTGATATTTAAATGTAATTTAAATATATTTTTAAATTTTTAATGCACAGAGTGACAGCGCTATATCCCCGTCTCCTTGCTTTGTCCCCCCATCCCCACGGGCTCACAACAGGGGGTCTGCTGCATCCCTGTTCTCCATTTCAGGTGCGAATCAGGTCCAAATTTCTGCCTGAATTCACATCTGATTTGGAGCCAAAGACGCACAGGACCCCGCTTCAAATCTAAATGTGGCCGCCACTGAGGTGTGTGAACCGGCTCCATTGAGAGCTGGTCAAACTCTCCTGTCATGCAAATTGGATGCCGAGAAAACTTGTACCCAATTCGAACCCAGCCTCAAACTAATTAATCTCCCTGGGATACTAATGGCACCATATCCCATCAGAACCTTTTGCCCAAAGGATGGTGCCACCAGTGGGTTTCCATAATGTAAAATAAACAAGCATCCGCTCTAAAATCGTGTACGGTGATCCTGTAGCAGGGGATAAGGACACAAACTACAGGGGACATGCTACAATATTGACCATACAATTAACATTAGATCTATCAAAACTACGTCAAATGAGGTCCTATCTATAGTATCCAATCCAATTGCATGCCCTTGCACTATACACTTGCTAGTAGCTCTAAAGGAGATTGTACATTTTAATAACGAGGACATTTTTTTGGTGTTAAAATGCATCTCGGTCTTCAATCTCAGAGGTATGCTTCCCACAGTATTTACTCCATGGTTTATCATTCATCTTAGGACATGCTTCACACGTTCAATTTGACCCAATTTACTTGCACACTCCCAAAGCTTTAGTTATGCAACACAAGAATATACCTGTGTGTGTGCCCTGGCAGGTTTACAGGTGCTACGTACGGCACGCCCAATTAGTAGCCGTATAACACAATGTGCTCAATGAATTAACATATCTATATATCTATATATGAGAGCAGGGAAGGACCTGAGCATTTCCAGACCAGTAAAGGTAGAAAATCCATACAAAACAGCTAATCTGATCCTGTTCTGCTAAAAGAAGGTTTAAAGTGTACTATATAGACACCCAACACTGTGTGATCCTGTCCTATAATCTACAATCAGGAGATCCCTGTACATTTTATATAGACACCCAACACCGTGTGATCCTGTCCTATAATCAGGAGATCCCTGTACATTATATAGACACCCAACACCGTGTGATCCTGTCCTATAATCAGGAGATCCCTGTACATTATATAGACACCCAACACTGTGTGATCCTGTCCTATAATAAGGAGATCCCTGTACATTATATAGACACCCAACACCGTGTGATCCTGTCCTATAATAAGGAGATCCCTGTACATTATATAGACACCCAACACCGTGTGATCCTGTCCTATAATCAGGAGGTCCCTGTACATTATATAGACACCCAGCACTGTGTGATCCTGTCCTATAATCTACAATCAGGAGATCCCTGATCATTATATGGACACCCAACACCGTGTGATCCTGTCCTATAATAAGGAGATCCCTGTACATTATATAGACACCCAACACTATGTGATTATGGTCCATAATACAGCACTCAGTCCACATCAATTTCTAAATAAGGGTCAGTATTCACTAAAATCATCAGTAATGCATTGAATCAGACTAATCATGCATTTATAGCCAAGAAAAGGTTAAAATCTTTCTATTCCATCAGTTTCTGGGTAGAGCAAAACACAGTGACAGTCCCTTCTGCCCACGCACCTTGTTAGTAAAAGAATAGGACAGGCCCACTACTCATAGAGCCTCACAGCTCTGCACTAACCACCATAATAATAGCTCAGTATAACAAGTGGCAACATGAAAATGGGGCTCTAGCATATAATTTAACCTGTACAATAAATACTGGTTTCTATTCTAGTAAACAGACTAAATCTGCCTTCTGTATGACATTCATGCAAGCACTAGGGCAGGGGTGACAACCCCCCCCCCCACCACCGTTTCAGCGCCTCTCTACATTATGCAGCCTATTTTCAATATTCTGGGGTACATGTGTTAAGCGAACAGGCGTCGTGTTTGAGTGATGTGGTGGGGGTGGGTATTGGGGGGAGGGGGATGTTCAGTAGAACTTCACGTCTTGCTTCAACCTGCTGCTGTACAATCTGTTCTGTATTAATGTAGAGGATTCAGTGTTCTGTACAGTCGTAGGGCTCTAGAATCTCTAGTCTTGTTAATAATAAAGCTTTCATGTGAAATCGATCAATACGAGTTTGCCTGCTTCGAATCTAGCAAAGCAGATTCAATAAGCATAATGAAAATTTGCAAAGCGCAGAACCCCCCCCCCCCCCCCCCCCCGCAGCCAATCAGCAACCATCTACATCTCACGGTAAGATGACATTTGATGCTACCAATTACTGTCCTTCACACTTTTCATTGTACTGACAGTTATAGTTACAGACTGGGTTTGGCGCAATCAGAAAAGAGGATAATGTACAGTAAAGGCTGGGATCAAATGATTTGCCAGCATGCTGGTCAATCTCTCCAACCTGGCTCTGATGGTATCAGTAACAATAACCACTAGCGGTGCTCAGATCTGAACTTAAACATCAAGGTGGGAATTGTCCACCTTTAATTCTCTTTGACTAGTACATGACTACTATATAATTAGAATAAAGTCATAGATACTATACTGCAGAATTCATGACCATATCAGTCAGCTCTAGGAGCCAGAGGGCTCCTAGAAAATAGCTTATACTCAGCATGGGAAAGCAAACAAAATAGTCCATCAACTTCTGGTACATCAAAAGTCAATTACGACTCACCACCAGTAACACTCATCCCTTAACAGGGTTTTTATAGTCCAAGGCTCACCGCCAGGAACACTTGTCCCTTAACAGGGTTTTTATAGTCCAAGGCTCACCGCCAGGAACCCTTGTCCCTTAACAGGGTTTTTATAGTCCAAGGATCACCGCCAGGAACCCTTGTCCCTTAACAGGGTTTTTATAGTCCAAGGCTCACCGCCAGGAACCCTTGTCCCTTAAGCCCCATACACACAGCCTGAATGTTGGGAGACATTGGACGTTTGGCTGGCTTCTGTCGGATAAGCATGCCGGAAAATCAGCATCCGACCAACTCCGGATCAGCACTTTCAGCCAATGGCAGAGAGCTGATCGGGGTGTTGTCCCACAACACACCAACTCAGTGGAGGAGATCGCTGTACTAACTTCGGATGGTTAGTACAGCAGCTCTGACTGGAACTGACAGTTTTTTTCTTCGTTCAACCCGCTGGGTTGAACAAAAAAATACCTTGTAGCGAGTACCAGGCATTAATGAGGTTTTTAAAGTCCCAGGGGTCTGGAAAGATTGCAAGAGCCTAGCAGGGTCTAAGCCGATCAACCGTCTATAGTCCTCTCATAACTGTTGCTGTTCCACACTACACCTCACAGCAGTGGCGGCTGGTGCTCAAAATTTTTGGGGGGCACAAACAAACTGAAAAATTCTGAAAAAAAACAAAACATCAATTGCAGCCACTGTGCCCATCTATTGCAGCCACTGTGCCCACCAAATGCAGCCACTGTAGTGCCATCAATTGCCGCCACTGTGCCCACCAAATACAGCCACTAATTGTGCCCATAAAATGCAGGGATGTCACCCTGATGGCTCCAGTCCAGCCCCGCATTGTGATCATCCATCCTGGCCAGTGTCAGAGTGGAGATTGAATTCAGTCAGACTATTAGTGCTGTGCAGGGAAGTGTCAGTGTGTGCGGAACGGAGGGGCGGGTGGAAAGATCTCAGGGAGGAGTGCAGTCTTATCGGAGGCTAGCGGCATCTGCACTTACCGTTACCCACAGGCACCAGCGCTGCTCAATCCAGTCCACCGCACCCACACTAGTCAACTCCACTCGTCTCACAGCAGTGAGTGATGGCCGGGAAACCGGAAGTGATGCAGCGTTGCCAGAAAAAGCACCGCCCACCATCCTCCGGACCCCGCAAATACAAAATAAGTTACTGGAGTATTAAACAAATCAGTGAAGAGTGGGAGTGTTTGTGGGTGCATCTCTTGCGTCCCAAACATGCCCTAAACACGGGCAAATCAGCTTCTCAGCTTGAATCAGCTGATTGCAAGCTGGGAAGCCTCCCATAGTCCTCTGTGTGACTGGCGCCTGGTCACTCTTAAAGTGACTTTTTTTTTTTTAGAACAGCTTGGGGGGGGGGGGGGGCTATGGACAGGCTTCCACTGCCTCACAGACTCCTGCTGGCTGTTTCCTGTTCCTTTTCTGGACTCTCCTGCAGAAGGGTTAACCCTTTCAAGACCAACGTCCCTGTAATCAGGGCTTGCAGGCTCTTTCCCACCCAGTTTCTCTGTAAGCCTCCATATTGAAGGTCCCAAATGAGGACTTACCAATCCAGAGAGTACCATAAATCATTCCTCTCCTTTTTGACCAGGCTATCCCAGAACCCATCACCCTGCATGGGTGAGAACCTCTCAGCACTCAGTTTGTGTTATCCCCCTTAAAGAGACCACATCTCAAATAGTGGGGACACATCTCCTTGTCCAGGACTTATCCTTGGCATCTTGAGATAGAATATACAGGCTCAAGGTCAGGCAGATTGCACAGTTTATGGGGCATACACTGTGCAATCTGCCAGACCTTGATCCTGTATATTCTTTTGCTTGTATTGCGGGATTGGAAACAGATATTTTTTCTTTGATACTACTTGTTTTGAAGAGATTGTATGTATTGCTGCATGACTGTGATCGCTCTCTTTTTGTATATTTACTATTGTGACCAGTATACTTTTTTGCAGACATTTTTTGTTCTCTTAAAATTTTGGCTCACACTTTGCTTACAACCATTTCTTCTTGCTTGCTGTCTACTCTAGAGTCTCCCCTTTCTATTTGATCTCCTCTCCATCTTTTTTGCGACCAGTGGGACTGCTCTGCTATGGGTGTTGGCACCTTCGGTGCGATCCCTGTTCTGAGCTCAAATTGTTTTAATCTATCATTTATCTGTTTATTTCTACCTTTAGCACATTTATTGGTGGTCTTTACACTGGGTTCATGTCTGTTTTTGTACCTGTCTTAATCTACATACCTGGTGCTGCAAGTTGCTCTGCAGCGCACCCTTGTATTTTTTTTCTATATACACACACTACATTCTCACCATGTTCGTCTACACCAGCTCTGCCTCAGCATGGGCGGCCAATGCCTGGATTTTGTTTCCTTTATTAATGTTTATTTTGCAGGTACTTTTGTTGTTTTTCTGTTCTCCCAAATTTGGACATTTTCCCATTATTGCTTTTAGATTGAACTTTGATATTTGCATTTGTTGATGTCATCACATGTGTGCGATAATGATGGGAGGGGGTTTTAGGATATTTTTTTTATTTATATTAATTATATATAGTGTCTTGCTTCACTTGTTTGTTATCCTGAGGAAGACAAGCTTGTGCCTCATCGAAACGTCAAATTAAACTGCCATTGTACGTTCAACGTTCAAGACCCGGAATTGCCTCTCTTTATTGGTTTATAAGCACCACAGTCTTTGCTGTGCACCCGGGGCCCATTTTTCATCCCTGATTTGTGCGCAGTGACAACCACTGAAATATAATAAAAATTACTATAATAAATATATATATATATATATATATATATATATATATATATATATATATATAAGTGGGGACGGAAAGTATTCAGACCCCCTTAAATGTTTCACTCTTTGTTATATTGCAGCCATTTGCTAAAATCATTTAAGTTCATTTTTTCCTCCATTAATGTACACACAGCACCCCATATTGGCAGAAAAACACAGAAATGTTGACATTTTTGCAGATTTATTAAAAAAGAAAAAGTCCTAAGTATTCAGACCCTTTGCTCAGTATTTAGTAGAAGCACCCTTTTGATCTAATACAGCCATGAGTCTTTTTGGGAAAGATGCAACAAGTTTTTCACACCTGGATTTGGGGATCCTCTGCCATTCCTCCTTGCAGACCCTCTCCAGTTCTGTCAGGTTGGATGGTAAACATTGGTGGACAGCCATTTTTAGGTCTCTCCAGAGATGCTCAATTGGGTTTAAGTCAGGGCTCTGGCTGGGCCATTCAAGAACAGTCACGGAGTTGTTGTGAAGCCACTCCATTATTTTAGCTGTGTGTTTAGGGTCATTGTCTTGTTGTAAGGTAAACCTTCGGCCCAGTCTGAGGTCCTGAGCACTCTGAAGAAGGTTTTCGTTCCAGGATATCCCTGTTGGGCCACTCTGCCATAAAGCCCTGGCTGGTGGAGGGCTGCAGTGATGGTTGACTTTCTACAACTTTCTCCCATCTCCCGACTGCATCTCTGGAGCTCAGCCACAGTGATCTTTGGGTTCTCCTTTACCTCTCTCACCAAGGCTGTTCTCCCCTGATAGCTCAGTTTGGCCAGACGGCCAGCTCTAGGAAGGGTTCTGATCGTCCCAAACGTCTTCCATTTAAGGATTATGGAGGCCACTGTGCTCTTAGGAGCCTTAAGTGCAACAGAAATTTTTTTGTAACCTTGGCCAGATCTGTGCCTTGCCACAATTCTGTCTCTGAGCTCTTCAGGCAGTTCTTTTGACCTCATGATTCTCATTTGCTCTGACATGCACTGTGAGCTGTAAGGTCTTATATAGACAGGTGTGTGGCTTTCCTAATCAAGTCCAATCAATATAATCAAACACAGCTGGACTCAAATGAAGGTGTAGAACCATCTCAAGGATGATCAGAAGAAATGGACAGCACCTGAGTTAAATATAGGAGTATAACAGCAAAGGGTCTGAATACTTAGAACCATGTGATATTTCAGTTTTTCTTTTTTTAATAAATCTGCAAAAATGTCAACAATTCTGTGTTTTTCTGCCAATATGGGGTTCTGTGTGTATATTAATGAGGAAAAAAATGAACTTATATGATTTTAGCAAATGACTGCAATATAACAAAGAGTGAAAAATTTAAGGGGCTCTGAATACTTTCCGTCACCACTGTATATGTAGTAAGCCACGCTCTTAAAGTGACATATTAACCAAATAAGTGAACACAAATTGAGATGAAAAATAAATAAAAAGTGATTGAAAATGTTAAGGAAATCCCAAACAGCGAAACATGTGACTTATGTAGAGTCCTCCAATATCTATTGAAGATTCTGATGGTTCCTTCAGTGAAGGATGAACCAGCAGCCACAGGTTCAGTGAAAATCTTGTGACTTTATAATTTGAACACAGTGAATCCACCGCCACGCAAAGTGCACGCTTACCAGCTGCACAAGTTTAAGGCTAATACCCAGCCAGGGCCTTTTCCTCCAAAGACTGCAGATGTTTGGTCTGATCAGATGACATATGCCTCGTTTCCACTGAGCGGATCGGTTCCGTACGGTACGCAATTTGGGCGTTTCCATTATGAAAGCGGCCCATACAACCGAACCGTTCCATTCAGGGTCCTGCTTCAGATGTGGGGCCATAGAAAATGGAACGGTTCGGTTAGGGCAGAGCTACGATACATTACACTGATTGGTGGACGTGTGACGCCATGACGGCATTTTTTCTAAACCCACGTATGGCCCCTGTCGGTCCGACTTGCAGTGGAAACGCTCGCCTGAATAGGCCGGACCATTCTAGGCCTTCCAAAGCGATCCGACCCGAACCGATCCGCTCGGTGGAAACGAGGCAATAGTAAGCCGTTTTGGTCAGGAATGTAATTGGTGGTACAGCTTATGAGCCCATACAGAGTTCAAGTAGCGATGAAGGGATGGCAGCTCAAAAAGAAAGAGCGGGGAAAAAAAAAAATCGCCAAAGGTAAAACCAGATGGTTATTTATTTGTCACTAATCCAAGTATATTAGTGACGAAATGCGTCGGAAGGAGCGACACACTGACGTCACCGCGTTATACGTCCCGCTTGCACGGTGCGTTTGTATTGTTGCCGGCCGGCCGCATGTTTTTAGTGAAACCTTTTAATAAATCTAAACGCTTTATAAGCAACACTGCTTTTTAATTTTTTGAATAACCAACCATCTGGTTTTACCCATGGCGATTTTCCCTGCTCTTTTTGAGCTGCCATCGCCTCATCGCTACTTGAACTGTGTATGGATCCATAAGCTGTACCACTAAAATGGCTTACTATGTCATGTGACCAGACCAAACATCTGCAGTCTTTGGAGGAAAAGGCCCTGGCTGGGTATTAGCCACAAGTGTTTAAACTTGTGCAGCTGGTAAGCGTGCACTTTGCGTGGCGGTGGATTTACTGTGTTCACATTATAAAGTCACAAGATTTTCACTGAACCTGTGGCTGCTGGTTCATCCTTCATTGAAGGAACCATCAGAATCTTCAATAGATATTGGAGGACTCTACATAAGTCACATGTTTCTCTGTTTGGGATTTCCTTAACATTTTCAATCACTTTTTATTTCATTCCTCTTGTTTTGTGTTCACTTATTTGGGTAATATGTCACTTTAAGAGCGTAGCTTACTTTTTATCCATTGTTTTGTGTGTATTTCACTTTGAGTTGCAGCTACAATTGTTAGGTTTGTTTCCAGTTTTATATATATATATATATATATATATATATATATATATATATATATATATATATATATATATATATATATATATTTATTTATATGTCTAGTCCTGAGCTAGATAGAGATATAGATTATATAATTATATATAAATATACTATATAAATATATATATCTATATAAATATCTCTCTCTCTCTCTCTATATATATATAGATATATATATATATATATATATATATATATATATACACACACACGCACAGGGAGATCATGCAAACTCCATGCAGGCAGTGTCGTGGTTGGGATTCGAACCAGCAACCCTTCTTACTGCTAGGCGAAAGTGCTACCCACTACACCACATGCATTTTTGAAGCCATATTATGTTGCATCTATGGTTGTATTTAGCATATATTGCTTTGTAAAGTCAGCATGTCTTATTCTGCTGCTTCTCATCTGCGTTCTTTTCCTTAGAAATCAATACAAAAGGCAAGGTAAAATGTATCACAAGCCCATTGTAAACACAAATTTAAGGCCAACTCCAGGCATAATCTGAAAACCCAGCCAGACAGTAATAAATATAAAATACCGTAATCCTTTCTACTCAAACAAGAAAGAAAATAGGAAAAAAATAAAAACGGGAAGAAAGAAGACCGAATGATAAAAGATACCAAAAAAAATTAGCTAGTAGTATAGGGTACCGCATCTGTACCAAAATGTAAATGAGATATAACTCACTTTTTTTAAGTACTCAGGAAAGATTTCTGAAGAGTATTCTTAAAGAATCAATATCCTTTGATTAAAATAATTCTAAAATATGTTAAAACAAAGCATAGCACAGATCATTTTACTCCAGCCTACATTGTGTAGCTACAGTGAGGGATAAAAGTATTTGATCCCCTGCTGATTTTGTACATTTTCCCACTGATAAAGAGATGATCAGTCTAATTTTATTGGTAGGTTTATTTTAAAAGTGGGAGACAGAACAACAACAAAATCCAGGAAAAATCATTTCAAAAAAGTTATAAATTGATTTGCATTTTAACGAGTAAAATAAGTATTTGATCTCCTATTAAATCAGCAAGACTTCTGGCTCCCAGATGTCTTCTATACAGATAACGAGCTGAGATTAGGAGCACTCTCTTAAAAGGGAGTGCTCCAAATCTCAGCTTGTTACCTGTATAAAAGACACCTGTTAACAGAAACAATCAGATTCCAATCTCTCCACCATGGCCAAGGCCAAAGAGCTGTCCAAGTATGTCAGATTGTAGACCTACACAAGGCTGAAATGGGCTACAAGACCATCGCAAAGCAACTTGGTGAGAGGGTGACAACAGTTGGTGTGATTATTCGCAAATGGCAAAAACACAAAATAACTGTCAATATCCCTCGGTCTGGGGCTCCATGCAAGATCTCACCTTGTGGAGTTCCAATGATCATGAAAACGATGAGAAATCAGCCCAGAACTACACAGGAGAATGATCTCAAGGCAGCTGGGACCATAGTCACCAAGAAAACAATTGGTAACACTAGGCCATGAGGGACTTAAATCCTGCAGCGCCCGCAAGGTCCCCCTGCTCAAGAAAGCACATGTATAGGCCCGCCTGAAGTTTGCTAATGAACATCTGAATGATTGACAGGAGAACTGGATGAAAGTGTTGTGGTCAGTGGTCATTGAGCTCTTTGGCATCAACTCGCTGTGTTTGGAGGAGGAGGAATGCTGCCCATGACCCCCAAAATACCATCCCCGCCGTCAAACATGGAGGTGGAAACATTATGCTTTGGGGGTGTTTTTCTGCTAAGGGGATAGGACAATTTCACTGCATCAATGGGATGATGTACAGGGCCATCTACCGTCAAATCTTGGGCGAGAACCTCCTTCCCTCAGCCAGGGCATTGAAAATAGGTTGTGGATGAGTATTCCAGCATGACAATGACCCAAAACACACAGCCAAGGTAACAAAGAAGTGGCTCAAGAAGTACCGATCCTTTTTTTTAAGTACTCGCGATACTTTTTTAAATGTCATGTGACAGTGGCACTAATATGCAGCACCGATAGGTGGCACTGATGAGGCATGGACTGTCAGTAGCTTTTTAATTTTTTTAAATGTATTTAATTATTTTACTCTAGGAAGGATCCTGGTGGTTCCAAACTTCTTCAATTTATGGATGGTGGCGGCCACTGTGCTCATTGGGACCTTCAATGCTGCAGAATTTTTTTTGTACCCTTCCCCAGATCTGTGCCTCAATACCATCCTGTCTCAGAGGTCTACAGACAATTCCTTGGACTTCCATGGCTTGGTTTGTGCTCTGACATGCACTAACTGTGGGACCTTATATGGATAGGTGTGTGCCTTTCCAAATCACATCCATTCAACTGAATTTACCCCAGGTGAACTCCAATCAAGTTGTAGAAACATCTTAGACCCCTTTCACACTGAGCCGCCCCGGGTGTCAGCGGTAAAGCGGTGCTATTTTTAGTGGCGCTATTTGGGGTTGAAAACTCCCCCGCTAGCGGCGGAAAAGGGGTTAAATCCGCCGGCAAAACGCCACTCCGTCAGGGTTTTGCGGGCGATATCGCAGCGCTGCCCCATTGACCTGGGGGAGGAGCGGGAAGTTCACCGCTCCAAAGAAGCTGCTGGCAGGATTTTTTCTGACGCCCTGCCAGCATACTGCTCCAGTGTGTAAGCCCACAGGCTTTCACACTGGAGTACATGGAGCAGCCGTTTTAGGGCGGTTTGCAGGCGCTATTTTTAACGCTATAGCGCCTGCAAAACGCCTCAGTGTGAAAGGGGTCTTAAGGATGATCAGTGGAAACAGGATGCACCTGAGCTCAATTTCGAGTCATGGCAAAGTCTGTTAATACTTATGTACATGTATTTTTTTTTTTTCATTTTTAATAAATTTACAATATTTCAAACAAACTTCCTTTTACGTTGTCATTATCGGGTATTGTTTGTAGAATTTTGAGGAAAATAATGAATTGAATCTATTTTGGAATAGGGCTGTACCACAAAATGTGGAAAAAGTGAAATGCTGTGAATACTTTCTGGTTGCACTGTATATATTCAGAAAAAAAAACAAAAAAAAAAACACAACAGAAAAACTGCAAACTGATTTTCTGCTTCAGCCAGAGCTTTTATGTTCTTCCTATTGTTACCAACACTGAAGACAGCTGCTTTATTAAACAGTATTGCACAATATACAGAAACTTGCACAGCAGGTTATGGATTGCACAGTTGGGTCAGGACTGGCACTGTAGTAAAGATGCTGTACGACTCCTATAGAAACAACTGAATATATTTATGCTTTATTATAGAGAGGACCTATCAGTAACACTTAGTTATAGTTATATCATAAAAGCATCAAGCTCTTCAGCATCCATACTGAGCGTCTGCATATTCCTAAAGCTTAAAACTCCCAGCTTTGTATTCCTAACCAATGTGCAGGTACCAGCATGCCCGACAGCCCCACACCTGAAAGGGAAAGGAGCTTCTTCTATTGACAATAAAGTTTATAGAATGGTGATGGATTTCTCAGTGACATCATAACGACTGATAAAGACTTTTCGGCAAGGGTAGGGAATTTCCCGAAATTCAGGTGAGTGAGCTCTTCACCTGAGACTTAACAAAATAAAGAAAGACACCGGGCGATACCTACAACTGAAATTCATTTTTGGGTGGGCTTATCTTTTAACCACTTCACTTCCAGAAGATTTACCCCTTCTTAACAAGGCAATTTTTTGCGATACGGCACTGCGTTACTTTGACAATTGCGTGGCCTTGCGACGCTGTACCCAAATAAAGTTTATCTAATTTTTTTCCCCCACAAATAGAGCTTTCTTTTGGTGTTATTTGGTCACCTTTGCCTTTTTTTTTGTTTTTTTGTTGCGCTATAAAACAAAAAAAGTCCACCAATTAAAAAAAAAAAAAAAGAATTTGTTCATCAATTTAGGCCAATATATATTATTCAGCTTCATATTTCTGGTAAAAAATACCAATAAGTGTATATTAATTAGTTTGCGCAAATGTTATAGCGTCTAAAAAACTATAGGATATTTTTATTTTTTTTAATTTCTTTACTAGTAATGGCGGTAATCAACGACTTATAGCGGCACTGTGATATTGCGGCAGACAAATTGGACACCTGCCACTTTTGACACCAATACAGTGAACAGTACTAAAAAAAAAAAAAAGCACGGTCACTGTACTAATGACACTGGCAGGGAAGGGGTTAACATCAGGGGCAATCAAAGGGTTAACTGTGTGCCTACTCACTGTGGGGGAGGTGCTTTGACTAGGGGAAGGGCAAAGATCTGTGTTTCTGCTTAGCAGAAACACAGGATCAGTGCCCTCGCTTCTGAAATAACGACAATCTGACTTGTGTACAGATTGTCAGTCTGCCTGTGCCGGCGGACATCGAGTCTGCGGTACCTGCTGTGTAGAATCACAGCTGGAGGGGGCCACCAGAAGTGCGCGCGCCCCGGACACGAAGGCGTCACATCACATACTAGGTAAGTGATCTGGCACAGAGCGGCCGTCCTGCCGCAGTATATGTATGGTGGGTGGTTACGTGGTTAAAGGTAGGCAAGTTTGCTTTGAGAAGGTAAAAGGACGCAACTGCTGCACCAGGTCTGTTTGTACTTCCAGGTAAGGCTACAGAGCTTTGATTTTGTCTGATTTGGCTGCTGAAGCTAAAATTCACTCTGTGGGGTGAAAAATCGTAGGAGCTGGGTGGAAAATTGTGGGTGAAACAATGATTGCATCCAATAGGGTGCAGTCACTACTTGAGTATTAAAGCAGACATGGGTGCTGCACTGCTAGAATATAATAGCCAGAAGTGCAGATTCCTCCACGTATGCTGTTTAGAGTGGATGGAGGATTGCATTGATTTGTTCAGTCCAGCCTCTCCAGCTCAGCCAATCAAAGAAAGCCTTGTATTCATTCATAAAATGATAAAATGTAACACTTCCTTTGAATGGCTGAGCAGCTCTCAGCCAATTATTTAAAGTCATAGTAGACATGGTGTTCAACTTTAACATGACTAAGCTCCGGGGGGGGGGGGGGCAGGATGAAACGCATTAGGGGTGTGGCCTGGTCAGAGTCCAGGCTGAGGTTGCCACTCCATTCATTGCAGTAGGACATTATAGATGTGCGACGTCCAGGGGTTACCCTTCCTTTCTTGTTCAACTTTAAAGCTGGTCATACATGTAAAAAGAGTTCTAGAGAGCCAAATAAGAGAAATCCAAAGGATTTGCCCCATCCACACAAAACTCGCGATGGTGGCTACTGTATTCTGACAGCCATCATTCGCTGCTGTCACAACACCCAAACAATGACTGTGTCTGATTGTCTGCAGTCACTGGCCAGCTGACTTTTTCCCCAAAAAGCTCCTTCGATTTCTCAGTTTAACGCAGAGCTCCGCCCAAAAGGAGAAGTTCTGCTTTGAGGCCTCCTCCCCGTCTTCCGTTTGTGACATGAAGCTTTTTGGGAGGAGGGAGGGAGCAGGTACCCGATTTTGACAGGTACCTGCTCCTACTACTTCTCCGATAGGCGATAGGAAGCGGAATTTCTCCTCCCCACCTTCCCAAAAGGCTTTGGTGCCCATAGTAAAGATGCCAGTGAGGGAGGCCATAGGGAGAACACGACTTGGGTGAGAACATTGCTGGATCATGGAACAGGCGAGTGGCTGTTTATTAAAAGTCAGCAGCTACAGTTTTTGTAGCTGCTAACTTTTAATTTTCACTTAAATGATCACTAAAGCTAATTTTTTTTTTTTTATAACAAACATGTTATACTTACCTCCCCTGTGCAGCTTGTTTTGCACAGAGTGGCCCCGAACCTGGTCTTCTGGGGTCCCTCCTTGGCGGCTGTCTCGCCCCCCCCTCCCCCGCAAGGACTCAACACTTTCATGCGAGCTCCCTCACATGGTGTTGAGTGCTTGCGGGCGCGCTTCTGTGTTACAGCTGGCGGCCATAGCCGCTCACTGTATCACTCGGCCCCGCCCGCCGGCGCGCCGCGTCATTGGATGTGATTGACAACAGCGCGAGCCAATGGCTGTGCTGCTTTCAATCCATCCACTCTAGCCAATCAACGGCCAGGCCGAGCGATGAAGAGGATGTCGAGAGCGAGCGTGGGGCTTTCGAGGGGTCAGTTAAGTAAAATGGGGGGGCCGGTATTGTCAGATGTTTTTTCACCTTAAATGCATAGAATGCATTAAGGTGAAAAAACTTTTACCTTTACAACCCCTTTAAGAGACTGGAGCTCCGCTTTAGGTTTATGGAGCTCAGTGCTGTGGCAGGGCCACCCACAGCTCAAATTTTGTCCAATTCCTGTAAAATTTGAGCCGTGTACGGCCAGCTTAAGGTGGAACTGAAGGCACTTTACTAACCGCCTCTCTAACAGTCCGGGTCCCTCGCCGGTGCCGGCATCTTCCCACTGGGTGCCGGTTTTTGGGCATCTCAATTGGCTGGTGCTGGATGACCTAACTCCTGTGCATGTACAGAAGTCATTCTTCTCAGCACTCAGGGACCATGCTGGAGATGTAAACTGAGCTAAGAATGTGCAGCTCAGTTTACAGGCTGCAGAAGACAGAGCAGACAGGTAGGGTTTTTTTTATTGCAGAAGATATATTGCATGTGTCTGTGATAAAAGCCTACCTGCTTGCAATCGGTTGTAAAATGGCTTCAGTTTGGCTTTAAATCGTTTCTTTACAGGGAGATCTTATTTTGAAGTTAACAGTGGCAGAGTTCACTCAATCAGATAACAAACCCATCACCAAATTTAAATGAGACTACGTGTAGATAGTTCTTTAGGGCTCATTCACATGGGTGCAGGGATCCGTACACCTGTGCAGGGGGCAATGAGACAGTCTGTGCAGCTGTAGTCAGAGCACTGCATTGGTCCCATACAATGTACATAGAAGGATGTACCGGAAGATAAGTGAAGATATGTGCAGCCATCAACCTGTCATTGATTTTACCAAGCTAGCTGCACACACCACCGCTCATCCACACTATACACGTATAAAATAATCCACAGAATCGGCATGCAAAGATATGCGTTTACGCCAATTTTTATGAATCTTGACATGGGTTGGTGCGTGCGTTTAATGCAATTTTACCCTTTATCCAGTGTCATCGGTTCGTTTTCCCTTTTGTGGTGGTGGGAAGGTCAAAATACTATATAATAATATGTGTTTTTGTTTTAATTTCACTTGCTGTTTATGTGCATTGTGGAAAAAGGCGGACATACGGCATATTTCTGCACTGCACATAACACCAGGGTTTTGAATAGGGGACATTATGTACCCCTGCAGAGAAATACAGTTTTCTAGTGCAGAAAAATGCAGGTCTCTGCACATAGTGTGAACGAGCCCTTGAAGTGTTGTTGCACTGTCGTGCGGTGACATGCGGTTCCATTCAGTGACTGCAGGCATTTTTATGCAGCACACACCATCTTCTATGAATGATGTGAACAAGGGCCCTCCCTTTCACAAAGAGCGGCATCCGCTTTGCTCAGTGGAGGATCTGTCCGCTGAACCCCTACTAAGAGCACAGGGGGGCGGATGACAGGTCCGTGTCTGCTCAGTTTATGGGGGAATGGACACGGACAGAGCCCGCTCTGCTCTATGGGATGGACTGCCCTCCAATCCACCTAGACAGAGGGGAATAGATCCCCTTCCATTTTTTTTTTTTTTTTTATGTACCGGATTGGATTAAAGGTGGTGAGTGTAAGTCCATTTACAACCCCCAGTCCATAGGGCTACATGGGCCATCGAGCAGGTCTGCCTGAAAAACTGACAGGGGGACCTGATTGGATAGCCCATGTAAAAGAGTTCTAATGGTTTTCTATGTGCCTTTGTGTTGCGCTTACATTGATCTGCATAGACAGCTCAACGGTCATGGTGTGAACAAGACCTTAGTGAAGACATAATTACTTATCTGTACTTCCCTTATCTGTACACTTTAGCAAATCTGGCCCATAAGGTTTTTTTGAATGTGGGCCTGCACAACAGATCATTGGGAGTCAATGGGAGGCGTGATGTGAAGGTCATCGGTCATCGGCTTCCTAATGTTAACCAGTAAACACCGCAGCCAGTGGCGGCTGCTGGTTTTTACTTTTTTTTTTGGGGGGGGGGGTGGCGGCAAACAATCACCCCTCGCCCCCCTAGCGGCACCTCAACCCCCCACCCCGCTGTCTGCCAGTCGGTCCAGCACTTACCGCATTTAAGCAGCTGGCATCGGACATCAGCTCCTGTGTCCTTTCCTCCATCGGCCATGCGTCTTCTCTCCTCCCCCCGGCGTCCAATAGGATCACCTGTCCTTTCAGCCAATCGGGTGACGGGTCTCAGACCCGCTTCCTGGTTGGCCAGGAGAAGGATCAGTGTTACAATAGCAAATTAATCTTCACTATTGTAACACACCTGGGTGAGCTCCAAGCGCATTCTCTCTGCCCCGACCCCAACCTATTTTGAAGCCTATTAGAGCCTTCGGCTCTAATCAGTGCTTCAAAAAAAACACCCCCCATATCGGAATTCATGCATCCAGCGTCCCGCAAGGGACCGGACACATGGATAGGGAAGGTGGTGCTCGTAATGGATGGGCCACCCCAGACCGCAGCTATGCTAAAGTCATCTTCATCAGAGTTCTCTAATCCACAGCAGCCAAACTCCAGAAAGAACCTCAAACGGTAACAAGAGCATAATTTCTATCCAAGGATGTTCCTGACACCAAAAAGAACTCAAACAGAAAATGTATATAAAAATAGTTTATTACACCTTTATTACAAAAACATAAAACCATATCTCAAAACATACACTGTGGTGTCAGTTAATGAAATTGAACAGTGGTGATCTTGAGGATCGCCGCAGATCTCAGCTCCTAAAAGGTTTATGAAACAAAGCTGATCGGGGGGGAGAACATGTTCTCTGCTGATCATCTCTACACACAGAGAAGCTGTGATTGACACACAAACTGACAATTTATGAAGCTGCGATCTCAGAACTTCACTGGCGATCTGTGTCAGAATTCACACTCCCCAATTCACCAGCTCAGAGGTGGTGAATCGGGGAGTGAAGAGAGAAAGATTATTGACTTCCTCGTTCAGCCCCCCCAAAGACAGTAACCATGTCCCCCTGTCTAATTATATATATATATATATATATATATATATATATATATATATATATATATATATATATATATATATATATATATATATATATATATATTTATTTATTTATTTATATATTTTTTTTTTTTTTTTTTTTTTTTTTTCATATGATAACACTGTGGAAATTGGAAAGGACACTGCTACAATGTAAAGTAGTGAGTGTACAGCTTGTATAACAGTGTAAATTTTCCTTCCCCTCAAAATAACTCAACACACAGCCATTAATGTCTAAGCTGCTGGCAACAAAAGTGAGTACACCCCTAAGTGAAAATGTCCAAATTGGGCCCAATTAGCCATTTTCCTTCCCCGGTGTCATGTGACTTGTTAGTGTTACAAGGTCTCAGGTGTGAATGGGGAGCAGGTGTGTTAAATTTGGTGTTATCGCTCTCACTCTCTCATACTGGTCACTGGAAGTTCAACATGGCACCTCATGGCAAAGAACTCTGAGGATCTGAAAAAAAAAAAGAATTGTTGCTCTACATAAAGATGGCCTAGGCTATAAGAAGATTTCCAAGACCCTGAAACTGAGCTGCAGCATGGTGGCCAAGACCATACAGCGGTTTACCAGGACAGGTTCCACTCAGAAGAGGCCTCGCCATGGTCGTCCAAAGAAGTTGAGTGCATGTGCTCAGTGTCATATTCAGAGTTTGTCTTTGGGAAATAGACGTATGAGTGCTGGCAGCATTGCTGCAGAGGTTGAAGGAGTGGGGGGGTCAGCCTGTCAGTGTTCAGACCATACGTCGCACACTGCATCAAATTGGTCTGCATGGCTGTCGTCCCAGAAGGAAGCCTCTTCTAAAAAATTATGCACAAAAAAGCCCGCAAAAAGTTTGCTGAAGACAAGCAGACTAAGGACATGGATTACTGGAACCATGTCCTGTTGTCTGAGGACACCAAGATAAATTTATTTGGTTCAAATGGTGTCAAGCATGTGTGGCGGCAACCAGGTGAGGAGTACAAAGACAAGTGTGTCTTGCCTACAGTCAAGCATGGTGGTGGGAGTGTCATGGTCTGGGGCTGCATGAGTGCTGCCGGCACTGGGGAGCTACAGTTCATTGAGGGAACCATGAATGCCAACATGTACTGTGACATACTGAAGCAGAGCATGATCCCCTCCCTTCAGGGACTGGGCCACAGGGCAGTATTCCAACATGATAACGACCCCAAACACACCTCCAAGATTACCACTGTCTTGCTAAAGAAGCTGAGGGTAAAGGAGTGGCCAAGCATGTCTTCAGACCTTAACCCTATTGAGCATCTGTGGGGCATCCTCAAATGGAAGGTGGAGGAGCACAAGGTCTCTAACATCCACCAGCTCCGTGATGTCACCATGGAGGAGTGAAGCTCTGGTGAACTCCATGCCAAAGAGGGTTAAGGCAATGCTGGAAAATAATGGTGGCTACACAAAATATTGACACTTTGGGCCCAATTTGGACATTTTCACTTAGGGGTGTACTCACTTTTGTTGCCAGCAGTTTAGACATTAATGGCTGTGTGTTGAGTTATTTTGAGGGGACAGCAAATTTACACTGTTATACAAGCTGTACACTCACTACATTACATTGTAGCAAAGTGTCATCACATGAAAAGATACAATAAAATATTTACAAAAACGTGAGGGGTGTACTCACTTTTGTAATCTAGTTATGTCTCACGAGATTCCAGTATCAGGGGGCGTTCTCCACTGTTGGAAGCGTTTGTAGATTACTTCACTTCATAAAAGGAGAACTGATCTACACCGCTTCATAAACTGGCACTCAGAGAACGATCTCCTCTGTGAATGCCGGAGAATGGAGCAGTGAATATTTTCCACTGATACATAAACGAACACCTGTAGGTGTAGACCAGAGGTCCCAACTCCTGAACCGATGCCAGTCCGTGGCCTGCTGGGGGCACAACCTGCACTGCCACCCTCCAACCATCAGAGGGTGCCAGCTACCCTTCTCCCAGCACCACTACTCTGGGAGGGAGGGAGAGATGTCCTGGGGCCTTTACACTGAGCCAACTTCAGATGATAGGCTGCACCCCCATCTCCCTCCCGGGTTGGTGGCGGGGTGGTCTTCCAAGATGGTCCCTGGTGCAGCGAAGGATGGGGACCGCTGGTTTAGACCAAAGGGGAACCTCATATATAATTCTTATAGGTTTAAGTGTAGCAGTCTTGATGTGGAAGCTGCCCGATGCGTTTCGAGTGTCATTCTTCTTAAGGAGCAGAAATACACAAACTCAGAGTGGTTGCAAGCATACAGATGAAAATAAAAACCATAAGCCTGGTATTGTGGTGATGTAATCCCATGGTGAAACAGTCCCAAAAAGGGGGAAATGGGCTAAGAGACCTTAACCACAGCCCAAAATGGGTTCATCTAAAAGTATGGCTAGCAGCAACACTCCAACATCAGGGAAGATAAAGAGTGTGTAATTCCCAACGCCATTCCCTGCTTTCTCCATCATAAAACTAAATTATAACGTCTATGGCTAGCTTGAATGTGGTTTCTGCCTGTATAAAACTACATAGAGCTCACGTTTTTCACAAGGGGGGCTTTATTATGTGAATGGCTACAAGCAGCCTACAATGGGTGCGTTTTCTATTCCACCAAATCAAAATTCACAGACCTCCATCAGTCGGAAAAAACAAAAATGACCAAAATCCTTCACGAATCTCACAATTCGATAAATACAATTATTATACAAACAGCAAGTGTGTTCCAACTGACCCCAACTCTTCTTACAAAACTAAGCATTCCAACCACACTAAAATGGTACAGGTTCTACAGCTCCAGCCCAACCACATAAACATAGGCCCAAGTGGGAAATTTACAAGCTCAATAGCGGCAATCTATAGCGCAACAGCGATATTGCAGTGGACAAATTGGACACTGACACTTTTTTGGGAACCAGTGACACCAATACAGTGATCAGTGCTAACAATAAGCACTATTACTGTACTTATGACACTGGCTCAGAAGTTAACATCAGGGGCAATCAAAGGTGTGCCTAGCCAGTGTTATAGTGTAGTGCGGGAGGAGGTGCTTTTACTAGTGGAAGACATGGAACTGTGTGCTTTGCAGGAACACAGGATCCATGTCTTGTGTACTGACAGAACGGCGCTCTGCCTGTGTACCGAGCGATCAGCGGGTGCCGGGGAAATCACAGCGGGAGCGAGCTGACTCTGCCCCGCACCATGGAAGTGCAGGATCACCTATATATATATATATATATATATATATATATATATATATATATATATATATATATATATATATATATATATATATATATATATATATATATATATATATATATATATATATACACACATACACATATATATATACACACATACACATATATATATATATACACACATATATATATATATATATATATATATATATACATACATACATACATACGATCCTGTGCAGCGTGCCAGCCTTGTAGCAGTAAAACCTTCAACATAGTGCAGGAGCTACTTTTTCCAATCGGTGCAACATCACAAAGTCAAACAGTTCCATTGTCGACAATAGGGTGCGACTTGTCATGCGATTTGACCTGTCGCACCGGTGTGAACGGGGGCTTATTGTCAAAGCTTAATTGAACAAGCCAAAGTTAGAAGCTGATTGGTTACTATCAGGATATAAAGCAACAATTTAAAAAAATAATATATATATATATAAATATATATATATATATATATATATATATATATATATATATATATATATATATATATATATATATATATATATATATATATATATTTTTTTTTTTTTTTTTTGATTTAAATACATTTTGATTTTTATCAAATTCATTTTATTAAAATGCTTTTGGACCAAAAATCTATCTAGAGATAGTTTTCTATTTAAGATACATTCATAATTTTGTTTATTCAGCATGAAATGGAGCTTTGTTATGTAGCATGAGGCTGTATATTCTGCAATATTTACATTTTTGGTAAACTCATTCAACGAATCCAAGCTCTGCAAGCTGAGATAACATGTACTGCATTGATGCATTCACACAAAGTCACAGTAACCATGAGATAAAGCAAAGTTCAGGAATATTCCCATTGTTTTGCAAATCTATGTACACTACAAACTGTATGATTAAATCGGTTCTGATATCGCTGTTTTACTAACCTGACAGCTTATTATTCTAAATAGGAAACCTTCATTTTGTTTGCGAATATTAAAGATTCTAACTACCAACAAGAATGAGTCCCTTCATTTAAAGGGCACCTGTCATTTCAGATCCATCATGGCAGTGCCCGTTAGCGGCATCCACTCACCTGCTGCCGCCACGTCCCTCCCCTTGTTGTGTCACTTCCACCTCACCAGCCGTCCAATTAAAGTGAATGAGACTGTCGGTGAGTCAACAGCGAGTCAGAGGAGGAGGCGCTGCAGGACAGAGATAACAGGTGCTCTTTAAAAATTATGATTTAAAACCGAGTTGATTTTTTACTAGCGATTTAAATCAACTTGATTTAAATCAAATCTACCCTGGTTACTATGCACAGTCGCATCAGATTCTGTGTGCACCAGTTTTAGTAAATCTGCCCCCCTATGTGTAAAAATAAGAAGGAAGAGCTTTTTTTCTATTTATTTTCTTAGTTTCTCCAATACTTTTCTTTACATTTGTATACCGGGACACTACCTAAGCTAAACGCCAGATACGCTGCTAAAATTCACAGACAAAATACATATATGGGGACCCTTTTACCCATTTGTAATTCTGTTCAGCTAGTCTTGGACTCCTGGTACCCCTACAGACGGCACAGCCAAATCCTCGAATGCCACTGCAGTATATACTGTATAGATTTAGAGCATAGCTTGCTGATTGGACAATAAAAGGAACAGCAGATCAGGTCCATTCTGATATCTCCTCCTGTCTGCAGGTTCCCCCATCAGTGTATGCACACTATGGCAAATACCAGCTGGTTCCTAGTGCTGGCCTTCCCTCTCCACTCTACTGAGCATTGGATTACAAGAGGTTGATATCAAGAACATTAGATCGGCTTTCTCATTCATTTTGGAACAACTAGTAGGATTAGTAAATATCACTGACTATGTTTTTGTGTAATTGTATGTATTCATCTCTTGGCCTAGTTAAAGCGTTTGTTAACCCCCCCCCAAAAAAAAAATTATATATATTAAATAATAATAATAATAATAATAATAATAATAATAATAATAATAATAATATGGATCCTGCTCCTTTAACCGCTTCCGGATCAGCCGCCGCAGTCTTACTGCGGCAGATTGGCTCCCCTGCGCGAAACCCCGTAACTATACATTGGCTCGCGGGGTCCGGATACCACAGCGGGGGTGCCAATGCTCGTGGCCGACGGTCGCGATGACCGCCGGCCACGAGCGATCGTGAGCTGGAGACACAGAACAGGGACAAGTGTGTGTAAACACAAACTTCCCTGTTCTGACAGGAGTGACAGATCGTGTGTTCCTATTAGCTTGGAACCACGATAAGTCACTTGCTGTAGTTAGTCCCCTCCCCCTTCAGTTAGAATCACCTCCCAGGGAACACAGTTAACTTCAGAACCCCCTAGTGTTAACCCCTTCACTGCCAGTGACATTTTTGCAGTAATCAATGCATTTTAATCGCACTGATCGCTGTATTAACTTAATGCCAATGGTTCCAAAAATGTGTCAAAATTGTCCGATGTGTCTGCCATAATGTCGCAGTCACGATAAAAATCGCAGATCGCCACCATTACTAGTAAAAAAAATAAATAATAAAAATGCTATAAATCTATCCACTATTTTGTAGACACTACAACTTTTGCGCAAACCAATCAATATACACTTTTACCAAAAATATGTAGAAGAATACATATTGGCCTAAACTGAGGAAAAAATTATTTTTTTATATATTTTTGGGGGATATTTATTATAGCAAAAAGTAAAAAATATTGCTTTTTTTCAAAATTGTCACTCTTTTTTTGTTTATAGCGCAAAAAATAAAAACCGTAGAGGCGATCAAATACCACCAAAAGAAGGCTCTATTTGTGGGGGAAAAAAAAAAAATCATCAATTTTGTTTGGGTACAACGTCGCATGACCGCGCAATTGTCAGTAAAAACGACGCAGAGCCGAATCGCAAAAAGTGGTGCTCTGGTCAGGAAGGGGGTAAATCCTTCCAGGGCTGAAGTGGTTAACATATTTACACAGATCAGCCATAAGATTATAACCAGCTACCATAACCCATCAGGGGATGGACTCCACTAAAGCTCTGAAGGTATGTTTGTTATATCTGGAACCAAGCCATCAATAGCAGATCCTTGCAGCGGTAGGCAACCTTAAAGCAGAGTTCCAATGGAATTGGAATTCCTCTTCCCATGGGGGCACTCAAGCATGCCCGCTCCCAAGCCCCGCTGCTGCATCCATTGACACAGATAGCGAGACTCAACCTCACCCCCCGCTCCCTCATCACTGGCTTTGATTGACAATACTGGGAGCCAATAGCTCCCGATGCCCCACCAAACCAGCAAGACACTGAAATGAGGGGAGAGAAGAGCTGCAGACCTGTACAGCACTGGATCGAATGAGGGCTCAGGTGAGTATTAGGGAGGGTGAGGGGGGATGCCGGCCGATGTCAAAACATTTTTTGCCTTCCTTGCATTAGGGTAAAAAATCTTTAGGCTTTAGAACCACTTTAAAAAGGGGTTGTACACCTACGTGTTTTTCTTTTTCACCTTAAGGCATCCTATGCATTAAGTTGAAAAAACACCTGGCAGTGACCGGCCCCGCAGCCCCCCCGTTTTACTTACCTGAGCCCTAGAACTTCACCCACGGGGATGCGCTGTCTCTCTGCCTGGGGTTCTGGGCTACTGATTGGATAGATTGATAGCAGCTCAGCCATTGGCTCCCGCTGCTGCCAATCAAATCCAATGACGCAAGCCCCGGGAGCGGGGCCGAGTCCTGCATTCAGCAGTTATGGACGCCAAATGCTGGACTCGGGAGCGCGCCCGCAATGTAATCTGCCAGAAGAGCGCTTCTCCTAGGGGGTTAACTGATGCGGGGATTAGCTGCAAGAGCCGATGAGGGACTCCAGAAGAGGATGTTCAGGGCCACTCTGTGCAAAACGAGCTGCACAGTGGAGGTAAGTATGACATGTTTGTTATTTTAAAAAAAAAATTAATAAATAATAAATCACTTTAAGCTTGGTTTAGACGTGCCAAAATTCCATCGGTTCAGAAAAAACCAAACCAAATTTCAATCCACGTGTAGCCCTGTGTTCAACAGAAGCCAATTGTTAGACTGACATTCAATCAGTTGCTGCACCGCTGCAGTCCTGATCAGTGTATTCTGACAGGGGGGAGTATCAACTGTCAGAATATAATAGTGCAGCATGGGAGATCCCTGCATCCACATCGCTTGTGTGGATGCAGGAATCAGTTCTTTTTCATTCAGCCCGCTGGTTGAACAAAAAAATCTCACCCAGCTGTGTACCCAGCTTTGGGTTGTGAGAAATGTAAAGTTGGATGTAGGGAGCACAGATATGAAAGCATTGGTTTGTAAAATGGTCATAATAGCAGTGATCTCTACCATTTAACATGCTGCTGGTCTCTAACAGCCTAACTTACCATTACATCATATACTGAAAATGATGGACAGTCGTTTGTAGGGCTGCAACTAACGATTATTTTCATAATCGATTAGTTGGCCGATTATTGTTTAGATTAATCGATTAATCGGTTAATAACCTTAAAAAAAGTGTGGTGTATAAATTAGTTAATATGTAAAGTTTTAAAAAAAGGCAATTTATTCTTAAATATCTCTATGCAGTGGTAAATAAAAATAGCCAACTATATGGTTAGGGAGCAAAATATCTAATCCACTCTGAGAATAACAGACAGAAGAGATATACTGTATATACTATAAGAGGAGATATACTGTATATACTATCAGAGGAGAGATAAGAACGTTTGTTCGATTTTCTAATCGTTACTGGGGTCAAATCGGCGTTCATTTTCAACCACAGTAATGGGAAAATTTGGAAATAATAAAAAACCTCTTGGTGAAAGGAATTATCAGACAGGGTATGTGGTTTTCGTTCAGAAATTACAATTATTTTAAAAACGGAATTTTAAAAACAAGTGAAAATTTGAAACATTCTTTCATTCATCGAATGTACAAAGATTTTTCGTCTGAATATTCTCATCTGAAAATTTATCGGTGTGGCCAGCATAAGGCTCAGTGCACACCTATGCAGTTTGCTTTTGATCTGTTTCTGCAGTGCTCTTTGCTGTGCGTTTTGATTTTTGCGCACGTGATTTTGCGGCGATTTGCGTTTTTGCATTATTTTTGCCCAATTTGTTGTTGGGCAGATTAAAAAACACAAATTTCTGCAAAAACGCATTACATGCTTTTCTGCAGCTTCTCCATTGAAGTATGTTGAACCAAAAAAGCACTGTTTTGCGTTAAAAAAAAAGTCACTGACGCTTTCCAAATACGCAGCGGCTGAAAAAGCATAGATCTGAACGTGTCCCATAGGAAACCATGTAAATGAATTGTAGTCCGTTTCTGCAAAAAGCACCAAAAAACACATAGATGTGAACCAGGTGTAAGACGTTTAGTAACATAATGGGGTTAAAAAAAATGAGTATTAGCCCTTTATAGTACAAAAAAAAAGCAAATAACTACTGTAAGGGGTTCATTTTTTTTTACTGTAGAACTGTGAAAGAAATAGTTACAGTAGCGATTATTTGCTCTTTTTGTACTATAAAGGGCTCATTTTAGTTTTGTTTTTTTTAACCACATTATGTTACTGGCCGATTAATCGATTAGGTAAATAGTAATCGATTAATTTCATAATCGGTTAGTTGTCGATTAATCGATTAGTTGTTTCAGCCCTAGTCGTTTGGTGATGTCAGGGACCACACGAGGCCCTCTCTGTCTGGTAGGTTGACCACCATGGGTTGAGATAAAAAGACCCATGCAGGTCTTTACTTTAAACTGAACATATGTATGTATGTATGTATGTATGTATGTATGTATGTATGTATGTATGTATGTATATTATATGCTATATTTGGCTGGTTACATAGTAGGTGAGGTTGAAAAAGACACAAGTCCATCAACCTATGTGTGTGATTATATGTCAGTATTACATTGTATATCCCTGTATGTTGTGGTTGTTCAGGTGCTTATCTAATAGTTTTTTTAAACTATCGATGCTCCCCGCTGAGACCACCGCCTGTGGAAGGGAATTCCACATCCTTGCCGCTCTTACAGTAAAGAACCCTCTACGTAGTTTAAGGTTAAACCTGTTTTCTTTTAATTTCAATGAGTGACCACGTGTCTTGTTAAATTCCCTTCCGCGAAAAAGTTTTATCAAATATTGTGGGGTCACCAGTACGGTATTTGTAAACTAAAATCCTATCCCCTCTCAAGCGTCTCTTCTCCAGAGAGAATAAGTTCAGTGCTCGCAACCTTTCCTCATAACCAATATCCTCCAGACTCTTTATTAGCTTTGTTGCCCTTCTTTGTACTCGCTCCATTTCCAGTACATCCCTCCTGAGGACTGGTGCCCAGAACTGGACAGCATACTCCAGGTGAGGACGGACCAGAGTCTTGTAGAGTGGGGGAATTATCGTTTTATCTCTGGAGTTGATCACCTTTTTAATGCATGCCAATATTCTGTTTGCTTTGTTAGCAGCAGCTTGGCATTGCATTCCATTGTCATCTACTAGGACCCCCAGGTCCTTTTCCATCCTAGATTCCCCCAGAGGTTCTCCCCCCAGTGTATAGAACGCATTCACATTTTTGCCACCCAAATGCATTATTTTACATTTTTCTATATTAAACATTATTTGCCATGTAGTTGCCCACCCCATCCATTTGTTCAGATCTTTTTGCAAGGTTTCCACATCCTGCGGAGAAGTTATTGCCCTGCTTAGCTTAGTATCGTCTGCAAATACAGAGATTGAACTGTTTACCCCATCCCATGGTAAATTACAGTAGGGATTTGAAAAAGGTTCATCATCTTGATGTCTTCCATTTCACCCTTTTATATACTATTTACGTTATGCTTTACACGCCTAGCCATTGTCATCAATGGGACATGCACTTCATGATGTCATACCTTCCAGTCTAAGGTCCATGACACATCATGAGCTACTCATAAGAGACAAAAATAGACTTCTGTATATTACTAATCAGGTGACAATACAAAGCAGAGGCCTCTGAGGTCAAATATAGGCGCAACCATCATGGATAGAAATGTTACCTTAGTTCTTAAAGGTGCAAGACCCTTTGCCTTTAATTGCCTAGAGTGCCACTACTCTGGAACAAGCATGCAACCAGGTAGAATTTGAAAGATCTAAAAAGTCCTTCAAGGCTTGTTCTGGGTCAATAATTTGTAAGGTGGTGAAGCCAGGATCAGGATGACAGCCCTGGAGCCAATACATACATACAGGTCTATAACCTCCCTTGGTCAAATTCACATTGAATTGGAACTCGACCCAAAGAGGAGGTTCTGCTTTATGTCCTCCTCCCCTGCCACATTTGGCATGTCTTTTTTTGGGGGGTTTACACTGTTATGACAGGTTCTTCTGGAACCCTAAGGTTCCTTCAGAGGTTTTTAGAGGTTCTTCGAGCAATATACAAATTTCTGCCTCTCAGATAAGTAATCACTGACAAGGCAATGGCTGTCAGATGGCTCCATTCAATGTGTCGCAGCCACGAGGCTTTGCACTGTGGCAAAAAAAAAAAGTAGGGGGGAGGCCACAACCACACTGCATCTTCATTACGCAGTTGCAGTGTGGTCAAAAGGGATTTCAGCGTTAAATCCCTTATCAAACGGGTGTGTTGGAGGTGGCATATTGCCTCCCAGTCGCCTGCTAACTGCAGGCCAGCTCATGCTGGCAAAGGGATCTACCATGGATCACAAGTCAACATCATTGTCCATGTGAAAGGGGCCTAAAGAGGAGCACCCTCCTTTCCACCGACCACCACCGTAAGGAGCACCCTCCTTTCCACCGACCACCACCGTAAGGAGCACCCTCCTTTCCACCAACCACCAATGTAAGGAGCACCCTCCTTTCCACCAACCACCAATGTAAGGAGCACCCTCCTTTCCACCAACCACCAATGTAAGGAGCACCCTCCTTTCCACCGACCACCAATGTAAGGAGCACCCTCCTTTCCACCGACCACCAATGTAAGGAGCATTCTTCCCATTGACCACCAATGTACAGAGCATTCTTCCTATTGACCGCCAATGTACTGAGCATTCTGCCCATTGACCACCAACGTACTGAGCATTCTGCCAATTGACCACCAATGTGAGGACCATGCTTCCCAATGACCACAATTGTAAAGGAGTATTATTCCCAATGACCATAAAATATAAGGAGTATTCTTCCCAATGATCACCATGCTAATATCCCCGAGTTGGGGAAACAGTATAGTACATGTTGTCAGGGGTTCCCTAATGTGCGGTACCAACAGTTCAAATTTTTAAACAGATGAGAAACACATTAAACTTTCAATTTATTGTCTTTTCGGCAGTTTTTCAAGCTTTACATTTCATATTTGGCTCAAACACTTTAAACTGATTTTCGATCTGTGCCCGTTAACTGGATGAAAAATGAACTCTCCAAATGGCATATATTCAAACTATATTTTGTCTAGTGTATGGGCACCATAAGGCCTAAAAGTTATTTCAAGGATTCCTCCATGTTAAAAAGTAAGGCTACTCTAAACCCTGGTACACACGATCAGATTATCGGACTCATTTTCCTCCGTTTTTTGTTGCATGCTAGCCTCGTATCGAAAGCGAAGAGGTTACTCAACCTACGAAAATTCTCGTACGACTGAATTCAACTTCAGAAGTGACGCAACGTGTTAAATTGTTTTGTTTGTGTTCTTTCGTTTCTAAACATGCGCAGTCTTGCACTTACGATTTTATTCAGACGAAAACTGTACCATATAAATGAAAATTGGACTTTTTTTTCAGATACAACAAATTTTATAGCCTGCACATCCAGTTTTTATCATCAGAAAGTTTGGACTCGGCTGTCAAAAGCACCATACTAACGATCCGAAAATCGGCGGATCGCTCATCAGACGTAGTTTTACTTCCGATTTCCGTATGGTGTGTACGGGCCTCAAGGGGAAGCACATACTCCTTGCACCAATACCAGCCAAACTGCTAATCTGAACTGACTCCTGGACATGGAAGTGTCAACCACCAAACTAGAGACTTTATTCAGACTACAGCGCAGAAGAACCATATTCATTGTCCTGGATGACTACAACGTTAAACTCGGCTTTGGTACCACCAAAAACAAAAACATTTTAGTCAGGAACGTTACACCCACAGCTTAATTCACTAAGCTATAACACACGTGCCATAATGTTCAATATTTCAGCCTTGTGAATGTTACCTTGAGCTCTCATTTGCAGAAAACGACTGGTATGGCAAATAAAAAAGATTATATCTTAGAAAATGTAACCTTTTGATCGTAATACAAGACATGCTTATATCTCAGCTCATTCCTTCACTCTACTTACCAGCTGCATCACTTAGTCTTGGGGCAGTTAGTAACTGGTCCAGTACCCTCCCCAGAAGAGCCTCTGGGGTATCTGGGGCAAGCAGCAGTCCAGGAGGAGAGAGAGTCCACCCACCAGACCCAGGCGGTGGGGTCACCGGTTCCGAAGGTGACAGTTCATCAGATGAGAAGGACAGGGGGGAACGCAGTCCATCCGGCAGCTCCAAGCAGTCGTGGGAAGGCGTGGGTCCGGCACTGGGGTCTTCCTCGCATTTCTCCCCACCGGACGAGTCCCCCGGATTATCCCTCAGGAACGAGGGCAGAATTTTGGACACGCTTTGCCTTCGGTGGAGGTGCTTAGGACCTGAGATGTGGGAGCTCTGCTTCTTTAGAAATTTCTCCAAAGGCTTCATGGTTTTGGAAGGGTGGGGGGGGGTGAACTGATGATAGCAAAGCGGAATAGAAAAGGGGGCTGAGCCCCCCCAAAAGATCGAGGCACTAGAGGGCTAAGAAGATATACCGAGCATCCCTATGGGCAAACGCCTGAATATTAGCGGTTGGCTATGGAAATCTGCGGTGTAGCCAAAAAAAAAAAAAAGAGGGGGCGTCCAATAACGATGGAATTCCTGAGCACCCAAAATGAAATCCCGGTGTCACCAGATCGGTCGTATAAAATGGATAGAGCCACAAAGGACTCCTCCTTCCAAAAATAGTGTCAGGATTCCCCCCAGTTGTCAGTAATAAAGGGAAAATGAAATGCTCTGGTAATGTGGAGCTGTGATAGTCCCTGGGGAAGGAGGGGGGGTCTCCTTGAAATCAGATGACCGTCCTCTGTCTTCCAGCAGGTGCCAGGCGTTCTCCTCACATAGACAGCACCTGTCTCTTCCCAGCTGTCTCTCTGCTCCAGAGATGTCTAATCCTTCTCTGATGATTCTTCACCTGCCCCCCTTCTCTCTCTCTCTGCTCTCTCTCTCGCTGCTCTCAGCAGCCTGTCTGCCCCTCTCTGCTTGTCCCCCCTCCTCCTTTGTTCCCCCTAGAGGAGGGAGGGGGAGAGGGAGGGAGTGCTGGCTATAGGAGGGGGGGGGGAGGCTTTAATTAAAAGCTGTGAAAGTGACAGCAGGAAAGCCCTGTGCATGCAGAGAGGTGTGCAGACTTCCAGTCAGCTCCATGCTCCCGGTCTAGGTGCAGCCAATGCTGGTGTAGGAGGGGGAGGCGGGTCCCACACTGAGGATGTGTGCAATAGGCGGGGCCAGGGAATGCGTGCTGCGTCTGACCCCGCCCTCTCTGCTTACCCACCTCCCTCCTCCCTCCATATATTTACCTGGCTCTGCTCCCTGCACCCTTCTCAACACACCTCCCCCTCACTGTTATCACCCCCAAATATCCCCTTCTCCACACAGCTCCCCCCTCCCTCACTATTATCACCCCAAGTATCCCCTTCTCCACACAGCCCCTCCCTCCTCACTATTGTCACCCCCAAGTATCCCCTTCTCCACACAGCTCCTCACCATTATCACCCCCAAGTATCCCCTTCTCCACACACCTCCCCCCTCCACTATTATCACCCCCAAGTATCCCATTCTCCACACAGCTCCCCCCTCCTCACTATTGTCACCCCCAAGTATCCCCTTCTCCACACAGCTCCCCCCCTCCTCACTATTGTCACCCCAAGTATCCCCTTCTCCACACAGCTCCCCCCTCCCTCACTATTATCACCCCCAAGTATCCCCTTCTCCACACAGCTCCCCCCTCCCTCACTATTATCACCCCCAAGTATCCCCTTCTCCACACAGCTCCCCCCTCCTCACTATTGTCACCCCCAAGTATCCCCTTCTCCACACAGCTCCCCCCTCCTCACTATTGTCACCCCCAAGTATCCCCTTCTCCACACAGCTCCTCACTGTTATCACCCCCAAGTATCCCCTTCTCCACACAGCTCCCCCCTCCCTCACTATTATCACCCCCAAGTATCCCCCTCTCCACACAGCTCCCCCCTCCCTCACTATTATCACCCCCAAGTATCCCCTTCTCCACACAGCTCCCCCCTCCTCACTATTGTCACCCCCAAGTATCCCCTTCTCCACACAGCTCCCCCCCTCCTCACTATTGTCACCCCAAGTATCCCCTTCTCCACACAGCTCCCCCCTCCCTCACTATTATCACCCCCAAGTATCCCCTTCTCCACACAGCTCCCCCCTCCCTCACTATTATCACCCCCAAGTATCCCCTTCTCCACACAGCTCCCCCCTCCCTCACTATTATCACCCCCAAGTATCCCCTTCTCCACACAGCTCCCCCCTCCTCACTATTGTCACCCCCAAGTATCCCCTTCTCCACACAGCTCCCCCCTCCTCACTATTGTCACCCCCAAGTATCCCCTTCTCCACACAGCTCCTCACTGTTATCACCCCCAAGTATCCCCTTCTCCACACAGCTCCCCCCTCCCTCACTATTATCACCCCCAAGTATCCCCCTCTCCACACAGCTCCCCCCTCCCTCACTATTATCACCCCCAAGTATCCCCTTCTCCACACAGCTCCCCCCTCCCTCACTATTATCACCCCCAAGTATCCCTTTCTCCACACAGCTCCCCCCCCCCTCCTCACTACTGTCACCCCCAAGTATCCCCTTCTCCACACCTCCCCCCTCCACTATTTTCACCCCCAAGTATCCCCCTCTCCACCCCCCTCACTATTATCACCCCCAAGTATCCCCTTCTCCACACACCTCCCCCCTCCACTATTATCACCCCCAAGTATCCCATTCTCCACACAGCTCCCCCCTCCTCACTATTGTCACCCCCAAGTATCCCCTTCTCCACACAGCTCCCCCCCTCCTCACTATTGTCACCCCAAGTATCCCCTTCTCCACACAGCTCCCCCCTCCACTATTATCACCCCCCAAGTATCCCCTTCTCCACACAGCTCCCCCCCTCCACTATTATCACCCCCAAGTATCCCCTCCTCCACACAGCTCCCCCTCCCTCACTATTATCACCCCCAAGTATCCCCTACTCCACACAGCTCCCCCCTCCCTCACTATTATCACCCCAAAGTATCCCCCTCTCCACACAGCTCCCCCCTCCATCACTATTATCACCCCAAAGTATCCCCCTCTCCACACAGCTCCCCCTCCCTCACTATTATCACCCCCAAGTATCCCCTTCTTCACACAGCTCCCCCCTCCCTCACTATTATCACCCCCAAGTATCCCCCTCTCCACACAGCTCCCCCCTCCCTCACTATTATCACCCCCAAGTATCCCCTTCTCCACACAGCTCCCCCCACCCTCATTATTATCACCCCCAAGTATCCCCTTCTCCACACAGCTCCCCCCTCCTCACTATTGTCACCCCAAGTATCCCCTTCTCCACCCCCCCTCACTATTATCACCCCCAAGTATCCCCTTCTCCACACACCTCCCCCCTCCACTATTATCACCCCCAAGTATCCCCTTCTCCACACAGCTCCCCCCCTCCTCACTATTGTCACCCCCAAGTATCCCCTTCTCCACACCCCCCTCCTCACTATTATCACCCCCAAGTATCCCCTTCTCCATACAGCTGCCCCCCTCACCATTATCACCCCCAGGTATCCCCCTTCTCCACACAGCTCCCCCCCTCACCATTATCACCCCCAGGTATCTCCCTTCTCCACACAGCTGTCCCCCTCCCTCACTATTATCACCCTCAAGTATCCCCTTCTCCACACAGCTGTCCCCCTCCCTCACTATTATCACCCCCAAGTATCCCCTTCTCCACACAGCTGTCCCCCTCCCTCACTATTATCACCCTCAAGTATCCCCTTCTCCACACAGCTCCCCCCCCTCCACTATTATCACCCCCAAGTATCCCCTTCTCCACACCCCCCTCCTCACTATTATCACCCCCAAGTATCCCCTTCTCCATACAGCTGCCCCCCTCACCATTATCACCCCCAGGTATCCCCCTTCTCCACACAGCTCCCCCCCTCACCATTATCACCCCCAGGTATCTCCCTTCTCCACACAGCTGTCCCCCTCCCTCACTATTATCACCCCCAAGTATCCCCTTCTCCAAACAGCTGCCCCCTTCCCTCACTATTATCCCCCCCCAAGTATCCCCTTCTCCACACAGCTGCCCCCTCCCTCACTATTATACCCCCCAAGTATCCCCTTCTCCACACAGCTCCCCCCTCACTCTTATCACCCCCAAGTGTCTCCTTCTTCACACAGGTCCCCCCTCACCATTATCACCCCCAAGTATCCCCTTCTCCACACAGCTGCCCCTCTCCCTTACTATTATACCCCCCAAGTATCCCCTTCTCCACACAGCTGCCCCCCTCCCTCACTATTATCACCCCCAAGTATCCCCTTCTCCAAACAGCTGCCCCCCTCCCTCACTATTATCCCCCCCCCAAGTATCCCCTTCTCCACACAGCTGCCCCCCTCCCTCACTATTATACCCCCCCAAGTATCCCCTTCACACAGCTCCCCCCTCACTCTTATCCCCCCCAAGTATCCCCTTCTCCACACAGCTGCCCCCTCCCTCACTATTATCCCCCCCAAGTATCCCCTTCTCCACACAGCTCCCCCCTCACTCTTATCACCCCCAAGTATCCCCTTCTCCACACAGCTCCCCCCTCACCATTATCACCCCCAAGTATCTGCTTCTCCACACAGCAGCCCCCCTCCCTCACTATTATCACCCCCAAGTATCCCCTTCTCCACACAGTTGCCCCCTCACTATTATCCCCCCAAAGTATCCCCTTCTCCACACAGCTCCCCCCACACTATTATCACCCCCAAGTATCTCCTTCTCCACACAGCTTCCCCCCTCACCATTATCACCCCCAAGTATCCCCTTCTCCACACAGCTCCCCCCTCACCATTATCACCCCCAAGTATCTGCTTCTCCACACAGCAGCCCCCCTCCCTCACTATTATCACCCCAAAGTGTCCCCTTCTCCACACAGTTGCCCCCCTCCCTCACTATTATCCCCCCCCAAGTATCCCCTTCTCCACACAGCTGCCCCCCTCCCTCACTATTATACCCCCAAGTATCCCCTTCTCCACACAGCTGCCCCCCTCCCTCACTATTATCTCCCCCAAGTATCCCCTTCTCCACACAGCTCCCCCCTCACTCTTATCACCCCCAAGTATCTGCTTCTCCACACAGCAGCCCCCCTCCCTCACTATTATCACCCCCAAGTATCCCCTTGTCCACATAGCTGCCCCCCTCCCTCACTATTATACCCCCCCAAGTATCCCCTTCTCCACACAGCTGCCCCCTCCCTCACTATTATCACCCCCAAGTATCCCCTTCTCTACACAGCTGCCCCCTCCCTCACTATTATCCCCCCCAAGTATCCCCTTCTCCACACAGCTGCCCCCTCCCTCACTATTATACCCCCCCAAGTATCCCCTTCTCCACACAGCTCCCCCCTCACTCTTATCCCCCCAAGTATCCCCTTCTCCACACAGCTGCCCCCCTCCCTCACTATTATCCCCCCCCTCAAGTATCCCCTTCTCCACACAGCTGCCCCCCTCCCTCACTGTTATCACCCCCCAAGTATCCCCTTCTCCACACAGCTGTCCCCCTCCCTCACTATTACCCCCCTCAGTACCCCCTTCTACACACAACTGCCCCCCTCCCTCACTATTATCCCCCCTAAAAGTATCCCCTTCTCCACACAGCTCCCCCCCTCACTCTTATCACCCCCAAGTATCCCCTTCTCCACACAGCTCCCCCCTCACCATCATCACCCCCAAGTATCCCCTTCTCCACACAGCTCCCCCCTCACCATCATCACCCCCAAGTATCCCCTTCTCCACACAGCTCCCCCCCTCACCATTATCACCCCCAAGTATCCCCTTCTCCACACAGCAGCCCCCCTCCCTCACTATTATCACCCCCAAGTATCCCCTTGTCCACATAGCTGCCCCCCTCCCTCACTGTTACCCCCCAAGTATACCCTTCTCCACACAGCTGCCCCCATCCCTCACTATTATCACCCCCCAAGTATCCCCTTCTCCACACAGCCCCCCCCACCATTATCACCCCCAAGTATCCCCTTCTCCACACAGCAGCCCCACTCGCTCACTATCATCACCCCCAAGTATCCTCTTCTCCACACAGCCCCCCCACCCCTTACTATTATCACCCCCAGGTATCCCCTTCTCCACACAGCTGCCCCCCTCCCTCGCTATTATCCCCCCAAGTATCCCCTTCTCCACACAGCCCCCCCTCACTATTATCCCCCCAAGTATCCCCTTCTCCACACAGCCCCCCCCTCACTATTATCCCCCCAAGTATCCCTTTCTCCAGGAACATGTCCCCTTTTCAGGCCTCATTCACACTCCCAGGGACATACATGCTTTATTCAGGACATTTCTATTCTATAAGGACCACTTCACACGAAACAAACACAGTCTGGGGGCTTTTCTGCATCAGTGTTTTTGATGCGGTTCAGTGCATTTTTTTCCCCCCTCCTTTTTTCTTAGGACCGTTCACACCGCAGGCAGTCCAGTACGTTTTTTTTTCTGCATCAGAGACACATGGATAGCAGGTTGTATATAGGGCCAGTTCACACCACATGCAGTCCAGTGCGTTTTTATCTGCATCAAAAATGCATGGAAAGTAGGGTATATGGTTTTCAATGGCATAGTTCACACCAGTGCTTGCAGTTCCAGTACGATCCAGTTCCAGAAAAAAAAGTAGAACATGCTTCATTGTTCCTGCACTGGTCTGTACTGGAATGCTGTAAAACGCATCCTAAATGCACCAAAAACGCACTGCAACACACTTATCCTTATTTAAGGTTAAGAAAAAAGAGGGGGAAAAAAAGCACTGGACTGCATCAGAAACGCTCCGGCACGCATCAAAAATGCGCAAGCAGAAAAGCACCTGGAACGCATCCAGACTGCGTTTCTATGGTGTGAACTGGCCCTAAATAAGAACATGGGTGTTCTAGTGCGTTTTTGGTGCGTTTAGGTGCATTCCCGTGAGTTTTTGATGCTTTTTACAGCGTTCCAGTACAGTCCAGTGCAGAAAAAACGCAGCATGTTCTACTTTTTTTTTCTGGAACTGGAACGCACTGGAACTGCAAGCACTGGTGTGAACTATGCCATTGAAAACCATATAACCAACGTTCTATGTGTTTTTGATGCAGAAAAAAACGCACTGGACTGCATGTGGTGTGAACTGGCCCTGAGTGCAGAAAAAAAAGCACACGGAACTGCTGATCTGGTGTGAACTGGCCCCAAGTGCTAGTTCACATAAGATGCAGCTCCGTGCGCTTTTTGTCTGCACTAAAAATGCTTGCACAGTGTTTTCCATGAATTCCAATGGCTCTAGTTCACACCAGTGCAGTCAGTTTTCGGTGGCGAAACTGACCGGAAACTGGAACTGACTGCATTGGTGTGCATTAGAGCCATTGGAATACATGGAAAACACTGTGCATGCATTTTTAGTGCAGAAAAAAAGCGCACAGAGCTGCATCTGGTGTGAACTACAGCCATTAGAATTCATGGAAGACACTGCATGCATTTTTAGGGCCAGTTCACACCACAAAAATGCATTCCGCATACATTCCGGATCAGCTTTTCCTTACAGTGTGCATGCATTGTTAGTGTAGAAAAAAGCGCACGGAAATGCATCTGGTGTGAACTGGCCCTCAATAAGGACATGTGGCCCATATGGTTTCCGGTGGCATAGTTACAGTTACATATAGTTGGTAAGGTGAAAAAAGACACAAGTCCATGGAGTCCAACCTGTTTGTGCGCTTTTAAAAGTTCACACCAGTGCGGTCAGTTCCAGAAAAAAAAAGTAGAACATGCTGCGTTTCCCTGCACTGGATTGTGCTGGAACGCGATAAAACGCCTCAAAAACACACTGGAACGCATGTCCTTATTTAAAGTGGTTGTAAACTCAACTGAAGAAAAAAAAAAAACACCTGCAAGACAAAGGCATAATGAGCTAGTATGCATCACATACTAGCTCATTATGAAATACTTAGACCCCTTTCACACTAGAGGTGTTTTTCAGGCGCTTTAGCGCTAACAAAAGAGTATACAGTGTATACACCGCTCCTAAAGCGCCCCTGCCCATTGCAACCTATGGGCAGCACCGCCGAAGCGGGGGTTAAAAGCACCCAAAAAGCGCAGCAAAACGATGGTAAAGCGCCGCTAAAGTTAGCGACGCTTTACCGCGATGCCCGGGCGCTGGCAGTGTGAAAGGGCTCTTGCCTTAGATCAAAGCTGTTGCAACAATCCCCGTACACCACTGTGCATGGCGACATGTCTCCCAGAGTTATTTCTGGGTTCGCAGGCCTCCGGCACTGTGATTGGCCAGAGCCGCAATGACATCACTCCCACGCATGCGCGCAGGAGCCACTGGTCATGGCACAGGCCCTAAAGAAACGACACGAAAAGGCCGCATGCGCCGTTGACGTCGGCGGCAGGGTATATGGTAAATATGCAGGTTTAGGAGATATTTACAATACTTACAGGTACCTACAGGTAAGCCTTATTATAGGCTAACCTGTAGGTACAAGTGGTATAACAGGGTTTACAACCACTTTAAAGTTAAGAAAAAAGAGGAGGGGGGGGATGCACTGGACTGCATCAAAAAAGCACTGGAACACATCAAAAACACGCGTGCAGAAAAACATCTGGCACACATCCCTAAGGCCAATTCATACCGCATGCAGTCCAGTGCATTTTTTTCTGCATCAGAAACACACAGATAGTAGGTTATATGGTTTCCAGTGGCATAGTGCACACCAGTGCGGTCAGTTCCAGAAAAAAAAGTAGAACATGCTGCATTTTTCCTGCACTGGACTGTACTGGAACATGGTAAAACCCACTGGAATGCACCAAAAACATACAAGATGAAGAAAAAATGAGAGGAAAAAAATGCACTGTAAAGCATCAAAAACACACCGGAAAAGCATCAAAAACGTGCATGCAGAAAAACATCTGTAACGCACCCAGACTGTGTTTCTATGGTGTGAACCAGCCATTGGGACTGCATCAAAAACGCACTGGAGCACATCAAAAAAGCGTCAAAACAAGCATGCAGAAAAGCATCTGGAACACATCCGGACTGTGCAGTCCAGTGCGGGTTTTTTTCATCCTCATAGTAGGTTATATGATTTCCAATGGCATAGTTCACACCAGTGCGGTCAGTTCTAGAAAAAAAGTAGAACATGCATTTTTTCTGTGCTGGAACACGGTAAAACGCACTGGAATGCACCTAAATGCACACCGAACGCACATGTCCCCATTTAAGATGAAGCAAAAAATTCACCAGAAAAGCGCCAAAAACATGCATGCAGAAAAGCATCCGCAACACACTCAGACTGCGTTTCTATGGTGTGAACCGGCCCTTAGGGCCGGTTCACACCACGTGCAGTCCAGTGCGTTTTTTTTCTGCATCAGAAATGCACAGATAGTTGGTTATATGGTTTCCAGTGGCATAGTTCACACAAGTGCGGTCGGTCAGTTCCAGTGCGTTCCAGTTCCAGAAAAAAAAGTAGAACATGCTGTAATTTTTCTGCACTAAACTGTACTGGAACGCGGTAAAGCTGGATTCACACCTGTGCATTTTTAGTGCTTTTTGCATTTTGCAGATTTGCACTTACAGTCCATTTAACACGGTTTCCTATGGAACACGTTCTGTAGTGCAAAATGCAAAAAGCACTAACAATGCATACGAGTGAATCCAGCCTAAAACGCATCAAAAACACACTGGAATGCACCAAAAACGCACCAGAATGCACATGTCCCCATTTAAGGTGAGGAAAAAATGCACCGGAAATGGGTCAAAAATGCACACGCAGAAATGAATCCGGAAAAAAACATCCAGGCTGCGTTTCTATGGTGTGAACTGGCGCTAAATCCTAATCTGAATTTTTTTCTGCACTGAACTGTACTGGCACGTGGTAAAACGCACTGGAATGCACCTAAATGCACCAAAAAACGCATTGGAACACACGCCCCTATTTAAGGTGAAGGAAAAAAAGAGGAAACAATGAACTAGAAAGTATCAAAAACGCACCGGAAACACATCAAAAACACGCATGCAGAAATACTTTTGGAACACATCCGGACTGCGTTTCTATGGTGTGAGTTGGCCCTAAAAGGACATGTGTGTTCCAGTGTGTTTTTGGCACATTTAGATGTATTTTACCACATTCCAGTACAGTCCGGGCAGAAAAAAATGCAGCATGTTCTACTTTTTTTTTTTTTCTGGAACGGGAACTGACCACACTGGTGTGAACCATTGAAAACCATATAACTTACTATCCATGTGTTTTTGCTGCAAAAAAAAAAAACGCACTGGACTGCATGTGGTGTGAACTGGACATAATAAGGACATTTGTGTTCCAGTGTGTTTTTGATGCATTTTACCATGTTCCAGTACAGTCCCGTGCAGGAAAAATGCAGCATGTTCTACTTTTTTTTTCTGGAACTGGAACACCCTGGAACTGTCATTGAAAACCATATACAGTGGGGACAGAAAGTATTCAGACCCCCTTAAATTTTTCACTCTTTGTTATATTGAAGCCAGGGGAGTTGCTAGGTCTGCAAAAGATCTGGGGCTAGAGCCCATAGCAGCGGTCACCAACCTTTTTGCATGCCCGCGAGGGGGGACCAGTGGTAAGCAATTTTTCATGGGCGATGGCTGGTGTTGGCGCTTCAATCATCATGGCATAATGGTTTATATGGTGTCAGGGTGATTGAAGTGCATTATTTCTATTGTTACATTCTAATATATAATGAAGTGGTTCAACTCACCATACTGCAGAATCAGTGGGAGCCCTGGGCGTGTCACTTGCCACATCTCCTGCCACCAGATGCAGAGTCTTACTTGCCACCGTCACCTGCCACTAGATGTGGATTGTCACTTGCCATGTCGCCTGCCACCAGAGGTGGATTGTCACTTGCCACGTCTCCTGCCTCCATTTGCAGATCGTCACTTACTTTAGTGAGAGCAGGAGAGCGGTGATGCAGGGCTGGCAGTGAGAGATGATGTCATCTCGCTGCTCCCCGCCGCACCTCCGACATTGAAGCAAGGGGGTCTGGCTGCAAAGTGGAGCTCCACGATGACCGTGCTGTGAGGGAGCGCCGATTTGTGGCGGACAGTGAGAGATTATGTCATCTCTCTGCTGCTCGCCACACCTCGCTCAATAATTAAAGAGGCCCGGCTGTGAAGAGCTCACTTCTTTCCTCTCCTCCGCCACTCTCATGCAGCCAGCCTGCCTGCCGCAGCAGCTGCAACCCGCTGGTTAGGCAGGGACCCTGCGGAAAGAGACTCGGGGCTATGGGCTCCAGATTCGGGGCTATAGCCCCAATAGCCACCCCCTAGCAACGCCCCTGATTGAAGCCATTTGCTAAAACCATTTAAGTTCATTTTTTTCCTCATTAATGTACACACAGCACCCCATATTGACAGAAAAACACAGAATTGTTGACATTTTTGCAGATTTATTAAAAAAGAAAAACTGAAATATCACATGGTCCTAAGTATTCAGACCCTTTGCTCAGTATTTAGTAGAAGCACCCTTTTGATCTAATACAGCCATGAGTCTTTTTGGGAAATATGCAACACGTTTTTCACACCTGGATTTGGGGATCCTCTGCCATTCCTCCTTGCAGATCCTCTCCAGTTCTGTCAGGTTGGATTGTAAACGTTGGTGGACAGCCATTTTTAGGTCTCTCCAGAAATGCTGAATTGGGTTTAAGTCAGGGCTCTGGCTGGGCCATTTGAGAACAGTCACAGAGTTGTTGTGAAGCCACTCCTTCGTTATTTTAGCTGTGTGCTTAGGGTCATTGTCTTGTTGGAAGGTAAACCTTCGGCCCAGTCTGAGGTCCTGAGCACTCTGGAGAAGTGCACTATAGCCACCAGCAGTCAGGGCTGCTGTTAGAAGTCACAGGTCCCCATACAGCCAACCTGACAGGCCCCGGGCCCTCCCCCAAAGAAACACACTTGAAGTGAGAAATGGGCCTAAAGTAAGGTGACCAGATTTTTAAAATGAAATCCGGGGACATATTTTTTTTTTCCTTGTAATGGCAGCAATCGACGACTCTTCGCCCGTCTCCGCTGCCGCCGCCGCCCGCCTCACAGCCTGTCAAGTCTAAAGCCCCATACACACTATCAGATTTTCTGCTGATTTTTTTCCTTCAGATTTACCAAAACCATATAATATGAGGTCAAACCAATCAGGCAGGCCCTTGCACTACATGGTTTTGGTAAATCTGAAGACAAAAATCAGCAGAAAATCTGATAGTGCGTATGGGGCTTTACTCTTCGGGCCCCGGCTACTACTGGGTGGGGAGCGGAGGAAGATCACTCCACCAGGGAAGGCAAGGAGATAAACAGGCAGGCGGCTGGCCGGGACTTGAGCCAAGGCAGAAGAACATGCGAGTTTTGCTACATGGGCATGCGCCTGAAATTGAAGACATAGTCCCTCCGCTCCGACCAGCACATGATCATCAGAAAGGGGCACAGATAATGGAAAAAAATAAACCCCATAAGCTAGTAGGAGCGGCAGAGGAGGGGGGGGTGCAATTCAGATTTTTTCTTTTTATTCTGCACGGGCTGTCTTTGAAATTGCCCCAGCCCCTGTTCAAATCCAATCAGGGGACAAAACTGGGGACAGACTTGGTCCGGGGACAGTGTCCTCAATCCGGGGACTGTCCCCAGAAACTGGGGATGTCTGGTCACCCTAGCCTAAAGCAAAACTAAACCCATCGCTTTAGATTTAGAGTGGGTTCACACTGAGGCAGCACGACTTCCAGCGCAACTGCCTCAGACGACTTGAACACGACTGCAGCGGCAACTTGCAAAACGACTTCTATATAGAAGTCTATGCAAGTCGCCCCCAAAGTAGTACAGGAACCTTTTTCTAAGTCAGAACGACTTGCGTCGCTCCGATTAGAACGGTTCCATTGTACAGAACGGGACGCTGCTTGTCAGGCGGCTAAGTCGCCTGACAAGTCGTCCTAGTGTGAACCGGCTCTTAACAATTTCAAAAAACAGTTATGTTCTCGGCATGTTGGGAATGTAACTGTCACATTTGCTTGTGCTCTCAACCAAACTGTCAAACCATCAAATGGCCGGTGTCATAACTGATCACATGTGCAGCACCATGGCAGTTGTAAATCAAACAGAGGCCAAGATGCCAAGATGCACGAAATCACATACTGGTACGTGATTTTGCACGGGGTCTGGGGCGCACGCCGCCAGCGACCCGCTCCCGCTTTGACTGGACACAGTGGAAGCCAGTCAGCGGGTCTGGCGGATGCAATGTCATCCGGGACCCGCCGAATGTTCTGAGGAGAGGCAGAACAACGCTCTGCCTATGTAAACAAGGCAGACAGCCATTCTGCCAGAGGGGAAGATGGAGGTGATACAGCACTGCGTTATTGTAACTGACAATTGCACGGCCGTGTGACGCTGTACACAAATAAAATGTATGTCCTTTTTTTTCCCCACAAATAGAGCTTTCTTTTGGTGGTATTTGATTACCACTGTGGTTTTTATTTTTTGGGCTATAAACAAAAAAAGGCAGACAACACAATTACAGTACAGTTCAATACAAAAGGTACAGGAGGGCCCTGCTCATAGAGCTTACATTCTAAAGGGAGGAGGTGGTGGTACAAAAAGGTAATAGCTGCAGAGAATGATTTGATGGGGGTGGATATAAATATATATATATCCTTATATATATATATATATTTTTTTTTTACTAGTAATGGCGGTGATCAGTGACTTATAGCGGGACTGCGATATTGCAGCGGACAAGTCAGACACTGACACTTTTTGGGGACCAGTGACACCTATACAGTGATTAGTGCTAAAAAATATGCACTGTCACTGTACTAATGACACTGACAGGGAAGGGGTTAAAGTGGATGTAAACCAGAAATTTATTTATTTTCTTTATATCATACTGTAGAGTATAAGATTTCCTATCATTTGAGCCCAGTCTTGCCACACAGAGTAAATCTTTCTCTGAGCAATCCTCTTTTATTGTTCAGTGAGAGAAATCTTGACAAACTGTCAAATCCTCCCCCTTGCTGTGAGTGACAGCCTAAGACACATGCATGATTTTTTAATTCCCTCCCCCACTCCTTTCTTCAGCAGCTCTGCAAGGATTGGCTGTTCCACACCTCAGCATTTGGCATGCTGAAGTCATGTGGTTACTTTCCTGTCTTTTCACTGGATGTTAGAGATCATAGCAGAAGTTCAGTGTTAGAAATACACAGGAGAAAATGCATATTGACAAGGGGAGTGTAGAGGTGGGCGGGGAGTCTACTGACATCACGACTCCACCCACCGAGCTCCAGACAACAGACCCGCCCACAGAATCTGCAGTTTTTCAGCTCTCATAACAGACAGAGGGGAGACATTTGACAGGTAAAGATACATGCAGGAGGCATGTATATCCTTATAGGTAACCCCTATGGCAGTAGTTTAGAAAGGATGACATTGGGTTCTCATCCACTTTAACATCAGGGGCAAACAAAAGGTTAAATGTGCTTCTAGGGAGTGCTTTCTAACTGTGTGGGGGATGTGCTTGTACTGTGGGAAGACAGAGATCCATGTTCCTGCTTATCAGAAACACAGGGTCTCTGTCTTCCCTTGTCACAGAACGGCCATCTGCCTTGTTTACATAGACAGACCCCCATTCTGCCTCTGTCAGGAACAATCGATGGGTCCTGGCAGTCGTCGGGTCCGCCGGACCTGCTGATTGGCACCTGCTGTATCCAATCACAGCGGGAGCTGGTCACCGGCACTGCGACTGCGCGCCACAAACCCGGAGGTGGAGATAACGTACAGGTACGTGATTTTGCCTGTAGGAGTCGCTGCCCCGCAGTACATATACGTTGGGGCAGTCGGCAAGCGGTTAAAGAGAACTTCACCCTTACCATAAAATTGCAAGCTTTTAATTGTTTGCATATCTTAATTTTCTTTCTCTCAGTGGCCATTTTCACTAAGGGCAGATGAATCCTTCTGCCTTTACTTCCTCAAACTCTGTCTGGGCTTTGTAGTGCAATTTCACGACTATTTTCCCGCACCCAGGGAGCCGCAGGTACCATCTGTATAAACAAATGGAAACAAGGCCATGAACCCCAAGGCTTCAGTTACACTTGCGGTTGATGGGGTAAAAACCTGTGGTTGAGCCGCGTATTTTTAATTTTCTGTTCGTTACTACAATGTATTTGAGAGCCGATATGGACAGTTCAGAAATTTTTTTCCAAAGGGACACGTTGGAAAAATGTTCTCCAATTTTATTTTAATTAGTACAGTATTCACCCTTTAAATATTAAATGAGCAAGTCCGCGCACGATTGAATACAACGTTTGACCATAGACTAGACGTAGACCGTAGTTACACATGTGGGAAGTTGTCCTCTGTCGTTTGAGAATTCTGTATCATTTTAGGCATTCTTGCTTTCAATATGGGATGAGGACTCAGAAAAATGCGAACGATCGTTTGTCTAATTTTCTAATAGTGTGTACTAGGCTTGTTTAGTGAGTTCCGCTTTAAGGGAAATCTTCCTTTTTTTTATTGTTCACATATATAGCCTGTTTGTCCTGCCACCTTTCTATTGTCTACAATCATCCCGGTCTCCATGGTTGGTATAACCTTTCTTTGCTGCTTTTTCCACCATCACCTCCTACAGTTTTCTCTGCTTCCTAGCGGCCTCCTTTACTACAATGACAGCCTGTGGTGTCTCCCCTCCCCCTGTCCTAAGTCCACTCCAGGTACACAGCATGATTCACCTATGTGTAGCACAGCCGCCTCCTACTCATTTCCTACTCCTTATTCTGCTCCGTAATTTGGGGTTCCACCATCCTCTGTAGTCCTGAAAATATCTCTTTATACAGCGAGGACATTGCATTCTGTAGCACCTATGGAAGTGGTCACCATCCCTTTAACCCCTTGCCACCCAGGCCAATTCTGACTATTTCTCTTCTACATGTTCATCATTTTTTTGCTAGAAAATTACATAGAACCCCCAAACATTATATGTTTTTTTTTTAGCAAAGACCCTAGAGAATAAAATGGCGGTCATTTTTTTATCTTTGCACAGCAAGTTTTCGAACGTGTTTTTTTTTTGATAAAAAAAACAGTCTGTGCTTTTAAAAAAAAAAAAACAAAACAGTAAAGTTTGCCCATTTTTTTTCATAATCTGAAAGATGATGTTACGCCGAGTGAATAGATACCTAACATGTCACGCTTCAATATTGCACACGTGGAATGGCGCCAAACTTCAGTACTTAAAAATCCCCATAGGCGATGCTTTCAAAATTTTTACTAGTTACATGTTTTGAGTTACAGGTCTAGGGCTAGAATTATTGCTCTCGCTCTAATGTTTGCAGCCATACCTCACATGGGTGGTTTGAACACCGTTTTTTATATGTGGGCGGGACTTACATATGCGTTTGCTTCTGTGTGCAAGCACATGGGGACAGGGCACTTTTTTTATTGTTAATTTTTTTTTTTTTTTTTTAGTTTGACACTTTTTTTAATCACTTTTATTCCTAATACAAGGAATGTAAACATCCCTTGTAATAGCAATATGGCATGATCGGTCCTCTTTACAGTGAGATGTGGGATCAATAAGACTCCACATCTCACCTCTAGGCTGGGAAGCCTGAAATAAAAAAAAAAAAACGATCTTGGCTTCCCATCCGAGGCGACACTGTTTATTCCAAGGCAAAGGCCAGGGGTGACGTCACAACATCGCGCCTGGCCTCCAAACGATCCTGGAGACTCTGGCAACCATCTGGTCCACCGGAAATCTTTATGGTAAACATCCTGGGCCGGCGGATCCTGTCTCCGACTCACCGATGGAAGCGGTGAGTCAGTAGAGGCAGCGGAGGGTGGCGGGAGGTGGGGACGTCCTCCCCTCGCCGCCCGTCAGAATGATCAAGCGGTGGAACAGCCGCTATGATCATTCCTATGGTGTAGGGAATCGCCGACTGAAAAGCCGATATCTCAATGATGCCTGTAGCATGGTAACAGTCCATTAACAGTTCCCAACTCAATGTATCATCTCTTTCAGGTCCACTACAACTGCTCATTGTAGTTCTTCAATACTGAGCTCCTGGTCTCTCACTAGACCCACTGATCCACTGACTATGAATCCCTTGAGCTCCTCCAGGGTTGGCGGTGGTATCCCCTCAAGCGTCACCCCCGCTTCTCTGCTGCTTAGCACTCCAGATACTCCTCAAGCTTCACCCCTGCTAACCGTACAAAGTCACTTTGTGTTGGTCTATCACATAAAATCCCAATAAAATACATTTACGTTTTTGGATGCAACATGTCAAAATGTGGAAAATTTCATGGGGTACAAACACTTTTTTAAGGCACTGTAACTTTCTGGTTCTCTACAACTTATGATACTTTAAAGTAACATTAAACCTTTGTTTTTGTTTTTTCCTTTAAAATAACAAACATATACTTACCTGCTCTGTGCAATGGTATTGCACAGAGCAGCCCTGATTCTTCACTTCTGGGGTCCTCCGCTGGCGCTCCTGGCTCCTTCTCTTCAGCGAGTGCCTCCATAGTAAGCCACTTCCCATGGGATCTGTTGTGCGGGCTTGCTCCTGAGCCGCCTTGTCTGCATCCTTTGACACAGACAGGGCAGTTCGGCCCTGCCCCCTGCTCACTTATAACATAATTTGATTGACAGCAACGGGAGTCAATGGTGCCGCTGCTATCAATCTGTGCAGTGAGGAGAAACAGAGCCGGGAGAGCCGCTTGTGCACATCGCTGGATCGGGCTCAGGCTCAGGTAAGTATAAGGGGGGGCTGGGGGCAACATAGAAGGTTTTTTACCTTAAAGTGGTGTTCTGGCCGAAATTATACTTTTTAAATAAAAATACCCCTAAATATACAAGCTTAATGTATTCTAGTAAAGTTAGTCTGTAAACTAAGGTCTGTTTTGTTAGTTTATAGCAGTAGTTTGTTATTTTATAAACTTACAGCAGGCCGTGGCCATCTTAAGTGTGGGCATCTGAAGCCACACTGTATTTCTTCCTGGATCTCATCCTTGCAGATCTCGCACATGCTCAGTGCAGCACAAGCAGTGTAATAGGTTTCAGGTCAGGTTTTCATAGCAACGGCAGTTTCAGAGGAAGTTGCCGCCCCCTCCCAGAAGGCATTGCAAACAGGAAATGATGCGATGGGCCGCGGCCAGGGAGGAGGAAGTGAAAAATGAATACAGCAGATATACAGTAGGTGCTGAGAAATTTTTTTTTAAAATATCCAATTTGTTTACAGTGCACAGTTTAGTGAGGGATGCTGAAGAGTTGTAAAAGTGGGTGGAACTCCACTTTAATGCATATAGAATGCATTAAGGTAAAAAAAACCTTAAGACTTTACAAACCACTTTATTGTGATGGTCACACTTGTGGACATTGGGAAGAATGACCTCCTTACAGATAGGATCAATGGTATCAGTGGGAACTTATCCGAGAGGCAGAAATTGCTCAAGGAACCCCTAGCAACCTCTGAAGGAACCCTATTGTTCCATGGAATCCTGGTTGAGAACCCCTGCATTAGGCTCCATTCACAATAATGCGTTTTTTCAAGCTTTTTGCTTTTTGATATTTTTTTAAACATGGGTTCCTATGAAACACATTCACATCAATGCATTTTTGTGCCTCTGCATTTTTGGAAAGGGTCAGGGACTTTTTTAAACGCAAAAATATGTTCCTTGTCTGGTTCAATAGACTTCAATGGAGACGCTGTAGAAAAACATGTAGTGCATTTTAAGTACGTTTTTGGTGCATTTTGCATTATTTAATCTGCTCAACAACAAATTGGCCAAATAAAAAGAAAAAAATAATCAAAAACGCATCAAAAACGCGCCAAACAGACGCCTGTCCTGAAAACGCAGAAAGCACAGCAAAAAGCACTGCAGAAACTATCAAAAGCAATGTGAATGGAGCCTTATGCTGAAAGTCAGTTGGAAGAATGCTCCTTACACGTGTGGTCATTGGAAAGACTCATTGGGAAGCAGGTGGCTGGAGAGTTGATAAATAGTCTGAAGCCCTGGCGAGATTGTTCCTTCTCCCCAAAAGGGTTCCAAAGATTAAGTGCTGCTGCCCTTAGGCAGTCCATGGACTGTGTAGCTGTTCTTGAGGCCTCATCAGTGTCAAGGTGGAGGACCTGGATAGATCACCTGAGAAGCTATCTGCAGGACTTCACCACAAGGAATCTGGTTCAGAAGAAGGATTATCTACTTCACAGGACCATGTCCGAAAGGAAGCTGGAAGGTGGCAGCTGTCCTGGGGAGTTGTGGGTAAAGACCCTGAAATGATTCCTGGTGACTGTGAGCTCTTTTGGGGACGTACACGGTGCCAGTGGTAGCTATGGACTGAGACGGCCCTCATAGGGTCTCAGAGTTCTGGCCATTCCCCTGTCCTCAGCAGAATCCTGAAGTGTGAGCCTAGAGAAAAGTTCCCATGTTACTGTGCAGTGTCCTGGAATTTGCATTGGGTACCAACAGTGGCGCAAGGTAACCAGATGCCGAGGAAAATGTCTCATAGTCTACAGCTGTGAGGCCTTAGACTGTTGTCCCCAATTACCCACAAAGGGAGACTGGGTAGAAGATTGTCCTCTTATCGCTATTGCTAATCTTTTTTGGAGTATTCCATGCTCCTGTTTAATGTTCTTCAAGCAATACATTTCAAAAAGACATCCCCTAGACTGAGTTATTGGAGCCGGAGTGTATGGAATGTGCTTGTGGATGTGGGTCACCTCTGTACTATTAGGGAAGAACCAGTTATTACCAGTGGCCCCTGCGGGGGTAGCGCTACAAAACATACAAGTCAGATTTTGCAATTGGAATTTCAGTTTTGGTGAGATGCTTCCCAATTGGTAAATACTTCTAAAGAGATGCAGGCACTGAAGCTTTTCTCATCAGAACACTGAAAATGTACCAGGTGGTTATACTGAACTAGTCCCTCCAATTCAGAATTACTCTGAAATGACATGATGAGACAAACAGCCGCTGAGATGGCCGTTCCCCGCCCCTCCACAGTTCAATGCTCCAGAGAACGTGGAGGAGCAGAGCAGGAGACCTGCTGATTGACAGGCAGCAGCTCTCCTCTCGGGGAGCCGAGAGAACCGAGCCATCGGCGGTGTATGGTGGCTTGGTTCTCAGTGCAGAGACGCCGGGAGACAGATGCAGCATCGGACCGAAGCTGCATCCACCTAGGTCAGTATGACGGGGGGAAAAAAACCCAAACCCATACTTCTCCTTTAAAGGAGTTGTAAACCTTCATGGTTTTTCATCTTAATGCATTCCATACATTAAGGTGAAAAACCTTCTGTAGTGTAGCAGCCCCCTAGAGCCCCCCTTTTACTTACCTGAACCTGATCTTTCTAGCAATGAGAACGAGCCCAGCAGCTCCAGCAGCTGTCTCGGGTCCTCATTGGACAGATTGACAGCAGCAGGCGCCATTGGCTCCTGTGTCCAGTCCCTGGGACAGGAAATAAAGATGGCAGTGCAAGGTAACTGTGACTTTGAGATAGGATATAGCTGTATGTGTCACCATTATGTGTTTGCAGAAGGCACCGATGATAACGGCATTTTACTGCCAAAACAAAGTTAGATTTGGAGTTTTGCCTGGTGTTGGACTTTAAATGCATTTATAAATGCAAGTAGTACTAAGTGAATTTGGCTTGGTATTAGCTTGTTGCAATCCCTGTACAACAGAGCTCAAGCTGGGAGAAATTGAAGCAGCACAAGGGGCCTATCAGGTTTGTTTTAACGGGAGATTGGCTTGAATTGTGGAGTTATCACGTAGGTCTTGCATAGTTGGTTCTTTGGTTTTTAAAATGGGATCATTGGGACCGGATAATTCTCTGCTACAGTTTCACTTTTGCTAACAGGTCCCCTCCCCACCCCCACACTGTGACTGGACAGCGAAGGAGAAGCAGCAGACTGATAAGTCCACCTCTTCATCTCTCTGTTCTCTCCTCCTATCAGCATGGCTTCTTTCACTGCAGCACACCTGACTGGTCCCTTGTTGTGCTGCTCTTCCTTCGGCAGTCTGAGCTCTGCTGTACTGTAGACTGCAAAAAGCTGGTTCTTTGGTTCTGAAGTGGGATCATTAGGGCAGAAGATTCTATCCCTGACATTAGAGCACCAAAGGGTTGGCCATGTGTATATAGCGCTGTTGCTTTCAGTGTGCCACTTACACCTCAAAGTCTTATTCATAGAAATGTTATGCTAATCTAAAACTTCAAGCACAGCCAAATTTAGCACTGGTATTACTTTGTACAGAAATATTCCAGTGCCAAGACAAAACAATATGCCATAATCTATCAATGACAAAAACTTGGATGGCAGCAAACAAAAAAGTGCCAGCACGTTTGCACCAAATACAACTAATTTGTATAAGAGTACCAAGTAAGAATAACCATATTCTAAATTCTGATTAAAGCAGAAGTGCAGTCAAATAAAAACGCCCCAGCACCCCCGGCCAGCATTGCTCCCATTATAGAAGAGAGATAAGGCATTTGACTTGGTCACATGACCAGCTGCCCTGGAAAAAGCGAGCTGTAGTTTCTGCAGTGCAGTTAAGAAACTTGGACCATCTGTTAAAGAAAAAGGTAAATCCTAACTGAATGTCATTATTTTTGTTTCATCTCAGTACTGCTGATCTCCTGCAGCCTGTTTGTAGCTACTTCCTATAGACATACATGCACTCTCCGGCAATGGCTGCATGGCATTTCGTAGGGCGGGCTTCCCTATTGTGACAACCGTGGACCATGCCTGCTTTCTAAGTCGCTCTGGGCCATGCTTACACTCCTGCTTCCTCCATTTATAATGCAGAGTTGATTGGCCCTGCATTGCAAGTAATGACGCTGAAGGACCGCCCACAGCATGGAGCGCCAGAGGGAGAAGAGGTCAGTAAGCACTGCTGCCTGTCTGAAAGAGACCTAACACAGCCTTGTCATCTCCCCCTGGGCGCAGGAATCGTTTAACCCTGAGTACCCCTTCACACCACAAAAACATTCTCCAGATCCCATCTAGATGCATTTCTGCATGCTTGTTTTTTAAGCTTTTTTTATGCATTCCAGTGCATTTTTGATGCGTTTCCGGATGCATTCCAGATGCTTTTTTTTTCTTTCTTTTTTTTTTCACTCTACTGGGGTCTGGTGGGTTTTTGATGCATTGTTTATGCTTTTTTTTAATCGCATTCCAGTACAGTTCTGTGCAGGAAAAAAATCAGCATGTTGTACTTTTTTTTTTTCTGAAACTGAAAAGCACTGGAACACACTGCACTGGTGTGAACTATGCCATTGGAACCCATATAACCTACATTCCATGCGTTTTTGATGCAGAAAAAAAGCACTGCACTGCACGTGGCATGAAAGGGCCCTAAGGCCCTTTTCACATGATCATCTCACAAAGATCTGCCTGTCCATTTTTCTGGTGGATCTGAGCGGGCCACCTATTGATTTGTATGGGCAGGCGGATGTCAGCGGAGATGTGTCCTCTGACACCCGCCTGCCATCTGATCCGACAAGATCCACTGAAAACAGACGGATATCAATACGTTTGCCATCCGTCCAGCAGGTCGCATGAAAACAAACATGCTGTCCATTTTCATCCGATCTTTCCATAGAGAACAGCTGGCTCTGACAGGTCCGTCCCTGCACAGGCACAGTGAGCGGAGACAGACCTGTCATCCGCCTGCTCACCGGGGAGCAATCCTCCACTGAGCTAGCGGAGTCCGCTGAGTGGATCCGCCCCAAGAGGGGTCTAACAGTGCGGGGGGAGTCTCACCTCAGACCTGAGATTATTGTACACATCTGGTTTGTGGTTGCAACCTTATTGACCTAAATTGCCGAGTCTGTGCTGCCTGTCAACTCGACATGCTGCGTTAAATTTTCTGCAGCCAAGACGCATAACACTGCGTCATATGTGGGTCGTATGTGCAGGATGGTGTCACTAGTTCTTTATTTTATTTTTTTTTGCAATTTAATTTTTGTTTTTTTGTTTTTTTTCCAAAATGCTTTTTGGGGTAGAGCAGTGGATGGTGTTAGAATTTTTTTTTTTTTACAATTTTATTTTTTTTTATTTATTTTTACAATTATTTTTGAATTTTTTGTTTTTCACAATGATTGGGGGAGGGGGATAGTGGACAGTGTCAGGAGAACAGTGGATGGTGTCAGTTTTTTTTGTTTTTATTATTTTCTACAGTTTTGTTGCTTATTAGTTTTTTAAAATATTTTTTTTTCACAGTACTTCTGGGGAACGGGGTGGGGGGTATTTGGAAGTGAGTGGTGTCACTAGGGCAGTGGACGGTGTCATTAGTAAGGCAGTGGATGGTGTCAGTAGTTTTTTATTTTTACGTATTGATTTTTTTACAATTGTATTTGTTTTTTATTTTCTTCACAATGCTTTTTGGGGGGAGGGGGTTGGGGCAGTAGACAGTGCTTGTAGGGCAGGGGAAAGTGGTGCCAGTAATTTTTTACAATTTAATTTTTTATAAATTATTTTTTACAATTTAATTTTTTAATATTTATTGTTTTTTTTATTTTATTTTTTATGATCAGCCCTGTTGGGGGGCTTTTGTGAGATAAACAGACCCCTGACATCTCCCCTTTGAGACAGGGAAAAGGACTGAGGACACAGATTCCCCAATCCCTTTCTCAGCACTGAAGATGAATAGACAGGAAACACAGAGGTTGATTTACTAAAGGAAAATAGACTGTGCACTTTGCAAAGTGCAGTTTCACTCTGCGAGAGCAGTTGTTCCAGAGCTTAGTAAATGAGGAAAAGCTCTGCTGAATTCCATCATCCAATCATATGCAAGCAAAAAGGCTGTTTTTTTTAATTTTCTTTGCATGTGATTGGGTATTCTTTGCAAAGTAAAGCTTTACCTCATTTACTAAGCTCTGGAGCAACTGCATTTACAGAGTGCAACTGCACTTTGCAAAGTGCACAGTCTATTTGCCTTTAGTAAATCAACCCCACTCATAAACTGAAGCAAACTGAGTAATCCCAGGTTACTCTGCTCAGTTATTACAGGACACAGGAGCGATAGCTCACTGTGTCCAATGCAGAAAAGGAAGGAGCCGGTAAATTACATATTTACCGGCCCCTTCCTCCGCTCTCCATCCTGACACATCCCCTCTGCAGCTGGCAGGAGAGGAGGGAAGCCAGCTGCAGGGGACGAGGGGGGGGTGGAGGAGAAGGACAACGGGCCAGATGAGAATGGAGGGGGGCCAGAGAAGGAGAACAGCTGGCCGGACGAGAATGGAGGGGGGCCAGAGAAGGAGGACAGCGGGCCTGAGGAGAATAGAGGGAGGGGGCGGAGGAGGATGGCAGGCCGGAGGGGATTGAAGGGGGACACATGGATGACACCACTGCTGCCCAGGATCAGCCCTGCACCCGGGAGATTGCAGGGCACTCGCGGGTGTCCGGGAGCCGTTACCAAATGCAGGAGACTCCCGCACCTCGCGGGAGACTTGGGATGTCTGGGGTGATAAAACACCAGCTTGGCCACCCATGTAGGAGAGGCCTTAAAGGGTTAGTTAACCTTTACCAAAAAACTGACTGTTCAGATAAAGGGGCTCTGTAGATAAAAACAAACTATGTAGCTTTGACTAAAGTTGAATAATGCCCTTGCTGTAGGTGTAGGCCATTTATATACCTCATGAAGCACGACTGGAATACTCCCAGGATGTTGCTAAGGACGTTGCTAGGAGACACCTAGCTGTTACTGTTCACCTTTACCATCAAAGAATTGAGCTCTCCAATGCAGTGCTACTGTATCAGGGGAGAGAATGCTCATGTAAGGGGGTTTGAATCATAGAAAGAGCTCACTCATGTGATGGTGGAGTAAGTGGTAACGACTAGGCCTCACTTAGCAATGTCATTTGCAACGTCCTAGAAATTTTCCAGTCAGGCTTCATGAGGTACATACAGTAAAAAGCCTACACCTATAGCAAGAGCATTATTCAACTTTGGTCAAAGCTGTACAGCTTGTTTTTATATGCATAGGATAAAGATTAATTAACTATTTAATGATGTATTAATGAACAAAGGGCTGCATTTTTATATTTTATATCTGCCTGGAGTTCAGTTTTAGGCCCCTTTCACACTGAGTTTTTTAGGCGCTTATGCTTAACCACTTGACGACCGCCTCACGCCGATGTACGTCGGCAAAGTGGCACGGACAGGCAAAATCACGTACATGGTACGTGATTTGCCTTCCGCAGGCGGTCGTCTTTTGTCCAGCGGCGATCGGTGGTGAGGGGGAGACCATCCGTTCGTGGCCCCCCCCTCGCGATCGCCGCCGGCCAATCGAATCATTCCTTTGCTGCTGTATGCTAAACAGCAGCAAAGGAAATGATGTCATCTCCCTCGGCTCGGTAATTTCCGTTCCGGCCCGAGGAGAGAAGACATCAATGTGAGTGCACCAACACACACACACACAGTAGAACATGCCAGGCACACAAAACACCCCGATCCCCCCCCCGATCGCCCCCCGATCCCCCCCAATCACCCCCCCCCCCCTGTCACAAACTGACACCAGCAGTTTTTTTTTTTCTGATTACTGCATAGTGTCAGTTTGTGACAGTTACAGTGTTGGGACAGTTACTGTTACCCCCCTTTAGGTCTAGGGTACCCCCCTAACCCCCCCTAATAAAGTTTTAACCCCTTGATCACCCCCTGTCACCAGTGTCGCTAAGCGATCATTTTTCTGATCGCTGTATTAGTGTCGCTGGTGACGGTAGTTAGGGACGTAAATATTTAGGTTCGCCGTCAGTGTTTTATAGCGACAGGGACCCCCCTATACTACCGAATAAATGTTTTAACCCCTTGATTGCCCCCTAGTTAACCCTTTCACCACTGATCACCGTATAACCGTTACGGTTGAGGCTGGTTAGTTTGTTTATTTTTTATAGTGTCAGGGCACCCGCCGTTTATTACCGAATAAAGGTTTAGCCCCCTGATCGCCCGGCGGTGATATGCGTCGCCCCAGGCAGCGTCAGATTAGCGCCAGTACCGCTAACACCCACGCACACAGCATGCGCCTCCCTTAGTGGTATAGTATCTGAACGCATCAATATCTGATCCGATCAGATCTATACTAGCGTCCCCAGCAGTTTAGGGTTCCCAAAAACGCAGTGTTAGCGGGATCAGCCCAGATACCTGCTAGCACCTGCGTTTTGTGCCTCCGCCCAGCCCACCCAAGTGCAGTATCGATCGATCACTGTCACTTACAAAACACTAAACGCATAACTGCAGCGTTCGCAGAGTCAGGCCTGATCCCTGCGATCGCTAACAGTTTTTTTGGTAGTATTTTGGTGAACTGGCAAGCACCAGCCCCAGGCAGGGTCAGGTTAGCGCCAGTACCGCTAACACCCACGCACGCAGCATACGCCTCCCTTAGTGGTATAGTATCTGAACGGATCAATATCTGATCCGATCAGATCTATACTAGTGTCCCCAGCAGTTTAGGGTTCCCAAAAACGCAGTGTTAGCGGAATCAGCCCAGATACCTGCTAGCACCTGCGTTTTGCCCCTCCGCCCGGCCCAGCCCACCCAAGTGCAGTATCGATCGATCACTGACACTTACATAACACTAAATGCATAACTGCAGCGTTCGCAGAGTCAGGCCTGATCCCTGCGATCGCTAACAGTTTTTTTGGTAGTATTTTGGTGAACTGGCAAGCACCAGCCCCAGGCAGCGTCAGGTTAGCGCCAGTACCGCTAACACCCACGCACGCACTGTACACCACCCATAGTGGTATAGTATCTGAACGGATCAATATCTGATCCGATCAGATCTATACTAGCGTCCCCAGCAGTTTAGGGTTCTCACAAACGCAGTGTTAGCGGGATCAGCCCAGATACCTGCTAGCACCTGCGTTTTGCCCCTCCGCCCGGCCCAGCCCAGCCCACCCAAGTGCAGTATCGATCGATCACTGTCACTTACAAAAGACTAAAACGCATAACTGCAGCGTTCGCAGAGTCAGGCCTGATCCCTGCGATCGCCAACAGATTTTTTGGTAGCGTTTTGGTGAACTGGCAAGCGCCAGCGGCCTAGTACACCCCGGTCGTAGTCAAACCAGCACTGCAGTAACACTTGGTGACGTGGCGAGTCCCATAAGTGCAGTTCAAGCTGGTGAGGTGGCAAGCACAAGTAGTGTCCCGCTGCCACCAAAAAGACAAACACAGGCCTGTCGTGCCCATAGTGCCCTTCCTGCTGCATTCGCCAATCCTAATTGGGAACACACCGCTTCTACAGCGCCCGTACTTCCCCCATTCACATCCCCAACCAAATGCAGTCGGCTGCATGAGAGGCATTTTCTTTATGTCCTCCCGAGTACCCCTACCCAACGAACCCCCCCAAAAAAGATGTCGTGTCTGCAGCAAGTGCGGATATAGGCGTGACACCCGCTATTATTGTCCCTCCTGTCCTGACAATCCTGGTCTTTGCATTGGTGAATGTTTTGAACGCTACCATTTACTAGTTGAGTATTAGCGTAGGGTACAGCATTGCACAGACTAGGCACACTTTCACAGGGTCTCCCAAGATGCCATCGCATTTTGAGAGACCCGAACCTGGAACCGGTTACAGTTATAAAAGTTAGTTACAAAAAAAGTGTAAAAAAAAATAAATATATATATATATATATATATAAAATAAAAAAAAATAGTTGTCGTTTTATTGTTCTCTCTCTCTCTATTCTCTCTATTGTTCTGCTCTTTTTTACTGTATTCTATTCTGCAATGTTTTATTGTTATTATGTTTTATCATGTTTGCTTTTCAGGTATGCAATTTTTTATACTTTACCGTTTACTGTGCTTTATTGTTAACCATTTTTTTGTCTTCAGGTACGCCATTCACAACTTTGAGTGGTTATACCAGAATGATGCCTGCAGGTTTAGGTATCATCTTGGTATCATTCTTTTCAGCCAGCGGTCGGCTTTCATGTAAAAGCAATCCTAGCGGCTAATTAGCCTCTAGACTGCTTTTACAAGCCGTGGGAGGGAATGCCCCCCCCCACCGTCTTCCGTGTTTTTCTCTGGCTCTCCTGTCTCAACAGGGAACCTGAAAATGCAGCCGGTGATTCAGCCAGCTGACCATAGAGCTGATCAGAGACCAGAGTGGCTCCAAACATCTCTATGGCCTAAGAAACCGGAAGCTACGAGCATTTTATGACTTAGATTTCGCCGGATGTAAACAGCGCCATTGGGAAATTGGGAAAGCATTTTATCACACCGATCTTGGCGTGGTCAGATGCTTTGAGGGCAGAGGAGAGATCTAGGGTCTAATAGACCCCAATTTTTTCAAAAAAGAGTACCTGTCACTACCTATTGCTATCATAGGGGATATTTACATTCCCCGAGATAACAATAAAAATGATTAAAAAAAAATAAAAATGAAAGGAACAGTTTAAAAATAAGATAAAAATGCAAAAAAATAATAAAGAAAAAAAAAAAAAAAAAAGCACCCCTGTCGCCCCCTGCTCTCGCACTAAGGCGAACGCAAGCGGCGGTCTGTCGTCAAACGTAAACAGCAATTGCACCATGCATGTGAGGTATCACCGCGAAGGTTAGATCGAGGGCAGTAATTTTTGCAGTAGACCTCCTCTGTAAATCTAAAGTGGTAACCTGTAAAGGCTTTTAAAAATGTATTTATTTTGTTGCCACTGCACGTTTGTGCGCAATTGTAAAGCATGTCATGTTTGGTATCCATGCACTCGGCCTAAGATCATCTTTTTTATTTCATCAAACATTTGGGCAATATAGTGTGTTTTAGTGCATTAAAATTTAAAAAAGTGTGTTTTTTCCCCAAAAAATGCGTTTGAAAAATCGCTGCGCAAATACTGTGTGAAAAAAAAAAATGAAACACCCACCATTTTAATCTGTAGGGCATTTGCTTTAAAAAAATATATAATGTTTGGGGGTTCAAAGTAATTTTCTTGCAAAAAAAAAAACTTTTTCATGTAAACAATAAGTGTCAGAAAGGGCTTTGTCTTCAAGTGGTTAGAAGAGTGGGTGATGTGTGACATAAGCTTCTAAATGTTGTGCATAAAATGCCAGGACAGTTCAAAACCCCCCCAAATGACCCCATTTTGGAAAGCAGACACCCCAAGCTATTTGCTGAGAGGCATGTCGAGTCCATGGAATATTTTATATTGCGACACAAGTTGCGGGAAAGAGACAATTTTTTTTTTTTTTTGCACAAAATTGTCACTAAATGATATATTGCTCAAACATGCCATGGGAATATGTGAAATTACACCCCAAAATACATTCTGCTGCTTCTCCTGAGTACGGGGATACCACATGTGTGAGACTTTTTGGGAGCCTAGCCGCGTACGGAACCCTAAGGGCGTGAATTTTTGATTTCTCTCTTGACTGCTTATCACAGTTTCGGAGACCATGGAATGCCCAGGTGGCACAAACCCCCCCCAAATGACCCCATTTTGGAAAGTAGACACCCCAAGCTATTTGATGAGAGGTATAGTGAGTATTTTGCAGACCTCACTTTTTGTCACAAAGTTTTGAAAATTGAAAAAAGAAAAAAAAAAAAGTTTTTTCTTGTCTTTCTTCATTTTCAAAAACAAATGAGAGCTGCAAAATACTCACCATGCCTCTCAGCAAATAGCTTGGGGTGTCTACTTTCCAAAATGGGGTCATTTGGGGGGGTTTTGTGCCACCTGGGCATTCCATGGCCTCCGAAACTGTGATAGGCAGTGAAGAGTGAAATCAAAAATTTTCACCCTTAGAAATCCTGAAGGCGGTGATTGGTTTTCGGGGTCCCGTACACGGCTAGGCTCCCAAAAAGTCCCACACATGTGGTATCCCCGTACTCAGGAGAAGTAGCTAAATGTATTTTGGGGTGCAATTCCACATATGCCCATGGCCTGTGTGAGCAATATATCATTTAGTGACAACTTTGTGCAAAAAAAAAAAAAAAATGTGTCACTTTCCCGCAACTTGTGTCAAAATATAAAATATTCCATGGACTCAATATGCCTCTCTGGAAATAGCTTAGGGTGTCTACTTTCCAAAATGGGGTCATTTGGGGGGTTTTGTGCCACCTGGGCATTCCATGGCCTCCGAAACTGTGATAGGCAGTAAAGAGTGAAATCATAAATTTACGCCCTTAGAAATCCTGAAGGCGGTGATTGGATTTCGGGGCCCCGTATGCGGCTAGGCTCCCAAAAAGTCCCACACATGTGGTATCCCCATACTCAGGAGAAGCAGCAGAATGTATTTTGGGGTGCAATTCCACATAGGCCCATGGCCTGTGTGAGCAATATATCATTTAGTGACAACTTTTTGTAAATATTTTTTTTTTTTTTTTTTTTGTCATTATTCAATCACTTGGGACAAAAAAAATAAATATTCAATGGGTTCAACATGCCTCTCAGCAATTTCCTTGGGGTGTCTACTTTCCAAAATGGGGTCATTTGGGGGGGTTTGTACTGCCCTGCCATTTTAGCACCTCAAGAAATGACATAGGCAGTCATAAACTAAAAGCTGTGTAAATTACAGAAAATGTACCCTAGATTGTAGACGCTATAACTTTTGCGCAAACCAATAAATATACGCTTATTGACATTTTTTTTACCAAAAACATGTGGCCGAATACATTTTGGCCTAAATGTATGACTAAAATTGAGTTTATTGGATTTTTTTTATAACAAAAAGTAGAAAATATCATTTTTTTTCAAAATTTTCGGTCTTTTTCCATTTATAGCGCAAAAAATAAAAACCGCAGAGGTGATCAAATACCATCAAAAGAAAGCTCTATTTGTGGGAAGAAAAGGACGCAAATTTCGTTTGGGTACAGCATTGCATGACCGCGCAATTAGCAGTTAAAGCGACGCAGTGCCAAATTGGAAAAAGACCTCTGGTCCTTAGGCAGCATAATGGTCCGGGGCTCAAGTGGTTAAAAAAAGTGCCTAAAAAGCTCTAGAAAAATGCTTCCCTTTATAATTAATGAATGCTTTCACACTGGGGTGGTGTGTTTGGGGTGCCGTGAAAAAAATCCTGCTTGCAGCACCTTTGGGGCATGTTTGAGGAGCTAAAAAACCCACACCAAAAACGTTCCTCTTCTTTGAAATGAATGAGAAGCGCCTTAAAAGAGCCTCAAAAATGCTCCACAGCCTTTTTGGTGCAGTTTTTGAGTCACGTGTCCTTTAAAAACGGCAAACGTCTCAAAAGCGCAGCAGAAGTGTTCAGCATTTTACTGGCAGTTTTGACGTGAACCAGTATGTTTACTACTGTGAGTTTTGTGTATATATGCAGTACTTCGGCCTTGTCGCTATAATCGCCTGCGCATTCTGCCTGTAGCATCCAATTAGATTTCCGTTTTAATTCCATAACCTGAACTGGGAAAATAAAACGTGGCCAGTTGCTACAAACAAGGCCTCCATTTTCTTTACGCTTGTTTTCGTGTATCGTCCCCGGTGTGGAAATTGGAGCTGAGTATTATGTACACACTCGGCGTAGTGCTTTCTATAGACATCACACAAGCTGTGACAGGCACGTTGGTCCCTCACAGGAGAGCTCCTACACACAGCTAACTCTTGCTCTGCCTGAGGCCATGTTATATAGTATCTGCACGCGGAGATTCGGAGCTCAGGGTTCCAGCTCATTTGGGGTTAACTCCAATTACACCCACACATTCTGATCTACTCCATGCACAAACCCAGCGTGCCAATCCCTCCCTTTCCCGCCACTATAATGACTATGCTCAGACAGGCCAACGCCCGCGCGAGGAGAGGTTCAAACTCCAGGTAAACAACCTCAGCAAAAAGCAGGACTCAACCTGCAGCAGCTGCTAACCTCACACCCTGTCCTCCCCGACAGTAGCTACATAACACCTCAGATCCAACCGCCTTTGCCCATTAAATGCAGAGCTCAGGCTTCTGGAAAGTTCCACAGAATATGACACAATAAACAAGTAGCCCAACTGCAATGACTGGGGACAGTGGTGTAATCCTAACAACCAGCTATAAAAATGAACTGGGACCTCATCGTTAAGGGCTCATTGGCATACACAGTCAGGAAGCAATAAAAACTGTACACATGTTGTGGCCCCAATGCAATAACGCAGCCATGCCACAACCGTCTTGCATTCACATGCTTTAGTGTGAATGTAGGGAGTGATGTGAATGCAGCCTTATATAATGCTGAGCTAGGTCTAGTGCCCTGTACACACGGTCGGATTTTCCGATGGAAAAAGTGCGATTGGATTGTGTTGTCGGAAATTCCGATCGTGTGTGGGCTCCATCGGACTTTTTCCGTCGGAATTTCCGACACACAAAGTTTGAGAGCAGGATATCAAATTTTCCGATAACAAAATCCGATCGTATAAATTCCGATCGTGTGTACCCAAATCCGACGCACAAAGTGCCACGCATGCTCAGAATAAATTAAGAGACAAAAGCTATTGGCTACTGCCCCTTTTATAGTCCCGACGTACGTGTTTTACGTCACCGCGTTCAGAACGATCAGATTTTCCGACAACTTTGTGCGACCGTGTGTATGCATGACAAGTTTGTCCCTAAATCCGTCAGAAAAAATCTGATGGAGTTTGTTGTCGGAATGTCCGATCAATGTCCGATCGTGTGTACAGGGCATAGGTGTTGAGGAATCGCTCCAGTAACATTCCTCCCGCTGTGCAACTGGCACCCTGCAGCCTTTTCTCCAAGGCGCTTCAGCTGGCGGTCACACACTGACATCATCACGAACAATACAGGGAGGATTTTTACCTATAGGTGAGCCTAAAGTAAGGCTTGCCTATAGGTACAGTAAATATCTCCTAAACTTGCACCATTTACGAGATATTTACTTGTAAAGCTGCCAGTGATGTCACTGGCGCATGTTTTCTAAAGGAATGGCATACCATGATGTTCCTTTAGAGCCCTTTGCCGTGAACAGTGGCTCCCGTGCGCATGTGTGGGAGTGATGTCATCGCGGCTCGTCCAATCAAAGGACCAAAGCCCGCCAACCCGGAATGAAGACCGGGTGAAGATGGAAGCCATGTCAGCGGTGACAGCGTGCCGATGGAGGGTTTCGTTTTCATTCCTAAGGTGTCACATAATGTGCTAGTATGCGATGCACACTATACTATACTATAATATACTAGCAAATTATAACTTTGCCTTGCAGGTTTAAAAAAAAATGGCAGTTTACTCCCGCTTTAAAGTGGAAATTCAGTCAGAAAATGAAGTCCTGCTAGATCACCCTTTTGCAGGTATAGCTATGTAAAACATTAAAAATAAGTGCCTATACTGATTAACCTCCTATGGACTGCCCCATGCAGATATACTGTGGTAGGGTGGCCCTCCTGCGCAAAATCACGTACCTGTACTTGATTTCATGCACTGGGTCTGGGGCATACACACACGCCTCCGGCAACCTGTGATTGTGTCCAATCACAGCGGGAGCCAATCAGTGGGTCCGGCAGACCCAATGTTCGCCGGGAGAAGAAGAATGGCAGTCTGCCTATGTAAGCAAGGCAGACCACCATTTTGTGAGAGGGGGAAGATGGAGATCTTGTGTATCTGCTAAGCAGAAACACTGATCTCTATTTTCCCCCAGTCAAAGCAACACTGACGGGGGGGGGCTGACAGAGAGAGGGGGGAGATGAGAGAGAGAGGGGGGTTGACAGAGAGAGGGGGGAGATGAGAGGGGGGCTGACAGAGAGGGAGAGATGAGAGAGAGGGGGGCTGACAGAGAGAGGGGGGAGATGAGAGATAGAGGGGGCTGACAGATAGAGGGGGTAGATGAGACAGAGAGGGGAGCTGACAGAGAGAGGGGGAAGGGCTGACAGAGAGAGGGGGAGATGAGAGAGAGAGGGGGGCTGAAAAAGAGAAGGGGAGATGAGAGCGAGGGAGGCTGACTGAGAGAGGGAAGAGATGAGAGAGAGGGGGAGATGAGAGGGGGAAGGGCTGACAGAGAGAGGGGGAGATATGAGAGAGGGGGGCTGACAGAGAGAGAGATGAGAGAGAGACCCCTAGCTATGTCCCTATCCGCAGTCCCTCCTCTGCCCCCCCATCCCAGTCTGTATCTGCAGGTAGGTCTGTTTCAGTGTATGATGCAGGAGGACACAGCACAGAGGGAGGGTAAGTGGGCACAGTACAGGGGCAGGGGAGTACAGTACAAGGGGAGCAGGAGGGCACAGCACATGGTGAGGGTAAGTGGGCAAAGCAAAGGGGGAGGGTGAGTTGGCACAGTACAAGGGGCAGGAGAGTACAGCACGGGGGAGGGTAAATGGGCACAGCACAAGGAGCAGGAGGGCACAGCACAGGGGGAGGGTAAGTGGGCGCAATACAGGGGGCAGGAAGGTACAGCACAGGGGGAGTGTAAATGGGCACAACACAGGGAGCAGGAGGGCACAGCACAGGGGGAGGGTAAGTGGGCACAGTACAGGGGGCAGGAGGGTACAGCACAGGGGGAGGGTAAATGGGCACAGCACAGGGAGCAGGAGGGCACAGCACAGGGGGAGGGTAAGTGGGCACCAGGCAGGGGGAGATTAAGTGGGCACAGTACAGGGGGCAGGAGGGTACAGCACAGAGGAAGGGTAAGTGGTCACAGTACAGGGGGCTGGAGGGCACAGCACAAGAGGCAGGAGGGTACAGCACAGGGGGCAGGAGGGTACAGCACAGGGGGAGGGGGAGTGGGCACAGCACAGGGGGGGTAAGTGGGCACAGTACAGGGAGCAGGAAGGCACAGCACATTGGGAGGGTAAGTGGGCACAGGATGCCCCTTACATCAGAGTACTGCATGGATTGATGGATCAGTCTGCAGAGCTTGCTGGGCTTCATACCTGCAGGGCAGACACAGGAGGATAGGACAGGAGGTGGAGGAGTAGAAGCAGCTCTCTCTCCTCTCCCGTCTGGCTGTGCGAGCAGCAGGTGGAAGGGGAGGAAGTGTCATCGTTGGCTCTGCTGAGCGGCTCTCCCTGGATCGCCCCCATTAGCCAGGATATCGCGCGGCACTTGTGGGTGTCAGGGAGCCGCAGCTGAAATGCGAGACACTCCCGCACCCCGCGGGAGACTTGGGATATCTGACATTTAACCGTTTGATCGCCCCTGATGTTAACCCCTTACCTACCAGTGTCATTAGTACAGTGACAGTGCATTTTTTTAGATGACTGTATTAGTGTCTCCGGTTCCCAAAAAAGTGTCAGTTAGGTGTCCGATTTGTCCGCTGCAATGTTGCAGTCCCGCTAAAAATTGCTGATTACCAGTAAAAAATAAATAAAAATTCCATAGACGCTATAACTTTTGCGCAAACCAATCAATATACTCTTATTGGCATTTTTTTTTACCAAAAATATGTAGCAGAAAAACATATTGACCTAAACTGATGAATACATTTTTTTTTACATTTTTTATTGAGTATGTTTTATAGCATAAAGTAAAAAATATTGGGTTTTTTTCCAAAATTTTCGATCTTTTTTGTTTATAGCGCAAAAATAAAAACGGCAGAGGTGATCAAATACCACCAAAAGAAAACTCTATTTCTTATCGTACATCACAGGACACAGAGCCATAGTAGTTGTTATGTGGGTTATAGGCCACCTTCAGGTGATGGACACTGGCACGCCCTAAGACAAAAAGTCCACTCCCTATATAACCCCTCCCACCACTGGGAGTACCTCCGTTTTTTCGCCAGTGTCTAAGGTGTTGGTCACGAGTAAAGATGTGCTGTGCTGAGCTCCACTGGAGCAATCCTTGCTGGGGCTAGCCATGCAGCCAGATCCATCCAAAGTGTCTTTTTGGTCGAATTGAATGGTACCGGGCCTCGTGTCCGAAGAAACAAAGTTTTGCCTGTAAACACTTCTCTCTTTAGAGAGCTGGACCCCGGGATCCAGTACTTTTGGTAATAAGGCCATAAAGTTTTACTAAAAAACAAATGATTTGTTGCGCTTAATAATAAGCTGTGAGAAAAGCCGCTAACACTAAATTGCTGGGTACAATAAACATAATATGGGTATAGGGTGTACCGCTCAAAACACAAAATATTACAAAGACATAAAGTTCATGAATAAAAGTTCATCTCTATAAATAGGAAAAAACTTGAGACAATCAAAACAAAGTCCACCAGGAAGAAAAATAATCAGAATCCACCATAGGAATGTAGAAGAAATTATATAGATCCTGTCACCTTCACCCAATATAACTGACCTTTACCATCAGTGTATGATTTATACACATAAAATGCATTCGGGTAATGACAACAAACGATCCTTCCAGCTTTAGTAGCATTCCACTGCATATGTGTTCCAAAGAGATCCTTCTCCCAATATACCAGAAAGCAGACTAATAGACCCCTTCCTCTCAGCAGGATATAAAGCCAGGTGTATTCAAAGGCTGAGGCTCGATAATCATTTAAATGCAAGGAGTAAAAAGAGAACGCTCATTGCGCAGGCATCCAATCAGAAAGTATTTATTGTACAAAGAAAAATATAAAATAAACTCACATTTTAAAAGGAGTTCAAAGGCAAAGTAGGAAGAAGCGACCAGCGCTTCAAACCAACAAGGTAGCTATTGTACCTACGTCCGTCCGCCTCCTACGTCACACGTCCCGCAGCTCCACCCAGCGTTTCGTCATCAACATGCGTCTTCAGGGGCGTGGTTGTGACGTGCGACGATACATGTTTATATAAAGCGGACGAGTGTGACGGGCGGAAGTGTATTGCGTTTCATAAACCGGAAGTAAACACCAACGCAAAAAAGAAACCCCCCATCATAGGAAGCTCCAATATGGAAATAAAGATGTGATAAGTTCCATGGGTAAAAAAATTGAACGGATATCAAATCAATGTAATCGGCTGCCCATTATTAATGGGAAACCAAACTCAGTTAAGGGGAAAAGGGACAAGTGTGACATTTACTCACAGTTCAATTTAAAATCTGTTTATATGAGTGGACATACGACGGACTTAAGGGACAGCGGCACCTTGTGGTTAAAGAACAAAAAAGCATCTATGTACATCCAAAATGACAAAACATCATAAAAAATGTACTTGTAAAGATAAAAAAACACATAAAAACAATAAAGCATTCTCATATTCCGGAGATAAAAAAAGATTTACTCATATATATGATAGTTCAAAAAGTGAATACCAAACAATTATAAATAATGTAACATGGTCTAAACATGAATGGGAATCCTAAATAACTTCCAACTGACAATAATGAAAACACTCAGATCCCACTCAATGTTCATTCCATACCACATACATATGCAATAGTCAAAAGAGTGGATACCAAAGAATAATCAATGATATAGCATGTTCTAAGCAAAAATGGGAATCCGAAATGCCTTCTAACTATTATCTATGAAGGCATTCAAATTCCATTCCATGTTCATTCCATGAGGATGGTACGTCTGAGCCTGGTAAATCCACTTGGTCTCTAATTGAGAGACCTCTGACTATATTACCTCCCCTCCAATGGCCCAAAAATGTATCAATGCCCAAAAAGGTGGTACCCTCTGGGATATCTGCAAGATCATACAGAGACACTGGAAGGTTTTGAGAGGTGATAGGTTTTTAGGTCCCAATCTGCCAGATAAGCCTCGTGTTGTCTATAGAGGAGTGCCCCCACTGGATTTGCAGATTGCTCCGAATGTGGTTAACCCACCCAAACAGGTGTCCTTTTTTCAGAATATGGGGGTTTTTTACCCATGTAGGAGGTGTCCTATTTGCAAGTTAAATGGTATTAGAAATAGGAGGATAGAATCATTTCAAGCCACCTCTACACAGGAAAGCTTCCCAATAAAAACATTTATTACGTGCACCACTAAAAATGTGGTTTACGTTATCAAGTGCCCCTGTGGATTACAATACATAGGGCGCACGATACGCATGTTACACGTTAGGCTTAGTGAACATGTGGGGAACATTAAGAGGGGTTTCCCGAAACAGAGTTTATCTAAGCACTATGCATTAAAACACGATTGCAACCCAGAGGGTACCACCTTTTTGGGCATTGATAAATTTTTGGGCCATTGGAGGGGAGGTAATATAGTAATATAGTCAGAGGAGTCTCTCAATTAGAGACCAAGTGGATTTACCAGGCTCAGACGTACCATCCTCATGGAATGACCATTGAATGGGATTTGAATCACTGATGGTAAGGGTCAGTTATATTGGGTGAAGGTGACGGGATCTATATAATTTCTTCTACATTCCTATGGTGGATTCTGATTATTTTTCTTCCTTGTGGACTTTGTTCTGATTGTCTCAAGTTTTTTTCCTATTTATAGAGATGAACTTTTATTCATGAACTTTATGTCTTTGTAATATTTTGTGTTTTGAGCGCTACACCCTATACCCATAAAGTTTTACTGGCGGTGGTGCTATTAGAGGTCCAGGATTGTGGGTTTCCCCGAGGGTCCCCAGATCCTGAAGGTTTGTTAACGGAACCCACAGTGAACGGTGAAGATTGGGTCTGTTGGTTTTACCACAGAAAACCCTGCGGCGGGAAAGGTAAGTGGAGTTTGCTAAGAAATTTTTGAATTTTCTTATGAATGTCTCCTTTAATTTAGTGAATGTTGTCATGCCTATGTGTCACCACTGGGGGCTGTATAGAACACATACCCTCTCATGCTTTCTCAGAGAGCTCACGTTGTGTCCGGAACAGCAGCTTCCTTTCCTCCAGCCAGCAGCAGACCTCCGGTAAGTCTGGGGGGGTTTTCTTCCCCACCAGACGCCCCCACCTTTGCTGTTTTCTCACGCTCTTCATGAGCAAGAAGCGCCAGGAGGAAAAAAAACGATCAACACTCTATTCGGCGGCTTCAAGGCTCCCTCCTCACCATTTTCTCCCTCACTGTACGATCCCATGGGATCAGAGGCGGGGAGGGGGGGTCGTAGGCGACGGAGGGGGGCGGGGCTTAGCGCGGCGTTGGCGTCCTCCAACGTCCAGCTCGGGAAAGTGTTTTTTTTTTTTGAAGCACAATTGTTACTGCTGCAAGCTACAGAGGGACACAAGAGCAAGAGGGGCATGAGAGACGTTTGGCGACACTGGCATTCCCTTTGGGATGATGGGAGTAGTAGATGTGTAAGGTGAGAGCTCCCTCACACACCCGGACCACAGAGAGAGAGAGCTCCAGCTGATGCACCTGATTGAAGGCTGATTGCTTCAGCCGTTAGCAGTATGCAGTGTCAGCAGGTGAAAGACAGTGGAGAAAGTCATTGCAGTGGAGGTGGAGATGACCACTCGCAAGCGTGCAGCCCTGCAGCCAGCCGGGGGAGGAAGTATGAACGTGACCGGTGGATTGAGGGCATACATGACGCCGCAGAGAGCGGAGATGCGCCGATATGGGAGCCCAGAAATTGGAGGAATTCAGGAGAAAGCCGGCCGCGGCTCACCCATGCCCCAAACCGCCCAAGTCCACAGCTTACAGAACCTGAACTCGCTCACAAATGGGAGAGGCAGGCAGATGTCTGAAGGAGGAGAGGAGTGGAGTGGAGGCAGCTATAGCGGACACACAGCGCTTGTTGAAATGGAGCACCCCGCAGACACCCAAAGGTATGGAAGAAATTTGGTGGGGGAATGGACCTAACAAAGGCAAATAGGGACTTCCAGAACTGGGGGACACCCCAAAAGAGCAGGGGTTGGAGACTCTAGTGCCGCTTAGAGACAGAGTAATACAATTAGCCAATAATCCGGGAGTAATCCCGAAAGTGACCCCAAAAGAGAACTCAAATGACTCAATAAGAACCACCAACCCATTAGCAGACCCAAGGGGAGACAACCAGAGTCATGCAGGAATAGGGGTGGGACCCCCAGTGACAGACCAAAAATCAGAAGGGATAACATCACCTGTACCCCCTGCTGAGCTAATGGATGGCTAAGGAGCATATACCCTGCACAGAGGATATAGAAATGGAGACAGCAAGGGGTAGTAAAGACCAAGACTTCAAAGATATTAGAGAACTGATAAGAGCATTACCCACGAAAACAGACATACAAGAACTGATATCTATGGTAGGGAGGTCATGTAAACAAGCAGTGGAGGATCTTAAGGAAGAAATAGTGGTGGTGGGAAATAGAGTGGAAGTGCTGGAAGAAGGCCAAGATGAGATTAAAAACGCTGTGGGAGAGGTCCAGGACATTATTAGACAGCAGGAAGATATGTTGAACACCTATAGAGATCAATTGGACGATACTGAGAACAGGGACCGCAGGCAAAACATACGGATACGGGACTTACCTGAGAAATATAATAATAAAGATCTGTTAGTAATGGTACAAAAACTTTTCTCACAAATCATGGGGTCGAGTATGCAGGAACCAGTGGAAATATACAGGGTCCACCATACTAATTCTCTTATAAAGCAGAATAAAGAAAGGCCAAGGAATGTGATATGCAAAATCCATAAGTACTCCATGAAGGAGATTATAATAAGGACTGTACGAGACACACCCTTGATCAAAATTGAAGAGACACAAATTGCTTTATTACCTGACATATCATGCAGAACTTTAATGGACGCAAAATAATGCGTCCATTACTGGAAGCAATGTGGCAGGTGGAAATTAGATATATCGATGGGGATTCCCCTTTTGTCTAATAGCATCACAAAATGGGAAAACGGCGGTACTCCGTACAAAGGATGACCTAAGAAAGTTTGTGGAGATATTGGACCTCGCCCTGACTTTGCAGATTGGAGAAAAAACAATATGAGCATCATAATACAACGTCCTGAGCCTTAGTCTCAAGTCTCAGAGAAAAGTCGACAAAGGACTTAAAATTGAGAGAATAAATAGAAAGGTTATGAACCACTGGAGAGGGGACGGGGGAAGGGGAAGGGAGGGGGAAGGGAAAGGGAGGGGGAAGGGGGAAGGGAAAGTTCCTCCCTGTTTCCTGTTTTCCTGTTTCTCCCTTCCCTCCTCAGTGCTAACTATAGAAAAGAAACAAAAAAATATTGCAGCGCTAACCCAATAAAAGAAAAAACAAAGCTGCTACATAAAAATATGACAAATATTCAAAGATAAAGTGGTGTAAATATGTAGCGCTACAACGTGTCAAAAGAATAGTGAAAGCGAAATAAAAAATAAAATATAAAAAATAAAAATAATAAGTGACTCCCCACAGTGATGTGGGTATAAATAAAGTCAATGGTAAAAGTCCCACATTATAGTGAAAAGTGAAATCCAATATATGTGAAGAAGTCTTCTGATATGTGATTCTGGTATGTAATTCATCTACATGGAAATCTGGAAATGTAGAGAGATAAAATATTCTTACCGGAACTGGTGGATTTGGATGCCGGTAGCACCGAATCAAACGAGCTTAGAGATCCAGATGGATGGCTGTCCTGAGATGGAATGGGGGTGCCGGATCTCAAACCACATCTCCCCTTATCTGGAACAGCTGCAACGTTATCGGCTACTGGAAAGGAGTCCCACATTCGTCAGGAAGGTCCAAGTCTCACGTAACATAAAGGTGTGGAAAGAAAACAATGGAGTGCTCCAATCGTGCGGATCAAAATGGTAGGTTTATTGAGACAAACCAAGATACAAGTATAAAATGTGATCACAAAAGATAAAATCAAAGTGTGGGGAATGGTAAGCCTTGGCTGACGCGTTTCGTCCATTTGGACTTCTACAGGGGCATTAAATATAGAAAAAGTGTAATAAAATAGAGGAAGCAGCCACATAAGAGAAATTAGAAAGAATGGTCCGGGGTATAGATGAGGAAAAAAAAAAAGGATTCCCCCATTACAAGTAGGTAAGTCCTGATGAGGGATTGGATAATCTGCATTAAGCAGATGGGCGGGAGGGTGAGGGTTGGGCTAGGAGTGCTCGCATAGGCTTACCCTCCTGGTAGATGGCACACCCTAATTAGTAGGGGGTCTTGTTGTGGTAGATTTGGGTCTTTAGATCTTGATACAGATTCCCTAACAGAAAAGGAAAATATTACAGACGGCAATAAATTTAGAATGCATAGATCTTGCCCATTTTTTGAGAAAATAACTGATGGATAATTCACTGAAGATCATGACATATAATGTAAGGGGTTTGAGCTCACCTCAGAAAAGTGGCCGTTTATGGCAGGAAGTGCATCACCAGGCTGTGGATATAAAGTGAAAAAAGTGAAAAAATATCCTCCATCTGGTAGATAGTTGGCGGGCCTTTAATGAGGGGTTGAAGGATTATAGCTATTATTCAAAGACCCATAAAGTATACTCTTGGTTGGATAATGTAAGGGGTTTGGGATAATGTAAGGGGTTGAAGGATTATAGCTATTATTCAAAGACCCATAAAGTATACTCTAGGTTTGATTATAAGGGGTTATAATGTAAGGGGTTTGGGATAATGTAAGGGGATAATGTAAGGGGTTGTAATGTAAGGGGTTTGGGGTCACCTCAGAAAAGGGACCGTTTATGGCAGGAAGTGCGTCACCAGGCTGTGGATATAATCTACATGCAGAAGACGCACTTTACGCCAGGATCGGTTCCTAAACTACTGTTATCTCACCAAAACCAATGGTTTCACACACTATCCCAAATAGCAAGGGCAAGGGGTGTATCTATAGCTTTTAGGAAAACATGTCTCTTGATCACTATGGCAGTACAAACAGACCCAGAGGGGAGGTTTTTATTAATTAAAGGAACATTGCATGGAGTTTGTTACACGTTTGCATCCATATATGCTCCAAACAATGGTACAGTAGATTTTTTATTGAAAACGTTAAGGAAATAAGGACAGGGGGGGGGGGGGGGGTTCAATATTATTTTGGACCCTAAATTAGATACTTCAGGAAAAACAGCTTTCTCATTTAAAGTGCTTAAACAAGTGAAAAAATATCTACGATGCCTCCATCTGGTAGATAGTTGGCGGGCCTTTAATGAGGGGTTGAAGGATTATAGCTATTATTCAAAGACCCATAAAGTATACTCTAGGTTGGGTCTGTTCATGGTGGACCAGTATTACTTGGAACAAGCGAGAGCCATGAGAATAGAACCAATAACGATTTCCGACCCTGCTCCACTGGTAAAGAAGTTTCTCCCGGTATCTGTGGGTTAACGGGAGCGGACATGGCGATTAAATGAGTCATTGTTAGATGACAGATAGCGGAAGACACATGGAATAAAATGATTTGTTATTTTGAAGAAAACACATCAGGAGAAGTATAGGAACAAACAATATGGGAAGTCCACAAGGCTGTCATTAGGGGGGAGTTAATAGCTCATGGTTCACGAGTCAAAAAGAAGAAAAGGAAGGAGATGTAGGATTTATTAGGAAATATACATGAGTTAGAGACTAAACATAAAAACAGTCTTGACCCTGAGGAAGCAAAACAGCTGGAAGCGCTTCGAATAAAACTCTCTACATATCTGGACAGAAGGACCAAAGATAAATATAGATTCTTTGCACACAGATTTTATGAGCACGGGAACAAGTGTGGCAAATTACTAGCCAGACAATTAAAAAAACAACAAGAAATTTCCCATGTTCATAATATCCGAGCAAACAATAAATAGATAATAGACGCCAAATCTATAGCTATGGAATTTGAACATTTCTATAGGGGCCTATATAATATACCAGGGTTTCTCAACTCCAGTCCTCAAGGCGCACCAACAGGTCATGTTTTCAGGATTTCCCTCAGATGAAACGGCTGTGGTAATTACTAAGGCAGTGAAAACTGATTAAATCACCTGTGCAAAATAGTGGAAAGCCTGAAAACATGACCTGTTGGTGCGCCTTGAGGACTGGAGTTGAGAAACACTGTAATATACAACCAACTTCGTTGGGATTAGAAGAAGGGGGCCAAGTGGGGGAAATAAGAGATTATATTAAAGAATCTACATTAACACCTCTTCCTTTGGAAGTGGTGGAAAGATTGGAGGAGCAGATTACGGTGGAGGAAATAAAAAAATCTACCAAGGGGGAAAAGCCCAGGGCCAGACGGCCTAACAAATGCGTACTATAAAAAATGTATTAATACTTTGATTACAACATTATGCAACTACTTTAATCAAATTACAGCTACTAATCCACTACCCCCAGAAGCATTGCTGGCCTTTGTGACAATAATACCAAAACCTGGGAAAGACCCACAATATTGTGCAAACTAGATTGCAGGACAAAGAAATACAATTGGTACACTCTGATCAAACAGGGTTTATGATGGGACGAGTAACCAAAGACAATACTATTCGGGCCCTTCATGTTCTCCATTGGATGCAGAATGGACCTAATAAAATACCAAGGGTAGTGCTATCAATGGATGTCAAAAAGGCCTTTGATAGAGTGAACTGGGTTTTCATGATGAAGGTATTAAGAGGAATGGGTCTGGGGGAATGGATGATGGGGTGGGTATCAGCACTATACGCAGGACCAAGGGCAAGGGTAAGAGTTAACGGGACCCTGTCAGGGGGTTTTGTCATACGAAATGGCACAAGGCAGGGTTGCCCACTGTCCCCAATACTATTTGCCTATGTGTAATGCCGCGTACACATGACTGGACTTTTCGACCGGACTGGCCTGACGGACGCCGACGGACAAAATCCGGTGAACAATCCGATCGTGTGTGGGCTTCACCGGACCTTCAGCAGACTTTTCCAGTCGCAAATCTGACAGACTTTAGATTTGGAACATGCTTCAAATCTTTACATCGTAACTCCGCCGGACCCAGAAATCCGCTCGTCTGTATGCTAGTCCGACGGACAAAAACCGACGCTAGGGCAGCTATTGGCTACTGGCTATCAACTTCCTTATTTTAGTCCGGTGTACGTCATCACGTACGAATCCGTTGGACTTTGGTGTGATTGTGTGTAGGCAAGTCCGGTCGTTAGAAAGTCCATTGAAAGTCCGCCAAAAGTCCGTCGAAAGTCTGTCGGACAGGCTGTAGGACTTTTGTAGCAGAAAAGTCCGACCGTGTGTACGCGGCATTAGAACCTTTCCTATGTAATGTAAGGGAAAATAAAGGAATACTGGGAGTAGGAATTGGACCTAGAGGATATAAAGTTTCAGCATATGCTGATGATTTGTTTTTTTTTCTTTCAAAACCCCAAGAATCCATTAAAGAAGTGATGCAGGAGGTGACAAGATATGGGAAACTATCAAATTTTAAAATAAATCTAGAGAAATCGGTATTATTACCCAGTTATGTACCATCATCATTAACCACATCCCTGCAAAATAAATACCTGTTTATATGAAATAGGAAATCTTTGTTTTATTTGGGAGTGCATATATCTGCAGATGTAAAACTCTTATATGAACAAAACTACAGCCCCCTACTAGCCAAAATAATAGAGATCTGCATAGTTGAAAAGGACATACTTTAAGAATGTTTGGAAGGATCAACACCCTTAAAATGAATATAGTACCCAGATTATTATATATACTGTATACAGTACCCATACCACTCCCCCAAATATTTTTTTAAAAGGTTTGCAGAGTATTTCTGTCTTTCATATGGAAGGATGGGAATGCTAGAATAGCATATAATATCCTTCGCAGAAGTAAAGGGGAGGGAGCAGTCGGGTTGCCAGACATTGCATTGTATTACAAAGCAATGTCTTTAGTTCGCATCTTAAATTGGTGTCACGACTCCGAAAATAAAGCATGGGTGTTGATTGAGAAAAACATAGCAGAAAGAGATTTAGCGGGAGCACCATGGATATCAGCTAAGGATAGGGGACTATGTAAATGGACATTGTCACTAACCAGAAACACACTGGCAGTGTGGGACAGATTAAATAAAACAGGCAAATATGCTCCTAGAATATCCCCTTTAGCCCCACTGGGAGGTTATTCATGGTTCCCCCCTGGAGAAGAAAAGGGAGCATTAGGTCCATGGGAATAAGGAAGAAATACAATGTGTTTAAGATATGCTCCTTTGGGTACTCTGATGCCTCAAGCAGAATTGGTATCATCACAAGGAGACATGAGGTTGGCAGGATGGAGATACAACCAAATGCAAAATTTCTTTAAAAAAATAATCAACTAAGGTCCCAAAATACTCTAATGCCCTGTACACACGGTCAGATTTTCCGACGGAAAATGTGTGATAGGACCTTGTTGTCGGAAATTCCGACCGTGTGTGGGCTCCATCACACATTTTCCATCGGAATTTCCGACACACAATGTTTAAGAGCTTGCTATAAAATTTTCCGACAATAAAATCCATTGTCGGAAATTCCGATCGTGTGTACACACATCCGACGCACAAAGTGCCATGCATGCTCAGAATAAATTAAGAGACGAACACTATTGGCTACTGCCCCGTTTATAGTCCTGACGTACGTGTTTTACGTCACCGCGTTCAGAATGATCGGATTTTACGACAACTTTGTGTGACCGTGTGTATGCAAGACAAGTTTGAGCCAACATCCGTCAGAAAAAATCCATGGATTTTGTTGTCGGAATGTCCGAACAATGTCCGACCGTGTGTACAGGGTATAACCATATTCGAGAAGATGTGTATGAGGATATTAAAACCCAATCATTTACTATCTCAAATGTATAAACTAATGCTCAGTGAACAAGAAATTACAACACCATATTTTATTAAAGAATGGGAAAATTAACTAAATTGTACATTTGCTCCATCACAAATAAAAAAACTAATAGAAGTAAGTAACACATTCCTCGTCTGTAAGCTCATCTACCCAGGAAATGTCATATAAATTATTGACTAGATGGTACAGAACCCCGGTGTGATTAGCACAGATATATCCAACTATAGACAATCGCTGCTGGAGGAGATGTAAAGAAAGGGGTACATTTCTTCATATTTGGTGGACATGCCCTAAAATCAAGGTATTCTGGGAAGAAATAGCCCCATGGATCAAAAGAATGTCAAACAAGGGTAAAGAACTAACATCAGTACACCTTTTGTTCCATGGGAGCATTGGAGTCATAAAATCCTATAAAAACAGTGTAACACCACATTTATTAAATGCAGCAAAGAATTTAATACCCAGGCACTGGAAACAGGCTACATGCTCTACACTGAGAGAGTGGAAGAGGGAAGTAGATGAGATGAAAGAGGCAGAAAGGTGGGTCTATAAGACCAGAAACAAACAGGACAAATTTGAAAAAATAAAGGCAAAGTGGGAAAGTCTTGATCAGAAGCTAGATAGAGATGAAATTGATTAGAAGCTATTGCTGCAAATCTGGATAAATTTTAAAGGGAAATCTGATAATGGAAAGATAAATAAGGAACGATCCACAACATATATTTCTTTTTTGTTTTTGTTTTTTGTTTTTTGTAAATATAAAGAGTACTTGACTAAATTTGTGATTATGTGGCGTATGCAGATTGTGGAGGAGGGCTCCCTCCGCAGATTTGTCCACTTCCTTTATCCCCCCCCCCCCCCCCCCCAAGAAATGTATTTCTTTTTTATAATAATAAACACAGAGCACAAACAGTTGAAGATTTTAAATTTATTTTTATAGCACTTCCACAAATTGGGTTTTTTTTTTTTCTCCTCCATTTTTTTTACACGTATTAAGTTAATAATTTACACAGAGCACAAACACTTGGAGATTTTAAACTATTTATTTTTATAGCACTTTCACAAACTGGGCTCAAAATTGTTTCCTTTATTTATTTATTTTTTTGTTTCACACACATTAGATTAATAATATACACTGAGCACAAACATTTGAAGATTTAAATCATTTACTTTATAGTATTTTTATAAATAATATAATTTTTTCTCTTTTTCACATGCATTAGGTTAATAACATACTCAGAGCACAAACACTTGAAGATTTAAATTAATTATCTATTTTATAGTATTTTTATAAATTATATAAATTTTTTTTTTTTTGGTGAGTGGGGAGGTGGTGCTGAGGGAGCCACTTTCTGTCATTGGTATGTACATATAAGTTATGATATTGAATACTTTTATTATGTGGATATGCCATGTAAATATTGTAATAAGAGAAAAAATGGTTAATAAAGGATGAATTATAAAAAAAAAAAAAAATAGCAGCGGCAGGGCTGGACTATTGCTCAAGCAGTGGATGCGTTCCTTCTGGTAGTACCTCTGCTTTGTGCATCGGGCTATGGTCGGAAGGGGGGGGTAAAAGCACCTCAAAAAAGGGCTCTAGAAAGACTTCTACAGCCACTAGGAAGCCCAAAGCCATCTCTAAGAAAATGGCCGGTCAGAGTGAGCCATCAGGGATGTTGGGTGTTGCAGCTGCTTTTAGCACTGCAGCCCCTGTATATATTACTGAAGAGAATTTTTCATCAACCATTTTAGGCTTGGAGCAAAAAATTGATGCCTTAATCGCATCCCAGAGTGGGACTAAGCGTAACAGGTCCCCATTCCTTACCCAGGACTCTCAAACTGAGGAACAGGGGGAAGAGATGACGCTTTTCTCTCAGGGGACCAGGAAGAGGCTGATGACTCCTCTTCTGAAGAGTCTAATATGGATGGATCAGGTTCACAGGAAAGGTTGTTGGTACAATCTCTCACTGAATTGGTCCGCTACACTTTTTTGCTGCCAGTAGCGGAGTCAGTCGATGAGCCCACTTCTTGTTTGGGTTCGCTAAAGCCTCCCCAAACTATTCATGCTTTTCCTATCCATTCATTACTGAAAAAGGTTATGTATTCTGAGTGGGAGCACCTAGATAAACATTTTTTTCCTCAAAAAAAGTTTTCAGCACTTTATCCTATGGAGGAAGAGTTTAATAAGAAATGGGGGATTCCAGCAATTGACGCTGCTATATCCTCTGTGAAAAAGAGCTTGATTTGTCCTGTAGACAATGCTCAAATGCTGAAGGATCCAACAGATAAGAAGTTGGAATTCTTATTTAAAAACAATATTTCTCTGGCAGGTTCAGTGGTTCAGCCTGCGCTGGCAGCGATCGGAGTATGTCAGTCCTTAAAAGACCAGTTTAAAGAGGTGCTCCAGATTATTCCTGATAAACAGGCCCAAGATTTGACCAGGATATCAGAGGCGTTATGTTATACAGTAGATGCTATGAAAGATTCTATTCTCCAAGCCTCACGGCTTATGCTCGGGCTTGTACATGTGCGTAGAATTCTATGGTTGAAGAATTGGTCAGCCGAAGCGCCATGCAAAAAGCTCTTGGCTAGTTTTCTGTTTCATGGTGAACGGTTGTTTGGAGACGATCTGTATAAATATATCCAAAGAATTTCAAATGGAAAAAGTTCCCAGTTCCAGTGCCAGGAGCATCTGCCTCCAGGCAGTCACGACGGCCTCCACCGTCAAGTTCAAGAACTAACGCTCAGCATCAACCCCAGGTCAAAAGAGGCCCTGGGGGAGAAAGCCCGCTAAACAAAATACTAAAACCTCCTTATGAAGGGGCGTCCCCGCTTGCTCGAGTGGGGGGAAGACTTTTGCAGTTCTCAAATGTCTGGCAGGAACAGTGTCGAGACAAATGGGTGGCTTCCTCAATATCTATAGGTTACAGACTAGAGTTCCGAGAGTTCCCATCTCCTCGTTTTCTCTGATCAAACATTCCCAGAGACCCAGGAAAAAATAAGTCTCTCTTTCTGGCTTTGGATCTTCTCTTGTGGTATCAGTAGTCCTCATGGAAGAGCGAGGGTTAGGGTTTTATTCAAACCTTTTCACGGTACATAAACCAAAGGGGAATGTCAGACCCATTTTAGATCTCAAAGATCTAAATAGTTTTTTAAATATCCGCTCTTTTTGCATGGAGTCAATCCGATCAGTGGTCTCCATTCTACAAGGTGGAGAACTGCTAGTGACAATCGACATCAAGGATGCTTATCTACATGTACCTATTTTCCCCGCTCACCAGAAATATCTATGCTTCGAGATAGAAAATCTGACTTTCGGTCTAGCTACTGCACCTCGAGTGTTTACAAATGTTCTCTTGATAGGTCAGTCGGTAGCCCGCCTAAACCAGAGTTTGGTCACAACAGTCAGCTACCTAGAATACCTAGGTTGGATTCTCAAACTAAAGAAATCTTCCTTAAAACCATCAAGGAGATTGCAGTACTTGGGCCTGATCATAGACACAGCTCAGAAGAGGGTGTTCTTACCCCAGGCAAAGATCATTTCCATAAGGGAACTGGTTCAGGTGGTCAAAGCAAAGAAGAATCCTTCTATTCGACTTTGCATGAGGTTATTGGGAAAGATTGTAGCTTCATTCGAGGCTGTTCCTTATGCGCAGTTTCATTCAAGACTGCTGCAAAACAGTATCCTGTCAACTTGGAACAAAAAGATCCAAGCTCTAGACTTCCCGATGCATTTATCCCTCAAAGTGCGTCAAAGCCTCAGTTGGTGGTTGATATCCAAGAATCTTCAGAAAGGAAAGCCCTTCCTATCAGTTACCTGGAAGGTGGGGACAACAGATGCCAGCCTTCTGGGCTGGGGAGCAGTCCTGGAAGAAGCATCTGTCCAAGGAAAACTTTTCAAAACAGAAATTAACATGCCCATCATTATTTTAGAGATTTGGGCAGCACGACTAGCCCTGGAGGCCTGGACGCTCAGATTACGGAATTGTCTGGTCAGGATCCAATCTGACAATGCTACAACAGTGGCCTATATCAATCACCAAGGGGGCACGAGGAGTCGTGCGGCTTAGAGAGAGGTGAATCATATCCTATCCTGGGCAGAAGACACATTCCTTGCCTATTGGCAGTCTTCATTCCGGGAATAGAGAATTGGCAGGTGGACTACTTGAGTTGCCAACAGTTGTTCCCAGGAGAATGGTCTCTTCTCCCTGACATCTTTCTGTCAATATGTCAAAGATAGGAAATTCCACATGTGGATCTATTTGTGTCCAGGTTCAACAGAAAGATCAACAACTTTGTGTCAAGGGCAAAGGATCCGCTGGCATGCGGAACAGATGCCTTAGTTTTTCCGTGGGATCAGTTTTCACTGATCTAAGCGTTCCCTCCTGTTCTGCTGCTTCCGCGCCTTCTTCGCAGGATCAAGCAGGAAGGGAAGGAGGTGATTCTTGTGGCCCAGGAGATCTTGGTATGCAGATCGTAAAGATGGCAGTAGGGGACCCGTGGACCCTACCACCGCGGACAGACCTTCTCTCGCAAGGTCCGGTATTCCATCCTACCTTACAAATGCTAAATTTAATGGTTTGGCTATTGAGACCCACATTCTGAAAGACCGTGGGCTGTCAGGTTCTACTTTGATTAATGCTAGGAAGCCGGCCTCCAGAGTCATATTTTATAGAGTCTGGAAGGCATATGTCTCCTGGTGTGAATCCAGGGGTTGGCACCCCAGGAAATATGTCATAGGTAGGATCCTTGAATTTCTACAGATGGGATTAGAAATTAAGCTGGCCTTGAGTACTATCAAAAGCCAGGTGTCAGCCTTATCGGTGTTTTTTCAACGACCACTTGCTTCACACTCTCTGGTTCATAGCTTTATTCAGGGGGCAATGCGGCTTAATCCTCCGGTTAGGTTTCCCCTGAACCCTTGGGACTTGAATTTAGTCCTGTCGCATTACAGAAACAGCCTTTTGAGCCGATACGAGATATTCCCTTGGGCCTTTTGACAAGGAAATTAGTTTTTCTGGTTGCCATTTCTTCTGCAAGAAGAGTATCAGAGTTGGCTGCTCTTTCTTGTAAAGAGCCATATTTGATTTTTCATAAGGATAAGGTTGTATAGCATCCTCATCCTAATTACCTACCGAAGGTAGTGTCTGATTTTTATTTAAACCAGGATATTGTTCTGCCTTCATTTTTTTCAGAACCTCGTTCTGTGGAAGAAAGGCCACTACATTCTCTTGGTGTGGTGAGAGCAGTCAAGGTCTATTTGAAGGTGATCGCTCAGATTCGTAAAACAGGTGTTTTGTTTTAGGTTGCCAGAAGGTCCTAAGAGAGTACAGGCAACATCAAAATCTACTATTTCCAAATGGATTTGTCAAGTGATTGTTCAAGCTTATGGTTTAAAGAGAAAAATTCCACCTTAGCATATTAAAGCGCACTCCACCAGGGCTGTTAGTGCTTCCTGGGCAGTGCATCACCAAGTCTCCATGGCTCAAATCTGCAAGGCCGCAACTTGGTCTTCAGTCCATACATTTACAAGATTCTATCAAGTAGATGTAAAAGGTCATGAGGATATCGCCTTTGGGCGCAGTGTACTGCAGGCTGCAGTATAAGCCCTCTAGTCTCTTAGTGCCCTACTTTTGTTGTGTCTCCCTCCCTTCAGTTGGCATTGCTATGGGACATCCCACATAGTAATTACTATGGCTCTGTGTCCCGTGATGTACGATAAGAAAATAGGATTTTTAAAACAGCTTACCTGTAAAATCCTTTTCTTTGAAGTACATCACGGGACACAGAGGTCCCTCCCTTGTTTTTGGTATACACGTGTATTGCTTTGCTATGAAACTGAGGTACTCCCAGTAGTGGGAGGGGTTATATAGGGAGTGGACTTTTTCTCTTAGGGCATGCCAGTGTCCATCACCTGAAGGTGGCCTATAACCCACATAGTAACTACTATGGCTCTGTGTCCCGTGATGTACTTCAAAGAAAAGGATTTCACAGATAAGCTGTTTTAAAAATCCTATTTTGTGGGAATAAAAGGTCATCAATTTTTTGGGGGGTACAGTGTGGCACCACTGCGCAATTGTCAGTTAAAGTGACGCAGTGCCAAAAAATGACCTGGTCATGAAGGTGGGTAAACCTCCTGGGGCTGAAGTGGTTAAAATACAGTAACACACTGTCTCACCCTGCTCTGCATATGCTCAGTTGTTCTCTATTTTATGGTATTGTGCTGAAAATCAGAGCTACTAGAGGACAATCTGCTGACAGTCTAAAGATTTACTTCTGTTCAGGGGCCCCAAACTTCAGGAAAATGTCAGCCTCCAGCAAGAAGAAAGAGGAGAAATGTTGGAAGCAATTTACAGCACACCCCAATTTTGGTCGCATTATTATTAATGTGGAATGTATGTTCTTTGCTAAAGAAAATTATTTTTGTTTATCAAGTTGTTATGGGTAAAGTTCTACTTTAATAAGCAATTAATCCTTGCAACTCCAAGGATGTCATTTTTTTTTTTTTTTTTGTAATTTAGCTTTAGTCCTTATTTACATAAGCATATTGATCTGTACACCTGTGCAAAGGGTCGTCATCATCCATGTGAAATGCACTGGTGTCCTGTGCAGCCGCATGCAGGCAGCCTCTTCAGATCAGTGACAGGTGGGCAGCTGCATGGATCTCCAGAGGCATCCTGGAGTGTACATCTGTGCCAGAATGATGTATGGATATGAACACTGTCTGTCTGTGTTCTGATTTGTGCCTTGGTCCTGCACATGTGAACAATTGGGGATCACTTGGAGATCCTTGCAGGTCTGTCCAGCTGCCCACCTGTCGTTGATTTAAATAGACTGGCTGCACAGAACACCCTACACCAGTGGTTCTCAACTCCTGTCCTCGGGACCCACCAACAGGCCAGATTTTAAGTATTACCTTGGGGAGTTGCAGACTAGAATACTGCAATCACTGAGCAGCAAATGATATCACCTGTGATGTATTTCAGTTATCTTGCAAACCTGGCCTGTTGGTGGGTCCTGAGGACAGGAGTTGAGAACCACTGCCCTACACCCTTGAGAATGAGGCCTTGGTTTTGTGGGCAATTATTAAATTGTGGCACTGTGCAATCATGAGAGGTCAATCGCAGTACTGCAAATTTCTTTTGTAACAGCCCACATTAATGTGATTAAAAAAAACAGATTGATCTTAGGATATTTCAGTAGTGCAATTGAGATCCTATAAATTTAAATCATGTCACAGCCTAATCATAGATGACATGATCCCTGGCTACCTGGTGCATTGTGAGTATTTCACATCACTAAAAATTGCCAAGAGTCTAGTGTTTTCAATACCTTGACAGTGAGAAAGAGAAAAAAAAGAACATTGATTAGTTTCTATGGCAACAACTACACTTTTTTTTTCTCTTTCTTATCTCTAGTTTTCAATAGGTAGCTTTTGGCATAGGTGATTTTTAGTATCTTGATTACACCACTGATATATCCTGAGAATAATCTACTTGTATCAAATTGATTTTAATGTAGGCTGCTACAAAAGAAATGGGTAGTAGTACGATTGACGTGATTGATTGCACAATGCCACGGTTTAAAGTGGTTGTAAACCCTTTACAACCACTTTTTGCTACAGGTAAGCCTATAATAAGGCTTACTTGTAGCTACCCTGGATATCTCCTAAACCTGCACGGTTTAGGAGATATCCCCTGTATCTGCATGTGCCGACGTCATCGGCATATGCGCACCGAAGCAATGGCAGTACGTGCCGTTGCTTCAGTTAGACTGTGCCGTTACCAGCGGCTCCCATGCCCATGCGTGGGAGTGACATCATCGCGGCTCCGGCCAATCACACTTATGGAGCCCGCGATACCCGGAAGTAACTCTGGAAGCGATGTCGCCGGCCGGATCGGTGAACAAGGACCGCTGCGGGGGGCTTCGATCTAAGGTAAGTAATACATAATGAGCTAATACAAACAAGGCCATGGATAAATCCATGGAAAAAACCAAGCTTAACTTACCACCAGCCTGCAAACAACCAAATAACCTGTCTAACAGTATGCGTTAAAAGTTATGCATACTAGCTCATTATGCCTTTGTCTTGCAGGTTTTTTTTTTTTGTTAGTTTTAATTTTGGGTTTACAACCACTTTAATAGCTATACAAAAACTAAAGCTGAACTCCAGGAATTAAAAAAAAATACTCCAAGCCCCGCCCCCCATGCTGCATGGGTAAAAAGCATGTTAAAGTCTCAAAATACCATCCTAATCGTTCTCTTTGCTCCTCCCAAGACCTCCTGCTCTCTAAGTCCCTTGTCACCTCATCCCATGCTCGCCTTCAAAACTTCTCCAGAGCCTCTCCCTTTCTCTGGAATGCTCTACCCCAATCTGTCCAACTTTCTCCTACTTTGTCCACTTTCAGAAGATTCCTGAAAACTCATCTCTTCAGAGAAGCCTATCTGGCCCCCACCTAACAACTGTACATTTACTTTCTCCATTGGCACATCCCCCACAGTTATTACCTCTTGTATCTCTTGACCTTCCCTCTTAGATTGTAAGCTTTAAGGAGCAGGGCCCTCTGATTCCTACTGTATTAAAGTGTATTGTATTTGTACTCTCTACCCTCAATTTTTAAAGCGCTGCGTAATCTGTTGGCGCTATATAAATCCTGTATAATAATAATTAAAGCATACTTTCACACTAAATGAAAACATATTTTCCCCTGTCTTTGCTCTGTCTTCCCCCCCCCCCCTCCCTCTTTTTTACATTTGGATATATTTTTTTTATACTTTATAGAGATTTTTTGCTACAATGCAGCACTTCTGCCTTTGTTGCCTAGGAGAGAATAATATTGGCCCCCCTGGATTCTACGTGTGCACAGATGTGCCGCAGGGCTTCGGGACCTAGCAGAGCCCTGCAACACATCTGCTTGGGTTTCCCTGTGCATGCATGAAGATGGAGCTGGTATGGAAGTCCCAGCACTTGGCATGTCTGCGCATGCGTGCGGGACCATGAAGGCTGCTAGAGCGAGAAATAAGGTAAGTATTACAGCTCAACCCCAACCTCAACCCCTAGATCTAACAAGTGTCTATGGTTGCAGTACTAGGTGGCCCGACTGCAAGGATGTTTTTCTGGTTCTCATAGTTGGGCTTTAACCTCTTTTCTTCTCTGTAGACGTGAATGGGAGTGCCCATTTATAAAAGTTGTTGGGGAGATGACTAATCTCTAAACTTGGATCTAAAGTTAAAAAATGGCATAAGGTCCACAGCCACTTAGAAATCAGCAGCTTGATGTCACAAATGCCTATCTCGTGGAGTGAGTTCCCTTGGAGACGGTCCGGTGTCTGTCTTTGCATTGTTCAGGGTGAGGCAGAAGCATTCATTGGCTGCCGCTGCCTGCAAAGTCAATCAGAGCCTGCAAATCTGGTAAGAAGAATGTACCAGTAAGGTCTGTCCTCTATATTTTAAATTTGGCAAAAAAGGGAAACTGTGGAGCACCTGCAGTCATATTTTGATTTTAGCAATTTTTAACAATCACCCCACGATCTACAGCAGTAGCCCGAAATACAGAGTTTAAATATACATATGTGAATATCTTACTGTATCTGCCAAAGGATTTGTAATTCTGTCAGGGCACTTTTGTGATTCATACACCTCTGACAGAAAGCACAGACAGGATACCATGTGTAATTGAACCAAAGTATATAACTATTAGTTTCATTCTAGTCCATAGGTTTAGATAAATGAAAAAAAAATCATCATATAAATGTTGCAGGATTATGAATATTTGCACACTTATATGGCTGTAGATTATCAAAATGAGCTTGGCTGAAAGATCATAACCACATGCCTATAGTAACTAAAGTAAAACAATGCATATCACTACATATATGTAGTGGTAAAGGTAAAAAGATTTTTATTACAAATATGATAAAAAAGACATACTGGGGGTAATACCCCTTAGGGTACTTTCACACTGGGTCGGTGCCGACGTTAGTGGTAAAGCGCCGCTAGTTTTAGCGGCACTTTACTGCTGTTATAGCGGCTCCTTTTGGCCCCTAGCGGGGCACTTTTAACCCCACTAGCGGCCAAAGAAAGGGTTAAAAGGGCCCGTGTTGGGATGCACATGCGGTGCAAAGCAGGAAGGAAGCAGAGACTAGGAGCTCTGTGTACGGCGTAGACTGTCGGCACTATACAGACACCCTTTCATGACAATCGTAGCCTGCACCCCCGGCGGAACGATCAGCACATGCCTGGATTCAGAAATCGGCGCAATAAACCGGCTGAAAGATCCCTAACTAACTACTTGCTTCGGGTGAGGGAGCGGAGCAACATATCCCAAGATGGTGCCCAGCCGGAGGAGACACAGCCACGTTCTCAGGCTGCAGAGGCATCCCCAACACACTTTATGGGAGACAGTGACTATGCTGTACAACTCACTAAAGCTGATCTGGATGAAAGTCTTACAGTCATGTATGACAAGCACAGAAGTTTCAGTCAGAGCTGCACAAATCCACTAACACCCTATCCCTGGAGATAGCAGCATTAGGCACTAGGACTGACCTACTAGAAACAAAACATGATGAGCTCAGCCTAGACTACTGTACAATGATCTCAGGAAAGACCACAAATCTCTTTCTGAAACTGTGATACAGCTCCAAGCCCACCTGGAGGACCTGGACAACAGGAACAGACATAACAACCTCAGGGTGCAAGGGGTCCCAGAGACCATACTGGATCTACTTCCGGCGGTACAAAAACTGTTTAATTCTCTGCTCCCTGATTCTCCCTTGTTTGCATTTACCTGCGACAGGATTCACAGAGCCCTGTGTCCTAAACCCCCTCCTGAAACCCCCCCTGAGGGATATTGTGCTCTGCCTTAAGGATTTCCTGATTAAGGAAGAAATCCTCAGGGCCTCCTGCATTACTCCGAAAATACAATTTGAGGGCATCTCTATCCAAATATACCCTGACATATCGCCTACCACCCTGGATAAACGCAGGAGGATGAAAGAGGTCACTTCTGTTCTTCAATCCGCCCAGATTCGGTATCGCTGGGGATTTCCATTCAAGCTGCAGGTTCCCCACAACGACATGACAAACACGTTCACCATGGCTCCAGAGGGGAAAGAGCTCTTGGTGAAGTTAGGCCTCATCGACGCAGCTGTGCTTCCTAGGCTACCTTCCACTCCATGATCAGCTCCCATCTGGGCCACTCCATCTCCAAGACGGGATTGCCAGAGTCAACATTAACACTTGCTTCTCCCCCTCCCTTGTGTTCTTTTTTTCCCCCCTTTTCTCTTTCTTTTAGGGTTACGGAAGACCGTAAGAAGCAGGCATGCTCATTAACCACTGGCCACTCCCCTGACAGTGCTGCGGTCCGGTTGCGCCCATTTGATTTTCCGCCTACTCTTATTCAGTCTCTACCTGTTGGCTCCACCATGGATCAGGAGATCCTGTCCCAAAGGACCCCTACAGGTACCTGGAACAATTTTTTTCCACAGCTACACTTTATTATAGTAATGGATCCGAATTGACACCCCTTGATTCAAATTGACACTGTTCTTTTAATCGGAGTGAGTGCTTTTCCCTCGACCCCACTAGCTAATTTTTTGAAATTTTTTGGCTTGTTTTTCTGGTTCATGGACTTTTTATTTTTTCCTTATTTTTTTCTATTATTTAGTTCTGTTCACTCTGCATTATATAAGCATTACCTATATGGTCGCTCTATATGTTATGCTCAATAGATGGTGCTGGCACTCTACTCACCACTAATTTGATCTCTTTAGAAATGCACTGTCAGCCGTTTTATGGGCCTACTCCTTGACATGGACTCCTTAGCTACACTCCTGCCCCCCCCCCCCCCCAGTAGGAAATGGGTCTTAAAGTGATTTCCCATAACCTTAACGGTTTAAATTCCCTGCAAAAAAGGAAAAAAGCATTCGGATCTTATAAAACCTTGGGTGCAGATACACTACTACTTCAGGAAACACATTTTTCCACCCACGACCACCCATCCTATCTACACAAGTCCTTTAAACAGGGCTGCTCTACCACATACGAGTCCAGGTCGAGAGGGGCGGCTATACTGATCAAAAATTCGGTCATGTTTGATGTACACCAGTCTTATAAAGACCCAGATAGTAGATTTGTAATAATCAGAGGTTTACTTCAGGGCAAGATGGTCACCTTAGCCTCAGTGTATGCCCCAAATGTATCCCAGGCTTCCTTCTTCAAATCTTTCTTCCAGGTGCTTGACAGATATCACTCACCTCATCTCCTCATAGAGGGGATTTTAATTCAGTGGCCCATTCCAAATTGGATAGAAGTCGGGTAGGCCCCGTAAATAATGTGTTCTCTAAAACCCTTCAACATTCCCTCAGATCACGCCAACTAATAGACTCCTGGAGAGCCCATAATGTGGGATCCCAAGGATACACGTTTTACTCCCACCCTCACGATAGCTATTCCTGACTAGACTACATATTTCGCTTCCCAATTCTAGTCACGAACTCCACATCTGCTGATATACACATATGCTCCTGATCTGATCATCACATAGTGTCATGCAACCTCTCATGCATGGGACTCCCTAGCGCAACAGAGTCTTGGCGCCTCAATGACTCCTCACTCACAGACCCCAGCTTAGTTAGCCAGCTATCTGAACGCCTAACTGACTGTTTTCTCCAAAATGACATTGAAGGTATTTCTACCACGACTTTATGGGTGGCCCATAAGGCAGTGATGAGAGGTCATCTGATTGAAATAGCCGCTACTAGGAAAAGCCAAAAACAAAAAGATATTCGCTCACTAGCGATGGATCTTGAGAAACTTTACCACAGACACAGCCAAACCCCTTCTCAGGAATTGCTGAATCAAATCAACAGCAAGAGAAGTGCCCTAGTGTCAGGGCTGGCTCAGCCCTTCCTTCTCTGAGCTGGCCGCTCAGCTGTCGGCTAATTGCCAGCTTTCATCTCTCTCCACAGTTAACCAGCTGTTGTGGATCTGCTCGTCAGTTCTGCCTACTTAAAGATCTCCAGCTCACTTCATTCCTGCCTTCGCTTTGGTCACATCACAAGAAACCATCTCCTGCGTTCCTGTTTAAAGACTGGCTTTGCTGACATCCCTTCTGGCCCCTTATCCTGCTTGCTGTTCCTCTACCTGGATCCCTGACTTCTGGCCTGGCTGATTACCTGATCTGGTTACTGAACTCTGGCTTGGCTGATTACCTGATCTGGTTACATAACTCTGGCTTGGCTGACTACCCGATCCGGTTACTGGACTCTGGCTATGCTTTGACTATGCTTACTCTATCTTTTTATTTTGATTAATAAACAAGTGTGATTTTACTGTACTTCTGTCTCAGACTGGTTTATGGTTTCTGACAAATAGACACCTTACTCTCAGAGCACACTGAAAAATCCCTCCACTGGTCTAAAGCAGGATTCCTCTTGCACAGCAATTCGGCTTCGACTATGTTTGCCAGGAAGTTGAAACAATCCCTCCAACCCACGCATTCATACAAATTATAAGATAGTAATGGTAATCCCACCACCCACCCAAAAGACATTTTAAAGATCTTTTCCTAATACTACCAATTACTTCTGTCCTCCCCACCACCCCAATCCTGCCCCACCCCTGAGACCTGGTAAGATGCCCTTCAACTTCCTCAACTCACTGAAGAACAGCTTCAAACTCTCAACGCTCCTTGCACAGAGAAGGAAATAGCCACTATCATTTCTTCCTTAAAATTGTCCAAATCTCCTGGCCCGGATGGCTATACTTTGCCATACTAAAAAAAAATTTGCCAGCCTATTGGTTCCTAAGTTGGTCAAGCTATATAACCGTATTCTGGGCGGAGATTCATTCCCCGATGACATGTTGCTAGCAAACATGTCCTTAAAGCAGAGTTTCGCCGATTTTTTTTTTTAAAGTCAGCAGCTACAAGTATTGCAGCTGCTTACTTTTTAAAATATGGACACTTACCTGTCCAGGGCGCCCGCAATATCGGCACCCGAAGCCGATCTGTCCCTCGGCTCTCGGGTGCTGCTGCCATCTTCGGTGGCATCACTTCCTGGTTCCCTACTGCGCATGTGGCCTCACTTCCTGGTTCACTACTGCGCATGCGCAACTCGCGCTGCGTGCTCCCACTGGTCCCTGCTGTCTCCTGGGACCTGTATGTCTCCCAGAAGACAGCGGGGGGGTGGGGGGGTGGGGGGGGAAGTGGCGTAGATACGCGCAGGTATCTTTGCCCGGAAGTGGGAGCAAAATACCTGTATTAGACAGGTATTTTCTCCCCCCTAAAAGATGCCAAATGTGACACCGGAGGAGGGGAGGATTCCGAAAAGCGGAAGTTCTGCTTTAATCCCTAAGTCTGGGAAGGATCATACCCTCCCCCAGAACTTTCGCCCCATATCAGTCATTATTAAAGATTTTTGTCCGTTTACTAGCGGATCATCTGGCGTCGGTTATCACCTCCCTGGTCTCCCCGGACCAAACAGGCTTCATCCCCACTAGGCAAATCACAGATAACATACGGCTAGCCACTAATGTGATACAGGATGCTGACATTAACTCCCGTAAGGTCTTATTACTTAGCTTGGACATTAATCAGGTCTTATTTAGACTCAGCGTCATAAGGCCTTATTTAGACTCCATTTTGTCCAAATTTGGCTTTACTGGGGATTTTATCTCTAGCACAATCCCCAAACCCATATCAAGCTCCCTGGGTGCAAAAATCTAGTGCAAAAATCAATCTTTAGATTTCAGCCTTAAAGTATTATTAATATTACCACTTCAATACCAGGCACTTTCCCCCCTTCCTGCCCAGAAAAATGTTCAGCCTTCAGCGCTGTCACAATTTGAATGACAATTGTGCGGTCATACAAGACTGTACCCAAACTAAATTTATATCATTTTCTTACCACAAATAGAGCTTTCTTTTGGTGGTATTTGATCACCACGGTTTTTTTTATTTTTTGCTGAACAAACTAAAAAAGACAAAAATTTTCGTTTCTGTTATAAAATTTTGTTTTCTCCTTCACTGGCGGGCACTGATTAGGCTGCACTAATGGGCACTGATGAGGCGGCACTGATGGGCACTGATAAGCTGGCACTGATAAGGTGGCACTGATGAGGAGGCACTAATATGTAGAATTGATGGGTACTGATAGACGGCACTGACAGGCATTACTGATGGGCACTGATTGGCACTTTGATGGGCACTAATTGGTGATTTGGGTGGGCACTGACTGGCAGCTGATGGGCACTGATTGGCATCGTGGTGGGCACCTCTGATAGGGGCTGTGCTGATTATCAGTGCACACCCCCCTCTGACAGGAGAGCCGCTCCCCCTGTCAGTGCGAACCGAGAAAAGCCGATTCCTGATTCACGCTGTGATCAGCTGTGATTGGTCACAGCTGATCAAGTGGTAAAGAGCCTCCGTCAGAGGCTCTTTACCACGATCAGAGATGCAGTGTGTCAGACTGACTCAACATACCACTGATCGCGCTGGCTTGTTATCCTGCTGGACGTCATATGATGCCCAGTCAGGATAACTGAACCACTTCCTGGCCGTCATTCTGCTATAGGCTGGGCAGGAAGTGGTTAATTATTATTATTATTATTATACAGGATTTATATAGCGCTAACAGTTTGCGCAGCACTTTACAATATAAAGGGAGACAATACATCAACAATACAATTCAATGCAAGAGGGTTAGGAGGACCCTGCTCCTGTGAGCTTACAGAAACTCTGCAAATCTCTCCGCTCCAAATTTTCAACATCCGTGGCCCCTTACAGTGCCAACATCTTCTTCCCGGCTTCTTCTGTGTACCAGGTCTTTGGCTGTCTAGATTGGCTGACTGGGGAATGATATAACTCATACTTATGCTCATGGGCATTCATTCATTCCAGTATCGAGGCGTGCTGGGAATGTGCACTAAATTGTGCATGTGTATGGGAGTTCATTCATTCCGGTACCAAGAGGGTACACTGAGCACCACCCATTATTCTACTTTTTTTCTGAGGTCTTTTGACTGGTCACGTGATGCTTTGGGTCCTTTTTGCTCTTTAATCTTCAGCCGTGGGTACATGATGACATCAGCACTGCCCTCTGCATCAAAATACTCTGTTCTCTGATGGCGGGCCATGACGCCTTGCACTCTGAGGGTTTTTTTTACTAAAGGCAAATAGATTGTGCACTTTGCAAGCTTTGCAGCTGCTCCAGAGCTTAGTAAATGAGCAGAAGCTCTGCTGACTGCCATCATCCAACCATGTGCAAGCAAATTTGTTGTTTTTTTTTTCATTTCCTTGCATGTGATTGGGTATTTTTTGCAGTGAAGCTTTACCTCATTTATTTATTTTATTTATTTATTTCAGGTACTTATATAGTGCCATCAATTTACGCAGCGCTTTACATATACATTGTACATTCACATCAGTCCCTACCCTCAAGGAGCTTACAATCTAAGGTCCCTAACTCACATTCATACATACTAGGGACAGGATCCAATTAACCTACCAGCATGTCTTTGGAGTGTGGGAGGAAACCGGAGTACCTCATTTACTAAGCTCTGGTGCAACTCCATTTTGCAAAGTGTATAGTCTACTTGCCTTTGGTAAATCAACACCACCGTGTCTCCTCAGTCTTCCGAGTTGAGGGTTGCTGGGTATCATTTAACCTGGAAGACTGAGGACATCTTGTGGCGAAGAATAGGAACTGCAAAAGTGACAGCTTCAGAATGAAAATGAGTATATCCTGGTCATCCTCCCGTCAGCAAACTTTGGGTTAACTCCGCTCATTAACCCTCAGGACCACCTTCTTCCAGCTTAATAAATTCAAGATTGAAAATGAGTATTTCAGCCAGAGCTGTGTTAAAAAAAATTTAAAAATTTAAAAAAATTTAAAAATAAACAAACCCTTTTCGCGGGACATTAAAAAAAAACCAATTGGGTTAAGCTTTTAAGAAAATAAAAAAAGAGGCAGCATACCACCCCCACTCCGGAAATATCTCCTGCTCAACTTTTTCCCACCCTAGACTGTGGCCTATGTGACCTTTCCATAAATCTGGTTTTGAGGTATGCCAGAGGACCACAGTAGAGAAAACACTGTGATAAATTCTGCATAGAATGAATGCATATTAAAAGGAAACTTGTTACAATACATCTGGATTTTACACCTATGTAAACTGTGATCAATGGTAGACGGAAGCAGAATTTCTAACAAAAAAAGTCTACTATTTGTAATTCTTTTTATAAATAATTCAGGCTTGGAGAGAGCGAAGAACAAAACATCAATATGTATTTGCTTATGTAGTGCGCACAGGATCTAGCACACAGCCCACAGGTTTTTCAGTCTGGTAATTAAAGACAATAGAGGCTGTCCTCTATAGAGTTCCTTACACCTAGTGTTTTCAATGCTCTGCTCTGGGGATAAACAAGTGACTGACTCTGGCTTTGGCTCGCTGCACTCTCCTTCCTCTGGCGCCCTCTCGTGTTACAGTAAATCGTTTTCTGACTATGCTATAAAGGCAGGATAACATTTTTTCAAAATGATTGTACTTATTCATTTCATTTTATTTCATTTTAAAGCTTAAAGCAGAACTTCATTCACCCCTTTTAACCACTTGCCTACTGGGTACATTTACCCCTTCCTGCCCAGGCCAGTGTTCAGCTTTCAGTGTTGTCGCACTTTGAATTGCGCGGTCATGCAGCACTGTACCCATATGAAATTTTTATCATTTTTTTTTCACACAAATAGAGCTTTTTTCAGTGGTATTTAATCAATATTTTTTTTTTTTTTTTTTGCTAAACAAACGAAAAAAGACCAAAAATTTGGGGAAAAATTTTTTTTTTCTTAGTTTCTGTTATAAAATTTAGCAAACAGGTCATTTTTACGTCATACGACATCCTCTCAGAACTAGAGCGGTCCCACCCGGCTGTCATTTGACTATACGGCAGCGGGAACCTGTTAATTTTTATTTCGCTCTTGCTTTGACAGCTTAGTTGTCCTCCAAATACATACTCACCCGCCCAGCAAATCCAATGTTGTCTGGTGTAAGTCACCGCTCCATCTCAGCACTCTGTGTTGCACACTGCCATCTTCTCTTCTGATGTCCTCAGGAAGCTGACAGTCTCGTCTGGGTTCTTTGAGCTGGCTCCCTGATGACATGTAGCAAATTTGGCAATTATTTATCTACATTTGGAGACCAAACAGGAATATAGGAACTGTTGTGGTCCTGGAGAAACCCAAACTATTAATAACTCTCCCAGATATTAACGTTTCTAACTTTAATAACTGGGACTTCTTTAATAATTACATCAAAACACACAGGTGAGATAATAATTCCAAACAATGAGAAATTTGTCATGTGCCTGCTCAAGGCCAAGTTGACAAGAGGGCTTCACTTACACCTCCTGTCCCGTTTCCCCTGGAGTTGATGACAGCATATAACAGGGCACAGTGTAGCACAGGTGCCTGTAGGAGATCCTGGCCAGAAGATGCTCTGGGTAGTGCAGGCAAGGCTGCTGTTAGAAATCACGGGGCCCCGTAGAGCCTACCTGATAGGGCCCCCCCCCTTTCATGAAAATATTAAATTATATTTTCGCTAAAAATACACTAAAATCAATACTATAAGTGGACACAAACACAACATAATTCCTGCTAAATCTAAAAGATAAAACTGTATAGAGTTAATAAATAAAGCTCTGTAGGTATGAATGAGGTCTTGGGGCTCATTCACATGCATGCTGTGGCCTGTACTATGTGAATCAGTGGTTTGTTTAGGTGGCTGGAGCTGTGTGCACTCAGCTTATGTTAAGCTATGTGGACGCAGCAGCTGTACGAATACAGCCGCAGGTCCTAATTTGACAGGTTTGTGGGTGCAGGTGTATGGCCCTGAACTCAGTCAGTGTGCGTTCAGGGCCACTCACCCACACCTGCACCCCTATCAAATCATGACCTGCATTTAGAGTAATGCAGCGTACACACGAGCGGACAATCCGACCGTGTGGGGGCTTCATCGGACCTTCAGCGGACTTTTCCAGTCGAAAATCTGACGGACTTTAGATTTGAAACATGCTTCAAATCTTTCCGACGGACTCAAGTCCGGTCGAAAAATCGTCTGTATGCTAGTCCGACGGACGAAAACCCACGCTAGGGCAGCTATTGGCTACTGGCTATCAACTTCCTTATTTTAGTCCGGTCGTACGTCATCACGTTCGAATCCGTCGGACTTTGGTGTGATCGTATGTAGGCAAGTCCGTTCGTTCGAAAGTCCGTCGGAAGTCCGTCAAAAAGTCAGATGAAAGTCCGCCGAAATGGCCGTCGGACTTTTGTTGCCGAAAAGTCAGCTTGTGTGTACGCGGCCTTACAGGCACCGCCAGGTGCCTCCATGAACAATCCATTGATTCACACTGCCAGCATAACTATAACTTAGGGCTCATTCAAACGTGAGGTTAAGGCAGTAAAACCCCATGGTTGAGCTGCACCTTTACCACCCACCAACTGATACCCCCCTTTAGCAACAGAGGCAGTGGCTAGAGGTGTACACATGCCAGGGTTGTGATGCTATGCTTCCCAGACATGGCAGAAATTATACCTCCTTTAACACATTCACTCATACAAAACTCATTCAAGTGAATAGCGCTGCTTGTCAAGTGCAAAGCACAGGGTTGCAGCAGCATGTAGGCAGGCAGTGAGGAGGCAATATAGCTTCTCGCGGCCTGTCAAATGCTCTCTAAAGAGTGATCCAAATACTGACTGCTCTTCAGACAGCAGGCACATGTGAAAAAGCCCTTAATTTGTCTTTAATTTTTTTTTTAATTTCCTTTACTTTTCTTTAGAACCTTAATATATATATATATATATATATATATATATATATATATATATATATATATATATATATATATATATTATTTATATTTATAACAGCCCTGTTGGGGGGCTTTGGTGATACATCAGGGGTCTACAGGGCACATTTTTATCGCTCTCTATCATTAAACCAATTCCCCTGTGTGGCCTCAGCAGCTGCCAGCAGGAAAGGAGAGGAGGGAGGCCGGCAAGACTGCGGAGGGAGGGACCACAAGAGGGCTCGGACAGAAAGGGGATGGGGGCACAGATGCACAGCCGGAGGGAGAATCTGGAAGCTCTGCAGGAGGAACCGCAAGAGGAGCAATAGTAGGTAGTACAACTGTCCCCTTTTGAACTGATGGGGCCTGGACTCAGTACAGGAGGGCCAGATGTACTGCCTTATCAGCGGCCCTGAGTGAAAGTCTGTAGCAAATTCAGACCTAGAGTCTGTGCGGCAGGCAAACAGGCAGCCGGCAGATGCAGAATCTTGGAGTGTGGTCAGGCAAGTAAGAGTTGGCAACAACCGGGTGGCAGAAGTACAGAATCAGGAGACAGAAGTAGAGTCGAGGTCAGGCCGAGGTCGGTATCAGGCGAGCAGAAAAGATAGTGGAATAGCAGGCAAACAAAGCCAGGTCTGAACACAGAAGCAAGCATTGCGTCAGGTCACAGAACCTGACGATCACTCAGCAATGTTTTGATTTCACATACAGCTTTAAATAGGCCATCAGGCACCAAAAACATCAGTACCCGTATGCACACTCTTCCATGTTAATGCACATGTGGGTGCATGAACTGTATTATGCGCATACCTACGCGCATGGCTGCAAACCCAATTTTTATGATGCTAACAGTTGACATTGAAATAAAAAATATGAGCATAAGAACACATGAGAAAATATCAAAGAGAGTTGCATTATGCAATACACTACTCCCTGTGAGAGCTTCTGCCCAGAGGGTAACATCATCAATTGAGATGAAGAATTTGATGAAATCTGTCTTTTCTGATGGAGGTGATGGAAAGCTCCAAAGGCAGGGTAAGGGTAGGCAGAGGGTCTTACTAACAAGGCACTCTTTTTAAATCTCTCAGAGCAGAATGCTTTACATTAACTATAACTGTGCAATGCAATGATAGTTTTGCGTAATTTAACTTGTTTGAACTATAATCATGGGTTGTGATAATGGTATGCATCCGAATGGAAAGGATGAAAGCCCTGCTAAGGTAAGGTTGCTGGCAAGGTGCCTGCAGGTTGGATTCTAAGATAATTTCCATAGGCAAGGTGCCCATGTTTCTGTTCTGACAGGCTAATATTTTAATATTTTAACACCATAGACCAAACAGAAGGGCTGGATAATATATCTTATCAGCATATAATTTATGCACATTTTACTTTCTTGAATTATACAAGTGCATTGTATAAAAGATTACTGAGCTACCAAAGAAATGTTGGAAAAGAGAAAGGTACATCAAATGCAATATCCTCATTGAAGGTATTTCAGCTGCCTTTCTGTAATGTCAGATAACACAACATATGGTAATAGGTGAGAAGTGAAAAGGAAAGTGTTGAGAAGTGATAAAAAATGTTGAGAGGTGAAAGTGGCATTAGAAAAAAGATGTGAATCACAAAGACTCCAAATAGAGAAAGAGTCATTATACAAACATAAAACCATTAGAAAAACTCATCCACAATGTGGACCCAACTCTGGCCAACTGTCACAGAAACCACAAACAGCATTGGAATTCCCATTAGTAGTAGTGTCTAAAAGGTTACAGTACAGTATCTCAGTTTAGTTGGGATATTCCTTAGAGTGCTATTCCCCTTGTTCAAAATGGTGGAGCTTCAGTATAATGGATTCATGTTGGCCATATGCCATAGAATTTATCATTTCAGTCTATACATGTGGCTATCCATTGTCCTGACTCCCTAATGTCCGATACCTTTCTAGCTCAATCTGCCGTAGTTAGAACCCTTGCCTTTTTCCCAAAAAAATGGTAGCAAAAGGTTGATCACATTCAGAAGAAGTGGCAATACACTTTTTCTTATAATGGCTGGGGGGGAGAGGGTTGTGGGTATGTGGAGTAGGAAAGCTATCGGAGATCTGGTAAGTCAACATCTAGAATTTGTTCAGTCTGAGATCTAATGTCCATCTAGAAGGGAGGGGGGGCATTGAGGCATTCCCACCAGATTTTTAGGAAGGTTCCCCTTCTGATAGGTTCTTTTTAAGCTGAACCTGTCATGTACACCAGTGTTTTTATAAACAGTACTGCCAAAGTGCAGACGCCTTCAAGTATTTTTGCAATAAAATTGCTTTTTCTGTGTCTGGCGGGGCCTCTGAATTCTGGACCCACACTGTGCACAAGGTCTAAACGACTGCCTATAATGAATGTGTTGTCAATTTAATGTATAATGGACCATGACTAGCAGTAAGTGAGAGCAACCTGCCCTTTTATCTTTTTAACAGCCAATGAGAGTGCTCAGTATAGTGCTGATCTTTGCTTTCAGGGTACTTACCCACAGGATTGAACTGCCACATAAAAGCCATTCTCTCCACTGCCTGTACTGCAAGTCCAACAAAAGCATGCTAAATCTTGGGATGGTTGTCACTAGGCAATGTCAAACCCTCACTCCAGCTTTTGTTTTTACATTCTTGTTAACTGAATGAACACTATAACACTAAAAGTATTGGGATGCCTGCCTTTACACGCACATGAACTTTAATGGCATCCCAGTCTTAGTCTGTAGGGTTCACTATTGAGTTGGCCCACCCTTTGCAGCTATAACAACTTCAACTCTTCTGGGAAGGCTGTCCACAAGGTTTAGGAGTGTGTCTATGGGAATGTTTTTACCATTCTTCCAAAAGAGCATTTGTGAGGTCAGGAACTGATGTTGGATGAGAAAGCCTGGCTCACAGTCTGCGCTCTAAAATTGTTCTATGGGGTTGAGGTCAGGACTCTGTCCAGGCCAGTCAAGTTTCACCACCCCAAACTTGCTCATCCATGTCTGTATGGACCTTGATTTGTGCACTGGTCCAAATCATTTGGTGGAGGGAATATTATCGTGTGGGGTTGTTTTTCAGGGGTTTGGCTTGGCCCCTTAGTTCCAGTGAAGATAACTCTTAAGGCATCAGCATACCAAGACATTTAATGCTCCCAACTTTGTGGGAACAGTTTTGGGTTGGCCCTTTTGGGTTTTGGGTTGGCCCTTCCTGTTCCAACATGACTGCGCACCAGTGCACAAAGCAAGGTCCATAAAGACATGGATAAGCGAGTTTTGGGTGGGGAAACTTGACTGGCCTGCACAGAGTCCTGACCTCAACCCGATAGAACACCTTTGGGATAAATTAGAGCGCAGACTGCGAGCCAGGCCTTCTCTCCAACATCAGTCCCTGATCTCACAAATGTGCTTCTGGAAGAATGGTCAAACACTCTCATAGACACACTCCTAAACCTTGTGGACAGCCTTCCCAGAAGAGTTAAAGCTGTTATAGCTGCAAAGGCTGGGCCAACTTAGTATGAAACCCTTTGGACTAAGACTGGGATGCCATTAAGGTCCATGTGCGTGTAAAGGCAGGTGTCACAATACTTTTGGTAATATAGTGTGTATCTTTAAGCTGCATCTGAGGTCTGCATTTGTATTTCCTATATGTGTTGTAGAGCGCTTTAGATTTTTTTAATGTAATTTCACTCCACTTTAAAGTACCAGATATCCTGAACATGAAAGATGCAATTCTGTTCCATAGTAAAGCAGGTCCATTGCAGCAAAGTGGATCACAGGTCTACACATAAATTACAACACTCTGATTTGAAAACAGCATTAGTTAACCCTGCTCTTAATTGCACCATATTCCATTTTGCTTTCTTAGTTATGCATCTTCAGAATGGCACAGGGCACAGGATGTACTGAACAGAAGTAATGATCACTGTACAATTCACACTGATAACTGGCATCTGGGAGAGTGGGTGAGTGTGTAGGTGGTACACTTCCTGAACGCCTGTCTCCCTCTCAGCTAAAGCAAAATGCTGATGATAAAAAACAGTCTGGGATGTTGGGGCAGCAGGCAGCTTTTAGTACAATAAGAAAACTATGCTGGAGAAAAACAAACAGTAGAAAAGCACCCCTGCGTAGAGCATAAACCAAAGGATTTTATTTGAAAAAATGTTAAAAGCTGATTTATACCTAAAATCCAAAGTCTTGCTGTCTAATGGGAATGAATTAGCACAAAGTATTGTGATAAAGTAGTTATTAAAAAATGTTCTTTTGCATATAATTCCCTATTAAAGTAGAGCACTTCCGCACATGATAGTGCCTAAGTGCCTTCCATTTTTATAGCCTCACAAAAGCCTATTAGTAATCTTTAGAGGTAAATTCTGCTCACTCCAGCTTCTGATTCAGGATTACATTGATGGTATCTTCAGGAAAATGTGTGATAGGACCTTGTTGTCGGAAATTCCGACCGTGTGTAGGCTCCATCACACATTTTCCATCGGATTTTCCGACACACAAAGTTTGAGAGCAGGCTATAAAATTTTCCGACAACAAAATCCGTTGTCGGAAATTCCGATTGTGTGTACACAAATCCGACGGACAAAGTGCCACGCATGCTCAGAATAAATAAAGAGATGAAAGCTGTTGGCCACTGCCCCGTTTATAGTCCCAACGTACGTGTTTTACGTCACCGCGTTTAGAACGATCGGATTTTCTGACAACTTTGTGTGACCGTGTGTATGCAAGACAAGTTTGAGCCAACGTCGGAAAAAATGCTAGGATTTTGTTGTCGGAATGTCCAACCGTGTGTGCGGGGCATTACAGTAAAGAACCCTCTACGTAGGTTAAGGTTTAACGGCTTGAAGTATTTCCTTGATGCTGATGTTTTCCTTTTTAAATGGTTCTGAAATGGTTATTGCCTTAGACCTGGTTCAAACTATTGCGATTTCAGATGTGGCATGACAGTGGAAATCACATTGTTTTCAATTGTGTCCATTCACATCAATGCGATTCACCACAGAGCCATTTTGGAAAAAGTTCTTGTACGACTTGGATGTGATTTCAGCACAATTTTGCCCCCATAGAATATGCAGACCACATCCTAGTAGTGTCCAAGTAGCACTACATAATCGATCAAAATCAGATTACATGTAAACATAGCCTAAAGGGCTAGCTCATGGTACAGCCCTTCCTGGCACTTTTGGGTAAAGGGTTCTGAACCACGCACTCTACCAATGCTGGTTGAGCTAAGATGCTACAGACCTGTAACTTCCATAGTCAGAAAGTTTTCTGAAAGGCTGGTAAGGAACCACATATGTACAAGAACATAGGAAAGAGAATAATAACTTAAGTGATGGCCAGGATGCATTCAAGAAAAAATTACCTTTGGATTGAAATAAGCAGAAATGTGGATGGAGTATCTTTAGACTTTGCTAAACTATTTGACATTTTCACACAGGTAAGTGCTACTTTGAAAACGACATCCCCAATGTGCCCGCTGTGTCCATTCCTTTATAGTATAAAGAAAGTAAGACCAACCAATTTCCAGTTAAATGGAGGGTTCTTACACACCTACAGCTTTTTACATTTAGGGTACATGCACCATCTCCTACTTGCTGCTCTTATCCTATTTGCAACTGACCACTTTGTCAACACCAGAATTCTCACCTGCAACACTGGGCTCTAATATACCTGTAGTATTCCTACCCACTGCTATCTCCCACCATCATCCAACCCTATACAGTTCTCCCCCACCACTCTCTAACACTGCCAGCACCTCTCAGCTATACCCCAGTCTGCCACAAGATCCTTTCACATAGGAGAAGAGGCTTGGGAGAGGGCAGTGGAGAAGTGCATGCCATACATTCTTGTGGAAGGGTACATGAAAAAGTGTTGAGAGGAGGCTGTAGACCCTGGACCAGAAGTCCACCAAATGGGGGCAAGACCACCAAATATGGATCTCCCCGCGTTGGCCACAGCCCCTGAAGCATTTATCACTATATGAATGAGATATGCAAGCCGAGACCCAATACCAGTGGAGCAGAACCTTATAGACCGCCTCCATGATGACCGTGTTGAAGGAACATTTGGCTACAGATGACCAGGCCTTGCTCCAATTCTCTAAATCTATGGAGACTGCCATGTCTCGCTCCCATTTGGAGATGTACAGGTGAGAGCAAGACAAACCCCCTCGCAGTCAGGGAGGAGTAAATAGAAGAGATAGTGCCCTGAGCTGCAGGTGAGTGAAGACAGATATGTTGGAAGAGCGTCATCTGAAACAGGAAAGAAGAGGTTGCGTCGGAGGGCAGATCTAGTGTCGGAGGTGTAGGTAATGGGACAGTTCCGTAAGGTGTGCGTCATGGAAGCCCAAGATGGAAAAGTATGGGACCCTAGGAAGTGGTGGACCTGAGTTGGAACCATTTTCAAAGATAATATTATTATCATTTGATTTGATTATGATGATATGTGTTTTATTGGGATTTTATGTGATGCATTTGTATTCAGTCCCCTTTACTCTGATACCCCTAATTAAAATCTAGTGGAACCAATTGTCTTCAGAAGTCACCTAACTAGCACCTGTTTGTAATTTAATCTCAGTATACATACAGCTGTTCTGTGAAACCCTCAGATGTTTGTTAGAGAACCTTAGTGAACAACAAGCATCATGAAGCGCAAGGAAGACACCAGACAAGTCAGGGATAAAGTTGTGGAGAAGTTTTAAGCAGGGTTAGGTTAAAAAAAAATACCCCAAGCATTGAACATGCGTAGAGCATGCCGACACTGGGGACCCAAAGACTGGTGAAGAATTGGTTTTTGTGAGGACGGCATTCGACCACTGAACAGGTAAGTGTCCTTTTATTAAAAGTCAGCAGCTACAGTATTTGTAGCTGTTGACTCTTTTTCTTCCCTCCAAACAGAGCGAAGAACCGCTTTAAATTCAGATAACATCAAAGTGGGAGTAAACTCCCATGGACAATTTTTACCTATAAGTAAGGCTTTCCTATAGGTACAGTTAATATCTTCTAAACGTGCACCATTTAGGAGATATTTACTTGTGACATCACTGACGCATGCGCTCTGAAGGAATGGCATACCGTGGCGTAAACAGCAGCCTCCACACGCATGTGCTGGAGTGATGTCATCGCGGCTCCTCCATTCAAAGGACCCGAGCCCGCCAAGACTGGGAGAAGATGGAAGCCCTGTCAGCGGTGACAGTGCGCCACTGGAGGGCTTTGTTTTAACCACTTCCTGACCGGCGCACGCCGTTGTACGTCGGCAGAATGGCACGACTGGGCAAATGGGCGTACCTGTAAGTCCCATTTGAATCTCCCGCCATGCCATTGCGTGCGCGCCGATCGCCTCGCGGAGAGGACGAACGGGGAGATGCTGATGTAAACAGCATCTCCCCGTTCTGCCTAGTGACAGTGTCACTGATCTCTGTTTCCTGTCATCGGGAGCAGAGATCAGTGACGTGTCACAGCTAGCCCATCCCCCCTACAGTTAGAACACATCCCTAGTACTGACTTAACCCCTCCCCGCCCCCTAGTGGTTAACCCCTTCACTGCCAGTGTCATTTACACAGGAATCAGTGCAATTATTGCTGTATAAATGACAATGGTCCCAAAAATGTGTCAAAAATGTCCGATGTGTCCGGCATAATGTCGCAGTCACAATAAAAATCACTGAACGCCGCCATTACTAGTAAAAAAAAAAAAATTAATAAAAATGCCATAAAACTATCCCCTATTTTGTAAACGCTATAACTTTTGCGCAAACCAATCAATAATCGCTTATTGCAATTTTTTTAACCAAAAATGTAGAAGAATATGTATCGGCCTAAACTGAGGAAAAAAAAGTTTTTTTTAATTCTTTTTTGGGGATATTTATTATAGCAAAAAGTAAAAAAGAATGCGTTTTTTTCAAAATAAAATTATATGCTTCAAGCTTATCTGTATCACACGCACCTCTAAAATAAATTCACTTTAAATTAAGTAATATGAAGAATATCTCTTTACTAATTGTGATACATGTACAGTATGTTAAAAATCTTGGCATTATTTTGCTGCATATCTATTCGGTATTGGAACTTTTGCCAATAAAATCTTTAATGGAAAAAAAAAAAGAATATCTCTTTACAGGCAGCGGGGTGATTTATAAAACACAAGAGAAAACAGTAGCTGTCTCCACTAATCACATTCTATTGAAGTAGTAGATTACACAGACATGTTGCCAAGCCCATCCTGCAGACAACTCTGCCAACTGCAAGACCCGAATCTAAATACTGATTCCTTGTAAGAACAAAATAAAATAAAAAACATATACTTTATATGTGCTATATTGCAATAATATATCATACAGTACCTTCTGAAAATCATACTGTATATGTAAATATACATCCACTTTAAAACAAACCACCTTAGCTAGCTGGGCCCCACATTATCACCCCTGAGTATTGTAAGACATAATTAAAAATGACTAAAATTAAATAAAGCATTAACCGCATGATTAATTATGTAATATCAGATAAATAACCACATCAGTCATAATTAGTTCATAATTTTATGCGTGAACATAATTAAATTAGAAAGAGACCATATAAGTCAAAATAGGCTTCAAGCAAACTCTGCCACAAATGGAAAGTAGTTGTCACAAAAAAAAAGAAAAACGTGATGGTCACCTATTTGTAGACATCTGACCTTCACATCTGAGCTTGTGGAAATCCCATTCTAAAACTATTGTAATTTTTATGGTGTTGGCATCCACTTTTTGGCTATAACAGCTTCCACTAAGATAGGGCACAAGAAGATTCAGCTCACAGGCTGCATTCAAATACATGTCATATGTGCTCTATAGGGTTGAGGTCAAGGCTCTGTGCAGACAACTCAATTTTCTCCACACCAAACTCACCAAACTATGTCTTAATGGAGTTAGCTTTGTGCTCAGGGGCACATTATTGCTTAAACAGAAAAGGAACTTCCCAAAACTGTTGCCAAAAGGTTGGATGTGCCCATTTGTCTAAAATGACTTTGTGTACCCTAACATTAACAATACTCTTCACTGGAAACACCTGAACTCAATCAATTGGAGGGGTGCCCACATACTTTTAGACACAGAGTGTATTCTTGACAATTTCTACCTGCTTTTACAATATGTGTATGGTGTTTTGCAGCTAATGCCATTATCCCAAGGATACATGTCAGTTATAATGTATTATAATAATAGATCTCTAGTAGAGGGTTTCTTTTTATATAGCTAAAAGGTTTTTTTTTTAATTTTCTGTAGCTTTTTTATTTCAGGGTTTGCAGCCTTCATTTGTTGCTGACACAGTCAAAGCTTGCCCTATGTTTCCAAAATGTCACCCCAAACTTGTGTGGTAAAGTAGTTTGCACCAAAGTACCACATACTTAACCTCCCTTTTGCCATAGCCACCATTACATTTAGGTTTTGCATGCTGTGGTAGCAGGGGTTGAGCAGATTCTACAGGACAAAGCGGTGGTCTGGCGACACCATCAAGAGGCAGGGCACATCTGACTTTTTTTACCTCAGAGTGGCCCTACTCTGTAGGTACAAAAAGCGAGGAGGTAGTTGGGTGCCTGACAAAGTCTTTCCCCTCTTGCAGACATTTGAGTGCAGAGCAGCCAATTGTCTTTAAGGACTGCTAAAGTACCCTCTTCTTCCCCCTCTTCTGCTAATCCCGTTTTGGGTTTACCAACTGGTTATGAAGAGTCAGCAAAGTTATTTGATCATACTATCTCGGTCTCGCTACAGGAGGATGACCTTGGTCATACAAAAGATCAGATATTGAGGATGAGGAAGATAGCGCCATGACCATAAAGGAAAAAGGGGGTTCAGCCCCACAGCAGTCAGGGGACATCAGGCAGAGAACAACGAGAGGCAGCGATATCCTAGCAACTGAAGACCACTGGGATGTGGGCTCCAGCAATGAGGAGAGGGTGTATGATGAGGTGGCAGACTACCCATGTGTGCTGCTGATTGGAGAGAAGGAAAGTACTGAGGAAGAGGCAGAACAGCAGCGAGGAAGCTTGCAGAGAACTAGAGGAAGCAGCCATTTCAATCCATCTGGTGGCGCTGCCCCACAGGTACAGGCCACTTCTTTCCCCAGAGCCATATGCTGCTGACAGCCCTGTTGTGGACTTCATCGTCTATCTGCAGCATATTAGCCACCATAACAGTACCAGCCATTTGGGTACCACATGCTTGAGGTACACAAAAACCAAAGAGCTTGATTAAAGCAGCACCTCAATGAGACATTATGCCAGCAAAAGGTCTGCACTCCTCCTCCTTGTCCCTCACTATCCACATTTCCCCCTGCCTCCTCTGCTGCATTCATTACTATATCTGTTGTCTCCAGTAAGAGGAAGGAAGGACTCACAAGAGGTTTAAGTTTAACTTAGGAAATGCTACATTAAGCAGGGATGAGGACCATAGAGCCAAGCTGACGATGGTCAAGTGACACAATGTCCCAATATCATTCTAACGTGTAGCATCCTAATACTGCCAAAAATGCTACTCCTATTCCAGGTATTGGAATTAGCCCCCTTCTTCAAGTTTATGACCTATGCTACACCACAATGACAGGTATCCAGCCACAGTTGTTTAAACCTTTGCCAACTGCCTCCATCCCTGAAAGGCAGATGCAGCAGGAGGCCAAGTGGAATTAGGAAGAGGACGGGAAGGACTGGGGTTCTGGCGGTGGGAAGGAGAAAATTAAGCAAGCTTCAGGGTGGATGTTTCACCCTCCCAAACCCCCGGGGTTAGAGTCAGACAGGGTGAGATTATTGAGGGCAGGGTTGTCCAGGACTCAAGGCACTGCTCCAGACAATTAGGGTTTATTTCACTGTGGTAAATAGGGTCATTTCTGCTTAAATGCCTGTGCAAGACCCCAGGAATTAGGCTCATCAAAGGGAGGGACCACTTTTGGATGGCCATCCTATTAGATACCCAATATAAAGCTAAAATGGCCAATTTACTGGCACCATCCCAGAAAAAGCCCAAAATGCAGCACATTTTAAGGAGGTGCTTTGGTTGCCATACAATGTTTCTACAGCTCAACCTCAACTGCAAAATTTCTGATATTTGGTGCAGGGTAAATACAGTCTTGCGCCTCAAGGTTTATAGACAATTTTGGAGCTCTGATTCTGCTACTGATACATACATTGTTCAATACTGATACATTTCTAATGTTTGCTGCAAGAAAAGTTGTGCCTCAGAATAATAAACTCTAATTTCTATAAAACCTGCTTCCTTTCTCCCCTCATTCTGCTGTCTAACCAAGCTGCTTACATACTGTTGAGCCACTATACAACCTTTGGGGCTGTTGTGCCCCAGATAATAAACTTTGTTTTTTTCTAACATTCTTCATTTAACCACTTCAGCCCCAGAAGAATTTCCCCCCTTCCTGACCAGAGCACTTTATGTGATACGGCACTGCATCGCTTTAACTGACAATTGCGCAGTCATGTAATGTTGCACCCAAACAAAATTGACCTCCTTTTTTTCCCACAAATAGAGCTTTCTTTTGGTGGTATTTGATCACCTCTGCGTTTTAATTTTTTGTGCTATAAACAAAAAAAGAGCGACAATTTTGAAAAAAAGGCAATATTTTTTACTTTTTGCTATAATAGATATCCCCAAAAAATATATAAAAAAACTAATTTCTTTCTCAGTTTAGGTCGATATGTATTCTTCTACATACTTTTGGTAAAAAAAACCTGCAATAAGCGTATATTGATTGGTTTGTGCAAAAGTTATAGCGCCTACAAAATAGGGGATAGATTTATGGCATTTTTATTATTTTTTTTGTTGTAATGGCGGCGATCTGCGTTTTTGATTGTGACTGCGACATTGCAGTGGACACATCTGACACTTTTGACACTATTTTGGGACAAGTGACATTTATACAGCGATCAGTGCTAAAAAATGCACTGATTACTGTGTAAATGACACTGGCAGGGAAGGGGTTAAACACTGGGGGCAATCAAGGGGTTAAGTGTGTCCTAGGGAGTAATCCTTGTCTGTCACCGCTGAAAGCGATTACATCTTCACCCGGTCTTCCTTCCAGGTTTGCGGGCTTCGGCGATATAAATGCTCGAGCCACGATGACGTCACTCCCACGCATGCATGCGGGATTCACTGTTTACGGCATACCCGTGCTGTTCCTTCAGAGCGTATGCACCGGTGATGTCACCAGGTGCATCTAATGTAAATATCTCCTAAATGGTGCATGTTTAGGAGATACTTACTGTACCTATAGGTAAGCCTTACTATAGGCTTACCTATAAGTAAAAATCATACAAGGGAGTTTACTCCCAGTTTTATGCTCGGTTCACACTGCCGCGACCTGAAATTCAAACGACTTGCGTTGCAATTTTGCCAGGCAACTTCCTGGCGACTTGAGTGCTACTTTCATAGAAGTATAGAATAGAAGAAAACAGAAGTCGCCTTGAAGTAGTACAGGAATCTTTCTGAAGTCAGAGCGACTTCAGAGGTGGTAATTAAGATAGCTCTCATGAACTACCATGGGATTTCACATGACATGTGACTTAGGGTCTGACAAGTCAGATCCCAAGTCGCAGCAGTGTGAACCAAGCCTAAAAGAGAATTTTACCAGTACAAGAAGAAACAGGCATTGGTCGCAATGTATATCATATTAAACAAAACAGACAGAACATTGAACAATGTGTCAAAAGGCATAAGGCCACAACCTGGGTTACACTTTGTTTTTTAAATATAAAACCTGCCTCTTCTTTCCTTCTTATATTGCAGCTTAATCAAGTTGCTTACATACTGTCCAGCCACAACTGATACAATACAATATAATTAATAGTGCAACATGCGTTGCTATTGTCTCTCAAATAATACACTCTAATGTTAATGTAAGGATATGGCTTTAAAGAAGAAGTCCAATCTGAGCTTTTTAGGCTGGGCTTCTCCTCTGGGTCACAGGAGTGCACTCCTGTGACCCGTTTTCAGCACAGAGCGGTCAGCAGTCCGCTCTTCACTTATGTTACTGCCATCAGTCGAGGCAGCACATCAACCCGACTTCCCAAGTCTGGATCCGCCAGCTGTCTTGATTGATGGCAGTCTCAGCAAGCCGCTAAGACGGCTGCTCCCCACCCCTCCACAGCTCAGCAATCCAGTGAGCGTGGAGAAGCAGAGAGGAGAGATGCTGATTTACTGTCAGCAGTTCTCTCGGGGATCTGTGAAAACCGAGCCATCCGCAGTGTTCAGTGGCTCGGTTCTCAGTGCAGAGACGGCGGGGGACAGATGCCGCATCGGTCTGATGATGCATCCACATAGGTAAGTATGAATCCAAAAAAAACCCATACTTCTCTTTTAAAGGGTGGTACTGTGGAAAAAAAGGTGTCACAGCTAAAACTATTTAAAAAAGCCTTTTTTTTTCAGGTTGAAATAAATCGGATTGGGGTGCTGCTGTTCTATCTAAACAAAGCTAAATGTTAAAAAGAAATCACAGAACATCAAAAATATGTAATACAGAATAGGGTGATGCTAATGCTGTCTGTGAAATTGTACCATTCGATAACATACAGCTTAAAGAAATCCCCTAAGCATGTCATTTAGAGGATTGGTGTCACCTTCAAAGCTGTTTTAAAAGGACCTGATTCCTGTTGTATGGTAAATGAAAAAATGTTTTTTATATACCTTAACAGTGCCTGGCTTCCCATGCCACTTTTGACAATAGTTTGCCTACTACCCCAACCTTCCAACAGGTCAATCTCTGTGAATCAGATTTGCCCATCTTATATATATTGAGAAGCCAAGTCCCAAACACTTCCTACTTAAAAAGACACAAAGAAACCTTCTGATGGAACTTTTTAGGGCAATGACTCCAAAGATAGTGTATGCAGACAATAAAATATAGAAAAATATAGTTTAATACAAATTCTAAAAAACATCAGTACATAAAAGCTTTTTTCAAAACTGCATGATAAATTGATGTCATAGAAAGAACAGCATAATCAAACCACTGTTTACAATACTCGTGTGCAATTGTACAGAGTGAAGCTTTACGCGTTTCAAGGTTTTTTGGCGTAATTCCTCTTCGTCAGGAGCAAGTGGTGTAGAAATCTATGCAGTCTACAATTCATAAAGATATGAGTAAATACAAAATATATGCATACACAAATTAGGACACAAAAATTTGTCCATACACAAGCACTATATAATTTTGAAAAACATTATTTACTGACCATTTATATGTGTATATACATGCAGATATCCTGATGCTTTTACATCAGAGGTAAAAAAGGGGGAGAGACAGGTGACAAGGGAAGATGTGGGTGCATTGAGGGGAAAGATGCACCCAAGCCCACCACAGTGGAGGCCAAAAAGGGGGAGCAGCAAACTGCCGGAAGATAAACCTAACCCAAAGCTGGAGAATCCGGCAATATAGGAGGTCCAAATCTGTAGGAATCATATGAATAGACATAAATATAGACCACAGGCCATATTAATAATACATAATGAATGGCATGTGCAGACAAAATGAGCACATGCCTATTCGGGTGTAGAGCATAATGAATAGACAACGAACTCAGAAACATACCTCACTTAAAAGTAGAGGGTGAACCAAAGACTGGGCCTCAAAAATGGTTCCTAGGTGTATGGACCCAGAAAACAAAAGGGGAATGATGTCCTGACCAGGACTATGATATATATAATTGAGATAAATTAGATATTTTAATAAACTAATAATTAGATTTTGATAGGGAGACTTAAAATATTTTATATGCTTTTTTATATACATATCTATATATAGAATATACATAGACAAATCAACTACGACCCTACGGGCAATGCTAGACTAAGTATAAAGAAATAGAAGTACAGGAAAATTCACATAAAGTGCCTTCTTTTCACTTGATACTGAAGTAGGGCAAAAATCACTGAGATGAATATTAAGGGAAAAGCCTTATTATATAAATGTCTGAGATGGAGTGAGTACCAAAGAACCTGTAAAAGTAAAAGAAAGGAGTGAAGCACACGGAGTCTGCAATGCATTGACTATATTAGTCAGAGTAAAAGACTTCCTACTAAGCAATCAGAAATATACAGTTCATCTACATAACAGTGCAGAAGCTCAATATCTTCCTGCATAATCTCTAGATGGCACTGTTGTACCATGAGTGACCCATACAGACCTGAAGAATGAGCTCAGGTTCTGTTGGTTCAGCTGTCTCTTCTTGGCCTAAGGGCTGGTTCTTTTCATATATGTTGTCATGCTTTTTGTTACATCACACATGCAACAGCCATGGCACGGCTTGCAATCTATTAGATTGCAAGCTCTCACAATCAGGGCCCTCCTAACCCTCTTGTCTTGAATTGTATTGTAACCGCATTGTCTCCCTTCCTTTTGTAAAGCGAAAATTGTTGATATTATGTAGAATCCATATGTAGCACTAACTCACGGTGGAGCTGCTGGTTTAAAGCGGGCTGTTACCGTCACCTTCGTTACCTCAGTTTCACCAGAACCGGGTCTAGGGTCCCGTTGAGTTTAATACCAGACAATGTAGGCACCGGACACTTGAGTATCTTTTCCAATGCTTTAATAAACGTAACTTGAAGGAAGTAGCAGGAAAGAGGTAGAAGAGTTGCAGGGAAGTTTAAATACCTTTTCTTAATGTATTATTAGGAATTGAAATCTTTTAGGTGAATGTACTTTCCTCTTAGAGTTGAATCTTTGCCTGCCTGGATAGGTTTCTCTCACGATCCTCTGCCACAGGATGTAATGGTTTACGATGAATAGCCAACAGAGCACTAGAACCTTTAAGCCGACCCGGCAGTACTATGCGGTAGGATTACTTTAGGATGCGTCCTCCAACTGAGTCACCAGGCCCCTCTCCAGACCAGCACTCTGCATGATCCTTCCATGACGGGTCCTCCCCTGGGATCTTCTCAGTTGTCCAGCTTCTTCCCGTAGGACAGACAGCCCAGGAACATTCCCTTGCCGCTGTGGTAGGCCCCAGACAGGCTTCTGGGCCCACCCACAAGCTACAGCAAGGTGGGCCTCCCGGTCGGAGGACCACGAGGTAGTACTCCTAGCACATACCTGTCGGCCAGGAGGGCCAGCAGGTGGAACGAAAACGAACCCTGAAACATGGCGTCTGTCCCATAAATACCCTCTCACAGAATGCAACTCGGAGGACCACCTCCACCGAGTTATCTCTGGGACAGAGGAGCACTCATACACTTCAATGTGTTGCCTTTCCAACACCGACCCATGGTGACAACCACACCCACAGGCACAGTGTGAAATTACATGCAACTCAGTCAAGTTGGAACAGAGGCAAATCTGACTATGTATGAACGGATAACCCACTAAATTTACCTATAAGCAGTAGATTTAAAATCTACCAGCGCTACACATATTATAATAATAATAATGGGGCTGCTGCAGTCATAGGTAATGCAGCGCACCAAAACAGATGGCATGTGCTTTGACATCTACTGTCATGTCCAATTTAACACAAAATTGGCCCAGGGAAAATAATAAAATGAAGGCCCCTTATGCTAAAACTTTACACGCACATGAATTTTAATGGCATCCCAGTCTTAGTCCGTAGGGTTCAATATTGATTTGGCCCACCCTTTGCAGCTATAACAGCTTCAACTCTTCTGGGAAGGCTGCCCACAAGGTTTAGGAGTATGTCTATGGGAATGTTTGAGCATTATTCCAGAAGTGCATGTGTGAGGTCAGGCAATGATGTTGGATGAGAAGGCCTGGCTCGCAGTCTCCGCTGTAATTCATCCCAAAGGTGTTCTATTGGGTTAAGGTCAGGACTCTGTGCAGGTCAGTCAAGTTCCTGCACCCCAAGCTCACTCATCCATGTTTTTATGGACCTTATTTGTGCACTGGTGCACAGTCATGTTGTAATATGAAGGGGCCATCCCCAAACTGTTGCCACAAATTTGAGACCATGAAATTGTCCAAAATGAATGTATATTGTTGAAGGGTTCATTGTTCATTCTTATAGTCCTGTTCTTCTTCCTGGCCACTATTATGCGCAATTCTTGGCTGTCAAAATGGCAGCCGGGAGTTGCTATGTATTACACAGCAGGAGTGGCTGTAGAAGTGCAGCCGATCCTCGTCTGGACGTATCATTAAGTATTACAATATATTGTTTAAGACCCCTTTCACACTGAGACGCTTTACAGGCACTACAGCGCTAAAAATAGCGCCTGCATTACGCCTGTAAAGAACCGCTCCTGTCTCTCCAGTGTGAAAGTCCGAGTGCATTTACACTGGAGCGTTTGCAGGACGTTAAAAAAACTCCTGCAAGCAGCATCTTTTGAGTGGTGTATACACCGCTCCTGCCCACTGAAATCAGTGGGGCAGCGCGGCTATACCACTGGCATAGCTCTGCTGCAGCAGCGCTTTGCTGTGGTTTTAATCCTTTCTCGGCCGCTAGCGGGGGTAAAAGCATCCTGCTAGCGGCCGAATAGCGCCACAAAATTGATGCACCCACCTCCCCAGTGTGAAAGGGGCCTTAGTGTATTTACTATGTGTTGGAAGGCAACATGGTTTAATATCATATTTCTGAAGTTTCTTTCTGGTTGATACAACCAGGTGACTTAAGTTAAAAGTTGACCCAGCAGGGTGTCGATTCATGCCCCTAGCAAGGATGCTGAACAAAAGCTTGGCTCCTGACCAACTGGTGTGATAAGATTGAAATTCTTGATTAGCACTCTGCAAGCAAGCTTCAAAGAGGGCCATGGCTGCCAGGATGATTGATGAAGGTGGGCTACAGAAGATCAAAGAACCAACAGTCAATGAAGATGACCAGGGTCACATAGCGATGATACATGGATGAATGCTGCCTCTAGAGGCCAATATAGCAGGACGGACAGAAATACTTTGATTGGTCAAAAACCTAAATGGGCTGGCAATGGGGCTGGGTCTGGACTATGTATGATTGAAGTTTAAAAGTGCACACAAAAGGGAAATCGGTGCTTTTACGCTCTTGGCTTGCTTGCCTGACAGCTCTCGTGCCACATGGCTCTCTCTCTTGCCATTTTGAGACTAGCTGATGAAACAATATCTAGAGGACAGCCTTTACGTTAAGTATCTTTGATGTTCTTTTGTTATATGCTCTGTAATATTTTCCTTTAGTGTTTTTATGAGTTAGCATTTCTTGTTTTCCTGGGAAATAAATAAGACGTTGTTTCACCAAGCAGTGTATTTGTTTTCATAACTAACCTTATATCATTGTACTATCAACAGTAACATTATCAGAGTTTTAATAGACTAGCTAACTATAGGAATAGACAATTTAATACGTATATGGAATAAATAGAGGGAATCCATATCTACCCGGGCAATATTTATTTTAAATATTCATTTCACTATGGCATTCATATGTAGATAAAATATACAAGTATTTTTTAGCAAGCAGGTTGCTCTGGGGTCACACAATTAGGCACGCTCCCGAGCCACGGCTCTGTGTGTCTATTCACACACGGAGCCGTGGCTCAGCCCTGCCCCCTCCATCTCCTGATTGGCTCACTGGCTGTAATTGCCAGTGGCTCCTGCTACTGCCAAAAGCCAATCAGGAGTGCGAGTCCCCAGAGAAGCAAGGCTCTCATGGACATCGCTGGATCGAGAAGGGGCTCAGGTAAGTATTAGGGGGGATGCTGCACACAAAAGGTTTTTCACCTCCATGCATAGAATGCATGAAAGTAAAAAACCTTGTGCCTTTATAACCACTTTAATCCTTAGTTAACCCTAACCAGACAAATTATTTCCTTCCTCCTCTTAGCTATTTTTCTGCCGATTATTTTTTTATTTCTAATTTTTTAACCATTAAAGGGTTTTCTGAAAAAAATTAAAGGTGAGCTAACACTAAAAACTCGCACTGCACGGACATCACATGTGATCGGCATCGTAGTGTGGGTGCGAATCACATGCGATGTCTGACATCGCTACAGTGTGAACCCGGGCTCAGTGTTTTTCCTGTGGCTGCAAGGCGATGTGGTTCTCATGCTGGCCATACACTACACCAAAAATCGTCTGAACCCATTTTCGAAAAACGGACATTTGGCCATGAAAGCAAACGATAGTGCCATCATGTAATGACCTATAAATCGTTCAGTGGACATAGATTAATCCATTTTTTGTTTGTTTTTTTACATATGCCTAGTGCAAACAGTTCAGACGGGAAACACATTAACCTTTCAATTTATCGTTCGTTCGGCAGAAAATTTCCAAACTTGTCCTTTGTTTTTTCGGCTCAAAAACATCCCGGCGATCATCGATTTTGTGCCCATTAACTGGCTGAAAAACCAACAAACTGGCCAAATGACCGAATTTTGGCCGATTTTTCGTATAGTGTACGGCCAGCATCAGTCTCATACAGTGAAGCAATTCTGATGTTTGTTCACCTTTCCTCTCCCCTTGTCCATTTACATAACACCTAATGAATGAATTATACAGAACCAAAAATGATCTGAACATTTTACACCCCCAAGACAAGAGGCAACATGGATATATAGATATCTGTGGCTAGGCTTCCGCTTCCATATTAGCAATGCACTAAAATATAAAGCCACATCAACACTAGTTGCCCTGAACATGTCCATGAATAGCATAATAAAAACCTCAGTGTTATTCCTAATATGTGAAGTGAACATATACACAGATGAGCCTTAACATTATGACCGAATGACGGGTAAAGTGAATAACATTGATTATCTCGTTCTGGCTAGATGAATGGGTCAAAGTATCTCCAAAACTGCAGCTCTTGTGGAATGTTCCCGATCTCAGGTGGTCAGGACCCACCAAAAGTGGTCCAAGAAAAGAAAATCAGTGATCCGGCAACAGGGTCACAGGTGACTGTAAGGGTTAATTCTGCTTAGACCTGGACAATCAGTGAGAAATTCTGTCAGAGCTCTGGAAGCATTCAATGCACAGGACAAAATAGCCGTTTCAATGAATGCTTAGTTTTAATGGCAGGTGAGTTAATAGCAGTTGCAGGCACCATCCCGGTACCGTTGTTTACAGCGGGCGATCGGCTATCCAGATATAACAACCGATGCGGCTAAAAGCCGCTCGGCTGTTATACTGGAGCAGCAGGAGGGGACATCCCCCCCTCCCGCCGCTCTTACCAGGCCTCCCATGCGATCAGGAGGCCCGGTGTCCAATCGGCTGCCTTCGGCGGCTGGGGGTGGGCTGGAACGAAGCGTCACTTCCCATTTACTCGGCTGCCAATGGCGCCGGTTTTAAAAAAATATACAGTATTCAGAATCGCCATTTTCGGCGATCTGAATACTTTGAAGTGCAAAGGAGGGATCGGGGTTTTTTTAGACCCCCGATCCCTCCATAAAGAGTACCTGTCACCACCTATTACTGTCACAAGGGATGTTTACATTCCTTGTGACAGCAATAAAAGTAAAAAAATATATATTTTTTTTTAAACACAATTTATAAGTATAAAAATAAATAAAATAAATAAAAAAAAAATTTTTTTTTAAAGTGCCCCCGTCCCCGCGAGCTCGCGCAGCGAAGAAAACGCATACGAAAGTCGTGCCTGCATATGTAAACGGTGTTCAAATCACACATGTGAGATATCGCCGCGATCGTCAGAGCAAGAGAAATAATTCTAGCCCTAGACCTCCTCTGTAACTCTAACCTGGTAACCGTAAAAAATTTTTAAAGCGTTGCCTATGGAAATTCATAGGTACCGTAGTTGTCGCCATTGCTCGAGTGCGTGCAATTAAAAAGGGTGACATGTTTGGTATCTACTTACTCGGCGTAACATCATCTTTCACATTATACAAAAAAATTGGGGTAACTTTACTGTTTGGATTTTTTAAAATTTATGAAAGTGTCCCTTTTCCAAAAATTTGCGTTTAAAACACCGCTGCACAAATACCGTGTGATATAAAATATTGCAACAATCTCCATTTTATTCTCTAGATTCTCTGCTAAAAATATATATATAATATCTGGGAACTCTAAGTAATTTTCTAGCAAAAAATACGGATTTTAACTTGTAAACACTAAATTTCAAAAATAGGCTTAGTCATGAAAGGGTTATACAGGATATGGACAAAGAATATTGCGCAACTTAAAGAGAAAGGAGGGAGGGAGGAAGGACAAAGTTCATCACATAACATTTCAGACATAATTTAAACTATTTAATGCTGACGTTTTGACTTTGTCTGAAGACATCATTTCAAAACCAGTTCTTACTAGACCTTATCTATCCTGTGGTCATTGTGACAAATAAGACCCTAAAATAAAGATATTTATCTGTCAGCTATTTTAAAGTTTTAGTCATGTTATCTCTTTCTCACCCTTCAGCTACTAACTCATTAATGCATGTGAGAAGCAAAGGCTTATCTGTGTAGTCTGATTCAATAGAAGAGCTACTGTAGCTCAAATTGCTGACAAAGTTCATGCTGGTTCTGACAGAAAGGTATCAGTGTATTGCAGCTGGACCATGGTGCAATAGAAGAAGGTGTCTTTGAGGTGTTGACTTGGCCTCCATATTCTCCAGAACCCAATCAAGCATCTGTGGGATGTGCTGGCAAAAAAAGTCTGTTCCTTGGAGGCCCCACCTTGCAACTTACAGGACTTAAAGGATCTGCTATTGATGGCTTGGTGCCAGATGCCACAGCATACCTTCAGTGGTCAAGTGGAGTCCATGCCTCGATGGGCCATGGCTATGACCTACTCAATATTAGGTGGGTGGTCATAATGTTATGGCCAATTGGTGTGAGACACTGAATAAATAAATTGCATCATGGCTGAGGATAGAACTGCAATTTATTAAACAAGCTTTGCACACCCAAGGCCCATTCTAGAGATGATCCCAGGCGGGTTGAGGCATTGCGGACTGCTAATCATAGGGCATTCCCACCCTGCAGCTGTGCATATACACATATGGGGTGGTGAATGCCTGGGTTGCCTATGATTGGCAGTTTGCATATTGTAGGCAAGAAAATATGTGTTTGTGTGTGGTGGGGAGTCAGGGAGCAAAACTCAAATTTGTAGGCCTGGGATACCATCTCCTGAACCCAAGAGTCAGTGATGCAAGTTGTTCAAGGGTCCTTCCACAATAAAAAGTGGGGGCTCATCTGCATGCCTAGAAATGCTTGTGTGCAGATTTGGCAGACTTTGAGTGCCAGACTAAGCAGGTAGAATCCGGCTTGGAGGATCTCGATGGGGAAGTTAAAAACCAAAGGAAACGTTTCTTAAAGTGGAGTTCCACCCAAAAATGGAACTTCCACTTTTTGGATTCCTCCCCCCCTCCGGTGTCACATTTGGCATCTTTCAGGGGGTGGAGGGAGCAGATAGCTGTCTAATACAGGCATTTGCTCCCACTTCCTGGCATAGATCACCGCGGCGCTTGCGGTGACCTATGCCACTTCCGGCGCCTCTCCCGTCCTCCCCCGCTGTATTCTGGGAGACACACAGGTCCCAGAAAACAGCAGGGACCTGAGAGGACGCGCAGCACGGCTTGCGCACCTGCAGTATGAAACCAGGAAGTGAAGCCGCACAGCTTCACTTTCTTATTCCCTTACCAAGGATGGCAGTGGCAGCAGCCGAGAGCCGAAGGATGGATCTGCTTCGGCTGCCGACATCGCGGGCTCCCTGGACAGGTAGGTGTCCATATATTAAAAGTCAGCAGCTGCAGTATTTGTAGCTGCTGGCTTTTAATATTTTTTTTTCAGCGGACCACCGCTTTAACAGTTAGGCTGCATATACACTTCAGTGTCTTGAATCAAGGGTGGATTTGCCACGAATCTGCCCGCGATTTGAAAGCGCCGATGTGTGAATGACAAATTGTGGGACTCACATTTGAGATGCGATTCATTTGAATTTAAAACCACGGTGCAGGTCTGCAGCGATTATCGATCGGCAACCATGTTGCTTACAAGTAGCTCCTGAACTTTTTTTGGGTGACATGGTTGCTGCAATTGCAGTGCGATTTATCACGTGACAATCGCGGCAGACCCGCACTGTGATTTGAGGTATTATTCAAATGAATGGTATCTCAAATGCGAGTTCTGTGATTTCTCCTTTACACATCGGCGCTTTCAAATCGCGGGCAGATTCTCAGAATATCTGCCTGCGATTCAAAACGCTGAAGTGTGAATGCAGCCTCAGAGGGGGACAACTAAAGTTGGCTATTAGGCAGGTTCAGCAGGGATCAGCTGAATTTCGCTCTATCTAATGTAAGATTTTTGCTGGTCATGAACTGTTTCATATAACATTGATTACATTATATTATACATTATAGATTACAATATAGACGATGTCTAAGAGGATGAAACGCGTCGGGTAGGACCCCACTGCCGCCATACTTTCTACAGCGCTGTTTTTAAGAGTTCCATGTGAGTGTATCTCTTTTTAATAAATTTTGAATTTGTTTACGGAATCACACTATGTGGCTTTTTTCCTTCTTATTACATCATATGGCCATCTGTTTTCCATCGTTATCCTGAGGGACCCATCAGTGTCTGGTCGGTTCTCTGACTTCCACTTTTATCAACATCCTGGAACATCCATTATCATCCACCACCCAAGCCTGATTTGACCCAGTCGGGCGTATGCCCCCTTGGGTCCACGCCATCTGGTAAGCCTCCTCAAAGTTGGTGGTGGTGTGTCTTCTCTGTGTTCATCTCAGATGTCACTCATTTGCTTTGTTCTTCACATGAAGTCACTGATATTTTTGAATCTTATATACGGAGGACTTTTTTATTTGTTTTTTGACATCTCTGTCATTTGTTGGACATTTTGTTGAACTTTTAGCGCTACACATAATTTTTATTTTTCGGTACATGTGTATATCTCATTGGTTGTGTTAGCTGCTCATTGTTATCCTCTTTTCTTGGCCGTACAGAATTTCCTTGATATCTCATATATTTATGCATTATACATTTATATGGTACTTCAATATTCTACTAGTGCCTCTATTTGATTGTCAATATAATTTTATGTAAAATAGTTTTTATTGTATTTTGTTGTCCTAATTAGTAGGGTGATTTGTAGTGTTTCTTTTTTATTTGTAATATTTGTTTTTGGCCACAAGATGGTGTTATAGCGATAATTTTTTTGTAACAAAATGGAGTTGATTACAGGGCCTGATGTCCTTTATTGAAGGCGTCTGTGACCTATGCGGTAGTTGTAAGCAGCAGGCAGAATTTATACAACTTGTGTGGTGTACACCTTCTAGCCTGTCCACTGATGTCATTTCCGACAAAACGCGTAGGTCGTGGCTACGACTTGACATCATCATGCCTGAAGGCTGGCTGGCTTCCAGCGTTGAGCGCAACCTGTAATTAAAAAAAAAATAAAGACACAGTTTTTACATACTTCACTATGGATCTGTACTGCTCTTACTTTTTGTTGGCGATACCCAGAGGTGAAGGTGGTCCATATCAGGGATACAGCTTGCACTAGGAGGCCATAGGATGACCAGCAAGCTTAAGCGTTTTTTACCATTTATAATCGAATGGTTCACACTGTCTGATAAGAGGCTCCCTTTAATGGTGGTGCACAGTGCTGGAAACAGGTGTGTGAATATACATCAGGTAAACACATGAACTGTTGCCTTTTAATACACCACTTAACTGGTGGAACCGTTATGATTTGAGGTTGCACTTGCACTTTAATTTAGTACTTTTCATGTTCTAAGCATTTCTTTGCAATTTATTTCTATATGAATAGTCCGTGTATGTATTCATTTTTAATTAAAAAAATTGTTATAACATTTCAGGAGAATTTAGCAATAATTGAAATAACTTTATTACTGACACAATTGCGTATCACAATTTCAGTGTGGTGTTATTTTTTTATACTTGAAATAAGTATGTAGATTATACACAGCATCCCAACTTTATGGGAATTGGGGCTGTAGTTCTCATGCAAAGGCCCAAGCCTAGTATAGGTCCTTCCCACTGAAGGCCAACTTCGAGTTAGTAGTGATCCTGACAGCTATACTGTAAATACGATGTGCACACTCCCTGATCTAAATAGTGAAGTCCTGTGAGAACCGGTGTTCTGCCGAGAAAGTTCCGCTCAGCGGATAAGGACCCCACTCTACTGCGCAGGCGCTGCGCCTGCGCAGTAGGATTTGGCGGGCATAGCCAAAGCGGAATAGCTGAAAATCAGCTGTACACGGCGCCTGTAAGAGGGCCGCTCGCCACGCTTCGGGCACGGCCTCGCTTCGCTCTTTTAGATTCCCCCTCTAGGTCCACTTGGATGGTGGGGAAGGAACCTGGACCCAGGGCGCAGGCACCGTGTACAGCTGATTGAAGAGTTTGAGCTTCAGCTATCTCCGGCGGCTGACAGTAGTTCGTATGGCGCTGCGCCTGCGCAGTACAGGGGGGGAACTTATTCGCAGAGGGAACTTTCTCGGCAAGACACCGGAACACAGCCAACTGCAGGCCTGATGCAGGGGGGACACCAGTAATAAAAACTGAGAACTTGCACTGCTTAGCTAACTGAAGAGCTGTCCAGAATTTCCATATACAACACAAATTCATCAGTAGTTGTAGATGACTCCAGAAACTTCCATAAATTCACAGCAGGGTAGAATCAGGAAAGCTTGTGCTTTTTGACTGACTCAAGAAACTTCCAGAAATTTAACTTAAGCCTAGTAGACGCTATAAGAAAATCAGACGAACAATTGTCTGCCTTTCCTCAATCTTTCACAGAAGGTCGAAACCAAGGATGGTACTTGTCACGGAACGTCCCACACTTCGCTTGAGTGCTTCCGTCATATACCACTTCCTCCCAGTCTGTATACAGATATTCCAACCTCTCTGAGCACAAAACAAGGCAACACTTTCTTGTTGCTAACATGAACTCTCTTTATTCAGAACCAGAATACAGTCTTATATACAGGAGAAAATATTACTCTAACAATACAAACGTAACCTAATTAGCCTAATTAACATGAGCTAATTAACTAATCCTTTATACAGCCTAGGTGATTGAGACATGACCTTTTGCCCAGACTGAGTTAATTATCACAGGACATTTTCTCACAATAGCAGCAGCTCCAATAGGAGTCGTCCCGTCTCCTACATTGTATAGAGGACAATGTCATCAGCTCATTCAATTAACATAAACACAGGTAGTTGGAGTTGATGACACCAGCATCTCCTCACAGGATGTGTCCCAACAGTATAATTCAGTCTTATCATTCTAATATGGCATATAAAGTTCCTAGAGTCTGTGTGTTTTGGGAGGACATGGAGCTGAATCCAAAGTAACACCAACCCCAGGGTCGCCAGAGCACCATTCCCCCAAATGCTAGGGCCCATAATCGGTGGGCAAGAGGCTTGCGTTCAGTCCCCTCCAATAGCCTCTGTCCCGGGTGAGTCTGTCACAGTACTAATTGTACGAAAATTTTCATATGCCAAAGTTTTTTTTTTAATGTTATTTATGGTTAGCGATTATGCTCAGTCTTTCCTATCTGATTTTTCTTGTAAGAAAATGATGCGAAAACAGTACACATTAACCAATTAAGGACCAGGCCTAATTTTTTCAAACTTGTGGTTTACAAGTTAAAATCTGTTTTTTTTTTTTTTTTTTGCTAGAAAATTACTTAGAACCTCCAAACATTATATATATTTTTTTCAGACACCCTAGAGAATGAAATAGTGGTCATTGTAATAGTTTATGTCACACTGTATTTGCGCAGCAGTCTTACAAATGCAATTTTTTTGGAACAAATACTTTTTTAATTGAAAAATAAGAAAACAGTAGTTAGACCAATTTTTTTTATACTGTGGGAAAAAAAAATGTTACGTCGAGTAAATTGATACCCAACATGCGCCCGCTCGTGGAATGGCGACAGATTTTGACCCTTAAAAAAATCTCCATAGGAGACGTTTAAAAATTTCTACAGGTTACCAGTTTTGAGATACAGAGGAGGGCTTTTGCTAGAATGATTGCTCTCGCTCTAACGATCACGGCAATACCTCACATCTGTGGTTTGAACACCATTTACACAACTTATGTATGCATTTGCTTCTGCGCGCGAGCACAGCAGGACAAGGCGCTTTACATTTTTTTTTTCTTATTTATTTTTTACACTGTCCCTTTACAAAGCATTTTTTTGGAAACATCCCTCGTAATAGAAAAAAAAAAAGCATGACAGGACCTTTTTAATGTGAGATCTGGGGTCCAAAAGATCTCACATTTAGACTTAAATGCAATAAAAAAAAAAAAAAAATTATATATATATATATATATATATATATATATATATATATATATATATATATATATATATATATATTTTATTGCATTTATTTTTTAAAATTTTTTTCCCCTTTAAAGCCATTGGGCGGAAGTGACGTTTGACCTCGCTTCCGTCATCCAATGTTATGGAGCCGAGTGGGGGCCATCTTTCTCTCACTAAGCTCCAGGCCTCTCAGGGGAAGGGATTAGATCGTCTCCACCGCTAAAGGCGGCTCTGGTAAACGGCAGGGGGGGCACCTCTCTCGCCGCAGATAAAAGTGGTCCTGCGGTGAATCCACCGCTGAAACCACCTTTAGCTTAAAGAAGACCGCCAGCGTTTTCTGAAAATTCCCGGGGTTATGACAGCTATCAGACTGACACATCGCATCAACGATCGCCGCAGCCCCATGGTGCACGCAGCGGCTTGATATCCTGGCGACGACATATGTCGTCCGGTCAGGATATCGCAACCACTTTGCCGACGTCATATTGCCATATGGCGGGCGGCAAGTGGTTCAATGAAGGACGTGGCACACCACTGCTAACATTATCAGTACATGATAGCATATTTATTAATTCATAAATATACAGGTTATCATCATGGAAAAATTTGGCTATAAATAGTAATGTTATGAACTGATTTGTTTGTCTATATATAGGTATATATTCTAAATCAACATGTCACGTTAAAAAAAATAAAAAGTCATCATGATTACAGAAAACTATATAATATAAAGCGAATGATTGTGGTATAACTGCATCCAAAAACCTCAACGCGTTTCATGGAGCTCACTCCACTTATTCAGGAGCATTTGCAGGGTGTGCATCTGTACAAAATGCATAAATACCAATGTAGTCTAGTGGTTTACCAATGAGGGGAGAAGGGGGGAGAGAAAAAGGGAAAACATCAAAACAATAAATCCCTCCCTGGGTTACTCACAAATCAGCTCTAGGTTCAACGTGTGGTACTATGGGCTGAGAGTTACTGAGGGTGTCTGTCCCCAGGACATGTGGTGGTGTAGCCTGCAAGACCCAACAACATGGACAAACTTCTAGGGGAATATACATCCCCCATATCGTGATCAATAATGATGCAAAGTAGCAACTCCAAGGGGTTTCTGTGGGAAAAAAATTGAATAAACATAAATATATAGTAAATGTTGCCATTAGCATCAAATAACAGACCTAAAACTGATAGTTGGACCAGGAAAAACAAAGAACAAGTCTAGGTTAAAAAGGAATACAATTGGGTGTTGACCCAAAAAGAAAGGAAAGTGGGACAGAAAAGTATTGAATCCCTAGTGAAATTCCCACACGCACTATATGAAAATCCTGCCTCACTGAATTTTTCTTAAAGCGTGTACCTTTTATCCAGCAAGAGTCTACCAGTACTTATTAGCCAACTAAAGAAACTCCCAGGATTTAATTTATCTGGCATCAATCTATCAGCAGCTGTTGATAGCAGAAAAATGTTCCAACTGAACAGAGAACAGCTTAAAGTGGAAGTCCACCCTAACACTTAAATTCTCCCCTACAATCATTAATGTGAGTGAAGCTCAGCCTTAAGCCCCAAAATGAAAAAATCCCAGTTTTTCTACCTTTATTTTGCAGAATCCAGTGCCATCACATGACTTCAATTCTACTTCCTTCTAAGACTAAAAGCAGCTAGTGGGTGTGTTTACTGAAAGCTAGTGACATCACTTCCTGGGAGGGACACTGTTTCTGTGTAGCCAATAGGCATATACAGGATGGGAGGAGCTGATCATAGGTTCCCGCCCAGTGTGTGCAGTGCACATATACAGTATAGCTGTGCACAGAAGGGAGCTGGACTAGTGGACACAAAGTTGCATGACAAGTCACAGCCCATTGATTTCAATGGCACCTGTTCCCATCTATGCGACTTTAAAAAGGTACCATCAATGCTTTGTTCCAGAGAGTGTAAAGTTGGAGCAAAGCTGCACTCAGTCACATCAAAGTCGCACTCTAAATCATGCAACATTGTGGTCGCAATAGTGGAAACGTAGACTTAAGCCCCCTACACACTATTAAATTTTCTGCAGATTTTTGTCTTCAAAACCATATAATATGAGGTCAAACCTTAAGAGTTTCAAACTGTATGCAGTCAGGCAGGCCCTTGCACTACATGGTTTTGTTAAATCTGAAGACAAAAATCTGCAGAAAATCTAATAGAATCACCATTGAGTGACATTGGTGAAACCAGTCAGGGACCAGCACTGCTGGAGCTGAGGGACTCTCCTAGCTGCCGGGGGAAGAACTCCTCCAGTAAGAGTAGGGGGGCAGCGAAGGGAAAGGAAAGACAGATTCTGGTGGTAGGGGACTCAATTCTTAGGACAGAGAGTGCAATCTGTAACAAAGACCTGAAGTGCCAAACAGTATGTTGTCTGCCGGGCGCTCGGGTTTGGCACATCACGGATGTTGTGGACAGATTACTGGGAGGGGCTGGGGAAGACCCAGCTGTCATGGTGCACGTTGGCACCAATGACAAAGTCAGAGGCAGATGGAGTGTCCTAAAGAACGATTTTAGGGACTTAGGAGCTAAATTAAGGAAAAGGACCTCCAAGGTAGTATTCCTGAGAATACTACCTTGGAGGTCCTTTTCCTCAATTTAGCTCCTAAGTCCCACACCAGAAAGGCAGAGGGAGATTAAGGAAGTAAACAAGTGGCTGAAGAGCTGGTGTAGTAAGGAGGGGTTTGGGTTCCTGGAGGACTGGGCCGACTTCTTAGTCGATAACCGGTACTATAGAAGGGACGGACTGCACCTAAATGAGGAGGGTGCAGATCTGCTGGGAATGAAGATGGCCAAAAAGTTAGAGGGGTTTTTAAACTAGGCGATGGGGGGGGAGGGTGCAGAGGTAGAGATAGTCAGCGCTGAAGATATTCCAGAGGGTAGTATTGGGGGCATTAGTGGTAGGTTGACCAAAGCACAAAAACACAAGGTAAGTATAGTAGCAAGTCTTAGTTGCAATCTCGAAACACCCAATACGAGGACAATATGCGACCGGTCTAAACTATGTGGCATGTTCACCAATGCCAGGAGCATGGCAGACAAGATGGGTGAACTAGAGATACTGTTGTACGAGGAGAATTTGGATTTTGTGGGAATTTCAGAGACTTGGTTCAACAGCTCTCATGATTGGCTGGCAAACATTCAAGGGTATACCCTTTACCGCAAGGATAGAGAGGGTAAAAAAGGGGGAGGGGTATGCCTATATATGAAGAATAATGTACAAGTGAATGTGAGAGATGACATCACTGAGGGAGCTAGGGAGGAGGTGGAATCCTTATTGGTAGTGCTCCAAAGGGATGAAGCTAAGGGGAAAATAATACTGGGAGTAAGCTATAGGCCCCCTAACCTGAGGGAGGAAGTGGAGACAGATCTCCTATCACAATTTGGATTAGCAGCAAGGATGGGAAGTGTTATCATAATGGGGGATTTTAATTATCCAGACATAGACTGGGCGGAGGGAACCACGCATTCATTTAAGGCTCGCCAGTTCCTTAATGTCTTGCAGGACAATTTTATGGGTCAGATTGTAGACACACCAACTAGAAATAAAACATTACTGGATCTGATTACCAACAATACAGACCTGATCATGGATGTAGAAATACAGGGCAATTTAGGCAACAGCGATCACAGGTCAATTAGTTTCAGTATAAATCACACAATTAGGAAACATAAAGGGAATACAAAGACACTGAATTTCAAAAGAGCCAACTTCCCTAAACTACAAACCTTGCTAAAAGGCATTAATTGGGATAAAATATTAGGAACAAAGAACACGGAGGAGAGATGGGTTTGCTTTAAGAGCATATTAAATAATGGCATTAGCCAATGCATCCCATTGGGTAATAAATTTAAAAGAGCGAACAAAAGTGCTGGATGGCTTAACTCCAATGTAAAAATGCATATAAATGCAAAGGAGAAGGCGTTCAAAAAATACAAGGTTGAGGGATCATCAGCATTCAGACTTTACAAAGAATGCAACAAGAAATGTAAGCGTGCAATTAGGACGGCTAAGGTAGAACATGAAAGACACATAGCGGAAGAGAGCAAAAAAAATCTCAAGAAATTCTTTAAGTATGTAAACAGTAAAAAAAAGGGAGGACAGACAATATTGGCCCCATAAAGAATGAGGAAGGACATCTGGTTACAAAAGATGGGGAGATGGCTAAGGTATTGAATTTATTCTTCTCCTCAGTCTTCACGACTGAATCGGGGGGCTTCAGTGACCAAAACTGCAGTGTTTATCCTCATGACACAACACAGGAAGCACCTCCATGGTTAACAGAGGACAGAATTAAAATTAGACTTGAGAAACTTAACATTAATAAATCACCGGGACCAGATGGCTTGCATCCGAGGGTACTTAGGGAACTCAGTCAAGTGATTGCCAGATCGTTGTTCCTAATTTTTACAGACCGTCTACTGACTGGAATGGTACCAGCTGATTGGAAAAAAGCCAATGTAGCACCAATATTTAAAAAGGGCCCAAAATACATCCCTGGGAATTACAGACCAGTTAGCCTAACATCAATAGTATGTAAACTCTTGGAGGGGATGATAAGGGACTATATACAAGATTTTAGTAATGAGAACTGTATCAATAGCAGTAATCAGAATGGATTCATGAAGAATCGTTCTTGCCAAACCAATCTACTAACCTTCTATAAGGAGGTGAGTTGCCATCTAGATAAGGGAAGGCCCGTAGACGTGGTGTATCTGGATTTTGCAAAAGCATTTGACACAGGTCCCCATAAACGTTGACTGTACAAAATAAGGTCCGTTGGCATGGACCATAGGGTGAGTATATGGATTGAAAACTGGCTACAAGGGCGAGTTCAGAGGGTGGTGATAAATGGGGAGTACTCGGAAAGGTCAGGGGTGGGAAGTGGGGTTCCCCAGGGTTCTGTGCTGGGACCAATCCTATTTAACCACTTCGTGCCCAGGCCAATTCTGACATTTCTGTCCTACATGTAAAATTCATCATTTTTTTTGCTAGAAAATTACATAGAACCCCCAAACATTATATATATTTTTTTAGCAAAGACCCTAGAGAATATGAGGGTCATTGCAATTTTTTTATCTCGTGCGGTATTTGCGCAGCAATTTTTCGAACTCGTTTTTTTGGAAAGAAAAAACAGTTTCATGCTTAAAAAAAAAAAAAAAAAACATTAAAGTTAGCCCAATTTTTTTGCATATTATGAAAGATGAAGTTATGCCGAGTAAATAGATACCTAACATGTCACACTGCAAAATTGCACACTCGTGGAATGGCGCCAAACTTTGGTACTTAAAAATCCCCATAGGCGACGCTTTAAAATTTTTTACTGGTTACATGTTTCGAGTTACAGAGGAGGTCTAGGGCTAGAATTATTTCTCTCGCTCTAACGTTCGCGGCGATACCTCACGTGTGGTTTGAACACTGGTTTAATGTGGGCGGGACTTACGTATGCGTTCGCTTCTGCGTGCGAGCACACGGGGACAGGGACGCTTTAATTTTTTTTTTTTTATTGTTAATTTGACTTTTATTTTTTGAGTTTGACATTTAAAAAAAAAAAATAATGTTGATTACTTTTATTCCTATTACAAGGAATGGAAACATCCCTTGTAATAGGAATATGGCACGATCGGTAATTTTTACAGTGAGATATGGGGTCAATAAGACCCCACATCTCACCTCTAGGCTGAGAAGCCTAAAATTTAAAAAAACAAACGATCACCGCTTCCCAGCCGAAGCGGCGCCGTTTTTTTTTAATGCAGAGGCCGGGCGTGACGTCATAACATCGCGCCCGGCCTCCGAACAATCATAGAGACTCCGGCGACCATCTGGTCCGCCGTAAATCTCTATGATCACCATCCGGAGCTGGCGGATCCTGTGTGCGGTGGGAGGGGGGGGGGTGTCCCCTCCCACCGCCCGTAAGAACGATCAAGCGGCGGAACAGCCGCTATGATCATTCTTATGGTGTAGGGAATCGCCGGCGGAAAAAGCCGACATCTGAATGATGTCTGTAGCTACAGGCATCATTCAGATATAGCCCCTCAAAGTCGAGGACTTCCCAGCACGCCCTACGGGCGCAAAGTGGTTAATTTGTTCATAAACGACCTGTAGGGTGGGATAAACAGTTCAATCTCTGTATTTGCAGACGATACTAAAGTAAGCAGGGCAATAACTTCTCCACAGGATGTGGAAACCTTGCAAAAAGATCTGAACAAATTAATGGGGTGGGCAACTACATGGCAAATGAGGTTGAATGTAGAAAAATGTTAAATAATGCATTTGGGTGGCAAAAATATGAAAGCAATCTATACACTGGGGGGAGAACCTCTGGGGGAATCTAGGATGGAAAAGGACCTGGGGTTCCTAGTAGATGATAGGCTCAGCAATGGCATGCAATGACAAACTGCTGCTAATAAAGCAAACAGAATATTGGCATGCATTAAAAAGGGGATCAACTCTAGAGATAAAACGATAATTCTCCCAATCTACAAGACCGGCCGCACCTGTCCACTTCTGGGCACCAGTCCTCAGGAAGGCTGTACTGGAAATGGAGCGAGTACAAAGAAGGGCAACAAAGCTAATAAAGGGTCTGGAGGATCTTAGTTATGAGGAAAGGTTGCGAGCACTGAACTTATTCTCTCTGGAGAGGAGACGCTTGAGAGGGGATAGGATTTCAATATACAAATAACGTACTGGTGACCCTACAATAGAAATAAAACTTTTTCGCAGAAGAGAGTTTGACAAGACTCGTGGCCACTCATTAAAATTAGAAGAAAAGAGGTTTAACCTTAAACTACGTAGAGGGTTCTTTACTGCAAGAGCGACAAGGATGTGGAAGTCCCTTCCAAAGGCGGTGGTCTCAGCGGGGAGCATCGATAGCTTCAAGAAACTATTAGATATGCATCTGAATGACGGCAACATACAGGGACAATGTAATACTGACACATAATCACACATAGGTTGGACTTGTGTCTTTCTTCAACCTCACCTACTATGCAACTATGTAATAGTGTATATGGGGCTTAAGGCTCAGTTTCCACAAGTATGAATTGTCACGTGACTTTGGGCACAAGTCACAGCCCATTGATTTAAATGGCACCAGTTCCCATCTATGCGACTTTGGAAATCAGCAACTTTGAAAAGGTACCTGCAATGCTTTGATCCAGAGAGTGTAAAGTTGGATCAAAGTTGCACTCTAGCGTTAGGCTACGTTTCCACTAGTGCGACTCCAAAGCTGTGTGATTTAGAGTGCGACTTTGAGTGCAGCTTTGATCCAACTTTACACTCTGCATCAAAATAGTGCAGGCACCTTTTCAAAGTTGCTGATTTTCAAAAGGCACATAGATGGGAGCGTTTGCCTTTGAAATCAATAAGCTGTGACTTGTTATGGACACAGTCACATTACAAGTTGCACTAGTGGAAATGGAGCCTTAAACTCTTTACTCACATGTAGCTCCCTCAACTGGGCATGTGCCACACCATGCACACAGTGCCCATCACAGTGCCATGCAGAAACAACCACGTGGTTGTACACTATAGAAAATATGCAACATGTTGCATTGTAATCTTACAGTTTCTAACAAACACAACATACTTCCAAAGTCTGCCCCCCTCCTCTCTCTGGAGAAACTGCTGGCCAAAACGAGGCTATGAAGACAGGAGGAGATCTGTGAAGGAGAGGGATGGGGGCAGGTCTAGGCATGTCTGTCTAAAAAGGATAGAAGGGATGGGGGTGGGGCTGGGCAAGACAGGAGTGGTAAGAATGAACAGTAGGCATGCCTGTGTAGAAGAGAAGGACAACGTTTTCTGGAAGTGAGAGGCCCCCCCATGCAGAATTCAGAAATAAGGAAGTAAGGTTGTCCCTGAAGAACAGTAAGAAGCTGATTGCCAAGCTTAGAAAGTCTAAACAAAGCTAGACAGTCAGTTATACAGAAAATGATTAATGTCAAAGATAAAGATATTTTGCATATAATAGAATTTTTTTTTATTTTTGACTGGACTTCCACTTAAAAAACACATCCATCCTCCTCAATAAACTAGCAAAAAACTGAGGCATGACAGTAGGCGGGTTTAACGTTGTTGCCAGTGTTCATTTCTCCTGTAGGTGGCAGTATAACCTGACATTTCAAGAATTCTTGTGCCTTAATGGATGATGAAAGCAAAAAAAGGCAATCGCACCAGTGATAAAAACTACACAACTTTTAATGATTATTGGAGAAAACCTCTCCAAACATTTTTATTAACTTATATTTGCATTTCACAAAAAATACAGATTTAATTTTTTTGTTAAAAGAAAAAACACCTGCACAGAACAAAAATGATAAAAAATAATTATAAAGCCATCACAGTGTGTTTAGGTCAAAAACATTTTCAAGACAAAACTAAGCAAGATAAAAACAAAAAATACAATATATTTGCTTGCACAGTGGCCTGTAATGCATTTCAGAGCCACAGGCCATGTATACAAGACACTCCAGCAGGGAAGCAGTTAACACTCAACTACAAGGCCACACTGACCCAGGGGGTTTAAAGTCAACCATTTGTTTTTCTTGGTATGGAGTTTGCAGTAAAGAGAACTGCAAAAAAAAAAAAAAAAATTGTTTTTAATACCATTTACATAAAAAAAAAAAAAAATCTATAAAGGAGTACCCATTTTCTTACACACTGACTGATTAGAGAAAACTGGAGCAAATAACGGAAAAGACTAGTCCTCAGTGACCAATCGGGTACTTGCTTCCTTTCTCTAGGCTGCACCAAGTATAGAAAAGAGAAATTGATAGGTTGCTGTGTATATCTATGCTTTTCTCTGCACCATTAATTTCTAGGAATTTCAGCACTATAGTAAACTTAATGTACTCAGAACTTCTTAGAAAGGCTCTACTAAGAATAACACTAGGCAAAACACCAAAGTGTTTAACTGCATTTTGGATTGAAAAAAAAAAAGAGAGAACATGTGAAGGCAGATTCCAGGGCTGTCTTCATCATCCGTGCTGCAATATTAAAGGACCCATTCACTATTGTATGCTTGAATGCTTGCACATTGCATTAGTGCAACCTATTCACTAACTGGGCTCTCAACACATTAAAACACCTTCACCTTTTTGACATTCACATGTGCGTGTTGTGGTGCACCATAGTGTGGGTGCTTTTTTAGATTACCATAGCTGTGCATTGGGAAGCCAATCAAAATGAATGGCAAGGCACACCATATATTCAATACTCAAAAAAAAAAAAATTAAAAAAAAAAGTAGAATTTAGCACTCTTAAACCAAATGCATAGGTGTAAAATCCAGCCTAATATGGCCCATGGCATATCAGGTGTCCTAATACTTACTATACATGTGCTTGTTTTAGGTTTGTCACCACCAAGTAGTGAAAGGAGAGCAATGAGGACAGCTCTGGAGCAAGCACCTCCTAACACGTCAGCAGTGGTAGCTGATGACTTTTCTATCACAACAGAACTAAACTCCCAGCTCCACCTTCCATCATTGTGGCAATTACATCCGCCGCCAGCCAGTCATCTTTTCCATAGGCTACCTCCAGGTGCTGGGTTTTCAGCCTCTCGATTGGCCAGTGGAGGCTGACATCATCCCGAAGATGCGCACGAGAGTCAGTCATTGTTGCACAGCCAGAGTGTGCATGCATACACAACTCAAGTATGCAATCAATAGACTGCAAGCAGACAGTAAGTGTATGCTCGCACAGAAGAGAAATAACATGTCTTCTGCAGTAAAGTACTGCCCGCACAGTTTTTTTAAAGTTAGGTTTAGTTCTGCTTTAAACTAAAGGAAACTAAATGGAGAGAATTCTCTTCACTTCCTGTCTCGTTGCCAAAACAGGAAGTTACAGGAAACTGCTCCAAGGTTAGGGAATCCCTGGTTGTCACCAGAACTAGTGTCTCTACCGGAATATCTCCCCTCTGTTCTGGCGACAGCCCAAAATTTGGGATTTTCGGTAATTTCAGACAATTAGGGAGGGTGAATCTCCCTAAATGGGACACAGATTGCAACAAAAAACTGACAAGTGTTCTAATCCCTCTTCACTCTGACCAAAATCTAAAAACAGTTTTGCCTTTAGTTATACTTTAAGGGCCCATGTCAACGGCATAAGTTTGAAAAGCTTCTTAGATTATTCAAAATTTAACAAGAGCATTTAACCCGCAGATGACCTCCCCTTGACCTGCTTCAAGTGGGTTGGCATTCTTATAGACTTGCATGGGTATGCAAAAGTCATCTGATGCAAGCAAAAGCCATCAACACATTACCTTACAATGGTGCAGCATTGAGCCAAATCCAGTTCAGTTACCTGGCCCAGCTCAGGTCTCCAATGCTCCATCACTACCACAAAGTCTTCTGTTAGATGGGGAGCAAGCTCAGAGAAGGGAGGCTTGAAGTGTGTCTGTCAGCTTGGCTTGAAGCAAATAATAGCCAGCATGAGAACCCCACACCTCCAATCTTCATCTCAGGTAATGTGACCACGCCTCAAAACGCACCTTGCAGGAGAAGGAGGTTAAAGACTGCCCCCCTATACAGGATTATGGATTATCCTGAAAGTAGCCAGACTACAGCTTTCTGCTTGGAGTGAACACTGCATGCGGTGTTTTTAAACCTTATATGGCACATTTTCCCCGCTGGACGAGTCTTTGGAGTAAGGTCCAAATGCAAGGTAACAATGTACCAACCTGCACATTGCTACAGATAGAACTTGTTTAATAGTTTTCAATGACCCCTTTTCTAAAAGCACCAGCTAAGTCCTTGGCCTGTTTCTGGAAACAATCCGAACCATCCATCAATTCTATGTACAGTCACTTTGGAGCAGCATGAGCCTTGCTCACCCTGCAAGGTACAGAACAAAGTATAAACAGCACATTGGTGGAAGTAAACCTTAAAGGGTAAGTTCGCCTTTACAGAAAATCTGTAAGGTGAACTTACACTGGACCCCCCTCCCTATCCCCCCAGGTCCCACTGTACTAAAGTCCTGCAATGTCCCGCTGTCAGACACAGGGATGCAGCTTTATCGGTCAGGGGATTTGAAATCCCCACGGCTTAATCTCCTATCCATACCTTTCAGCGTGTACAGTTGGGAAGCATTCTAATTGGTCAGCACCGTCACATGGATGGCACTGACCAATCAGACTCCATCTAGCCCAGTGTTTCACAACTCCTGTCCTCAAGACCCACTAACAGGCCAGGTTTTATGTATTACCTTGGGGAGATTCAGACTAGAATACTGCAATCACTGAGCAGCAAATGATATCACCTGTGATGTATTTCAGTTGTCTTGCAAAACTGGCCTGTTAGTGGGTCCCGAGGACAGGAGTTGAGAACCACTGATCTAGCCCATTCTGTCAGCGCTGGAGAAGAGAGAAATCCAGGAGGATTTCAAATCCCCAGACCGGTGCAGCGTCGTCCCAGTGCCTGACAGCAGGGGATCACATGACTCCGGTACAGCGGGACCCTAGGGAGATGGGGAGGGGGTCCAGTGTAAAGTTCACCTTGCAGATTTTCTATAAAGGTGAACTTGCACTTTAACAGGGAATTCTTTCCCCAAGAGGGCAAAACCTCAAGAGAACAGGAAAAAAAAGTCCAAAAAACTATGAATCCTGTACAAATAGTGATTAGAAGACATATTTTTTTTTTTTTCAATTAGTCTGCTTCTCTTTTCAGGGCCAATTCACACCAGTGCGTTGATCTGCGTTGTAGCGCAGCTGTAAAACAGAGATCAACAGAAGGACATCTGAAAAACAATCATTTCCAATGTGCCCTATTTACACCATAACACCACGCATGCATGTCAACGGACATTAAAAAGTATGTCAAAAGAACATTAAAACTGATGTCAGCACACGTTAAAAGATAGATGAAAACGTACATGCATTTTCAATACATTTTAGCGCAAGTCAGTGTGAATTGGCCCTAAATCATACACATAAATTTTAACCACTTTCAATGAACTTTTGATTTCAAAGATGGCTGAAAGTATCAAGACAACCTCATGCCAATAGTGCTGATTTTTAGGAAAGCTATTTCTGGTAAGGTGCCTTGACTCATTGGGGAAAACTGATAAAAAAAGTGTTTGAGGCAAAACTATCACAACTGGAGTGCAGCCAATCAGCTTTTAAATGTTCATTTTCTAAGCTGTGTGGGAAAAAAAGAGAAATAGAAGCAGATTGTTTGCTATGGGCAATGGCACCAGCATAGATAGAACTGGTCTCAGATGTTTTTTATTAAATTCCTCCCATTAGGTCAATGTAGCTATTGGAAGCTCATTGGAATTATTACAAACACCTAGTGCTTGGCCAGCATCAGCCCAATCAAAAGTGAACTTCAACATATAAAACAACAAAATCATCCACTGAGTAAATTCAGCAACAAAATGTTCTGCACCCAAGAGATCACCCAATTTATAATATCTTGGGTCTGGCCCTTTGGACTATATGAACGATAGCATCTGTGGAGCATCCCATGAGTGTACTTTAATAGAGAAAACCTCCATCAAAGCCTGTGCTTTTCCCATGCAGGTTTCTTAAATGTTCCCCCATACTAATGTTTCCTTTGCTCTTCTGTTAAGCCACATGAGTGAGGAGAAGAGCCCTGTGTAAGGTCTGAATTGCTCCGGTAGGTGCTTGCACATGACTAGGGACAATCACTCTGTCCCATGTGCCAATGCTCTGGTGTCTACGCTTAAACAAGCGGAGGACATCATGGTCCAAAAGTGACAGTGGGCCTTTTGATTTGCCACTCAGGCCCAAGCACAGTCATATATGGATGGAAAGTGCTCTAGTGGTGCTGGAGCATAGTTTGGCAAGTATTACTGCCTTTGTGCTATCTGCAGAGATTATTACTTTGCTCAGAACAGGTAAAGTGACAGTATCTCTTTAATGAGGAGAGCACCTAGTCATAAACGGGAAATATTTGGTTTTTCACTCAAAATACTTGAAGATTTAGTTTGGTAAAAGAAATACTTTATCCCCCCTGCATTTATTTTTTTTAATCAGCAGCACTTGTTTTCTACATGGCAAAACTGTACAAATTCAACAAGAAGGAGGCTCACAAAAACAAAATGGTTTCCAGTAACCATTCTGCATGTAACATTATATAGGAAATGGTCTACCAAAGTACAGAAAAGTACACAGTAATATTGGTGAATGTGGAGACATATTCTGATGTACTGAAAAGTTGCATAAATCCGGATGGCCAGAAGGAGTTTCTTTTCATAATAAAAACACTGGTCTGAAATCCAAAAGATGGAAAGGTGCATCTTGTAAAAGGGAGCTCAGGAACTAGCCTTCTCTTGTCATCTTCAAGTTTCTATTTTCCTAGAAACAGTAATGTAAAATGTTGAGAAACACAATTACAGCCAAAACAGGTATACAGGAACAGTTTTACCATACTCCGTGAACCACCCACCCCTGCCAAGCTATACAACTGTACATTGTGTGAACTCTGATTACATATGTTTGTTTCTTTTTACCTCCATGCAAGTTTTCCTGTTATAGTTGTCTTAAGGCTTCACTGGAGCTCAAAATTAGTTATGAACACTTGATTTTTTTCAGAAATAACGCAATCTTCATTGCACAACATTTGATGGAATTTTTGGTTGCGGCTATACCATGCTAATAGAACAGTGTTTTTCAAAATAACCAAGGCACTGCAACAAAGAAAGGTATTTTGTAGAAAACACAATGATCAAAATTAGAGAACAGCAATGACTGTAGCACGGAGAAAGAATACAACGAAAATTTCTAAAGGTTACAACAGTCAACAATTAGTAGGAAGTGTGGTGGTGGTGGTGGTGGTGGTGGTGGTGGTGGTGGTGGTGGTGGTGGGGGGGTCTTGCTTTGAATTACTTCAGCACATCTGTGGCCACAGGACATCTCTAGTCTCTCATTCTGCTCTGGTGTGATTTTTTTGTTCCACTCTTCTTCCAGTTTCTTCCACAGTTCGTGACTGTAGTGGGCTTCTTGGCCATAACTGTCACCGAGGATTTTCCAGAGGTTTTCTATTGGGTTTAGATCAGGACTCTGGGCTGGCCATTTCATTATTTCAATGTTTTCAGCTTCAAGAAACTGCTTTACCCGTTTTGCTGTGTGACAGGGGGCATTGTCGTGCATGAAAATTGCTGGCTGATCGGGCGATCATCGCAGGGAAGGAACTGCATGTTGTCGAAGAAGGTTCTGATAAACATTTGCATCCACTCTGCCATGTAGCTGTATAAGAGGCCCAACTCCTGCTGCAGAAAACATCCCCCAAACCATGACGCTTCCCCCCTCCACCGTTCACCGACTTTACACTTTGGGTTCAGCCTTTCCACAGTTTGACGACAAACATAATATTTTCCATCGGACCCAAATAAATTAAACTTGCTTTCATCACTCAAAGTGAGCTTTGGACCAGTTCTCTTCTGTCCACACAACATGCTCCTCAGAAAAGGTTAGTCTAGCCTTTTGATTCTTTCTGCTAATGAGAGGTTTGGTCACTGCAGAGTGGGCTTTCAAACCAAATTTCCTTAAATGGCGAGACATTATGACGAGACAGATCTTTACTCTGTTCAGCACTGAACTGGCGAGCAATTGCAGCTGCAGTGTTGAACCGATCCGCATTATCCTGTCCTCACTTGCATTTGTCTTTTGTGGACTACCAGCCTTCTTGGGGGACTTGAATGAGTTTGTGACGTTGTAAAGATGCAATATTCTACAAACCACAGATTTAGAATGACAAACTTCTCTTGCTATGGCTGAAAGGATCATCCCTTTGGGCTTCATCTGGACAAACCTGCTGCTGGAAGGTTTCAGTCATTTTAAAACAGCTCTGGAACGTTAGGCTGCCAGTGAAATAGGGTTTGTCAGATAATTAAAGAAATTAGCACAAGGTGCAAGAGTAACACCAATAACTGGGAGGTAGCTGAAAGTGTTCTCTAATTTTGATTAATGTTCTTTTTCAAATATCACCAAAGTTTTTTTATTCTATGCTTCAAAATAAATGTAACTCAAGAAATATGCTTAACAAAACTGCTCTTTTACTCCCGTTTTGATAATTTCAGATAGGACTAAGCAGTGACCTTGAAATTTAGGAAACGGAAGGTTGTGCTCCAATTTTGAGCTCCAGTGCAGTAACATTAAAAAAAAAAAAGAGACGGGACTATGGAAGAAAAACTTGACGTACAAGAGGTAACAGAGTACCAAAGGAATAGATCAGTCAGAAGTTCAAATGAAATGACTTTTTTTTTTCAAGGGCTACATAAATCTCCCTTTCAGGGCTTTTCAACAGAACCATGTTGTCTGCAGCTGCTATTCTAGGGTATAGGGCAGTTGTGTGCATAATAACAGTTTGCAGGTAGGCACAGCAAGAATCAGTAGCTGCTGTTTTAGCTGAACTATGACTAGAGTGTCCATGACAGCCTTGTCTCAGAGGAAATAGGCTGCATGATGTAACCAGAAGACTGGTGACATCTAGTAAAAATACCATCTACCAGAAATACAGCAAGCATTGCAGCAGAAATTGCATTTTTAAAATTTTTTAAATGATCTGTTAACGTTTTTTCCCTGGAATTCTACTATAACCACTTCCCGCCCGGCCTATAGCAGAATGACGGCCGGGAAGTGGTTCAGTTATCCTGACTGGGCGTCATATGACATCCAGCAGGATAACTGCCAGCGTGCATCGCAGTGATCGTTGTCAGTCTGACACACCGCAACTCCGATCTAGGTAAAGAGTCTGACGGAGACTCTTTACCACGTGATCAGCCGCGTCCAATGACGGCTGATCACGATGTAAACAGAGCTGTTTATCGGCTTTTCCTCACTCGATTGAGTAGAGGCCGATTGGTTGCTCTCCTGTCGGGAGGAAGACCCCCCTCGGATGCCCGCGCCCAGGACCACCAGGATGCCGCCAGGGATGGCCACCACACAGGACCACCAGGTATGTCAATCGGTGTCAATGAAAAATGCCTGCCAGTGCCACATTTCAGGCCTATCAGTGCCACCCATAAGTACCCATCAGTGCCTTATCAGTGAAGTAGAAAACTTGCTTATTTACAAAATTTTATAACAAACAAATTTTTCTAAATTTTCGGTCTTTTTTTTTATTCGTTATGCAAAAATTAAAAAAAACAGCACAGGTAATCAAATACCACAAAAAGAAAGCTCTATTTGTGGGAACAAAATGTTAAAAATTTAGTTGGGTACAGTGTAGCATGACTGCGCAATTGTCATTTAAAAAGTGACATCACTGAAACTTGAAAATTGGCCTGGGCAGGAAGGTGCCAAAGTGTCTGGTATTGAAGTGGTTAAATTGTGGCGATTCTAAAGCCTAAACATTTTTTTTTTATCTTAATGCATTCTTTGCATTAAGGTAAAAAAACTTTTAGGCATCAATTGTGGCCAGCTTGCAAATTACATGCAAAAAAATGTGCAATTATTTTTATTTTTTTGTAAAGATGAACGTATCCTTTAAGTGTTGAGAAGTTTGTTTTGTTTAATTTCCTTTACAATCACTTTTAGTGAACTACAACTTATTCTCTTCTGCAAACATGTAAACAGGTATAAAAAAAAATAAATAAAAGAAGACGGAAGGACCTCTTGAAAAAGCCAGCAATGCCACAAATGTTAGAATCGTCTCTTGGCCACGACCATTTACCCCCAGAATAGCACTTAAATAAACTATTGTGAATTTACTTTGCAGGTTTAGGGTTTACAAGATAAGTGACTTAATTGCCTGACTAGCGCTTGTTGTATAGGCTTTGCGATATGACATTTAAGTCCAGCGTTTACTACAAAGCTACTGCTACTTGATTCAGCACTTATTATTATTATTGTGGCCTGACAGCACTCTATTATACTGCTATTACAGAAGCAAGCATCCGTGGAAGGAGTAGTCGTACACAACGAAGATGAGACTCAGAAGCGGGTCCCACCAGCTGATGAACTGACTGTAGCACAAACGGTTTTCCAACATAGGATTGTGGAGAAGCTTGGTCAACGCTCCAGCCTCACACTGAAACTTGATGCTTTTTGATAAAACCCTGAGTGTATAAACTAAACTTCATGCTGGAATTAAACATTACTACAAAAAGTAGCTACCCATTTACAAACATGAAGGAAAGTGGAAAGTTATGTAGGGCTTTGGGGAAATGTGGGACTCTTTTAGTCTGTTTTATTATGTATTATAAAATAATATTTTTACGAAAAATATGGCTTTTAGTGAATAACATGTAATCACAGAGTATATTCTATGGTGAGTAAAGAAGTGAAGTAATAGGACCCATCCATCTTACCTCTGGTGGAGGTGGTTTGATAGTGACAGGCTGCGATGTCCGTCGGGGCGGGGAAGGTTTTGGCTGCACTTGCTGTTGTACGACAGGGTTATAATACGTCACTCCTCCATACACCTGTGACTGTGCCTAACACAAGAAAACAAAAAAAACAACACCTTAACATAATCAGATCCCACTAAATATCATTACCTCATCTTTCACCTTTCTGAAACTACCTCTCCAAACTTTAGAGAAAGTTGATGTAAAAGCCTTTTTCTATCCACACTAATACAGTAACAAGATCTGAAAACTCTAGAACAGAGACACACTCTGTTCACTGCCAACTGCATCTTCAGGTTTCTTAAAATGTTAACCTATATAATACAAAAAAGGGACATTAGTCATTGACACTGTTGAACATAAATTGACTTTAGAAAAAAACTGATTTAAAACCCAAATATATCTGAAACTTTTTCTGCATGGAGCAGGGAAGGGCTAAAAGCTCTACCAAGTTTAAAGTGTTACTAAACCCAGGACCCTGCATTCACTACATCTGGTCTCCCACAGTACAGAACATGGAAATGCAATCATTTTAGTAAATATACCTTTTCGCATCAGCAGTATAGCATTCTTGTGATTTCTATCAGTGCCTGGTTAAAGCTTGTAGGAGGAGATTTCATACTCCCCTGATCTGAGGCTGCAGGACCCCTGACCCTCTGACTTGACGGGGCGGATTGGAAACTCTCTAGCAATAGAGACGGGGGTTTAGGGAATCAGAGAAGCCAGGATCAAACAGCCTTTTTACACAATGCAGAGAATTAACCCCTTAGGTTCCACAGTGCGTATAACAAGAATGCTTTACTGCATATACAGACTGATTTTTACAGTTGTGGGTTTAGCAACACTTTAACTTCTTTATGTGTCCCTGTTGGTGAGATTTCCCCTCATTATCGGGGCTAATACACATGACCTGGAATGGATGTGAGGGGAAAGCCCAAAACCTGGCAGAGGTTATAATCCCCATTAACCTACAGTATTTTAACCTATTGGGGAAGATTCCCTTCACTTCCTGTTCTGCAAAAACAAAAAAAGGAAGAGGGAAGAGATTTCCTCAAATTGAGGAAATCACCCTTTTAGACAATCACCTAAAAAGTACCCACTGGAAGACCTCCCCTTAAATCCTGTTCTGGTGACAGCTGTGAATGTTTGGATCTTCCATCACTTTTTGCGCTTTTGACCATGTCCACTGGCTAGAAATCTACACTTACCAGCAGGGATGGATTGGTAACTTTAGTGTTAGTTCAGCAGAAACTGACAAAATATCTAACCTCAGAACACGGTCTACCTACTTGCCTGAAGACATAAAGAGTTGTATATAAAACCCTGAAAATAATCTTTTAGTTCTTTTGGATTGCTAAATATACAATTGAAAGCATTGTTACATCTGTTTGGTCCTTTAAAAAAAAAAAAAAAAAGAAAGAAAAAAAAAACCCACACAGGTCAGAAATCTGATCAGCTGATGTACTTTGTGTTGCACAGCTATTAGTTATGTCAACAGCTAATATAATGTTCCGCACATTCTGTGTTATGAAGAGGTGGTGGTGTTTGAAGTCCTGTCTTATGGTGGGGAATTTAATTCTCCATAGATGCAGTAGTATGAGTGAGCGTTGTCACTCTAAAAACAGAAGTGTGTTACTGGCAGGATCACCAAAAAAATAAAAAAAATCATAAAAAGAAATGCAAGTCGCATCTAAGGACTTATAAGGCTGCAACATTTTTACGCTTTAACCATTTCTACAAACAATTTCCAGTGATAAACACATTCTCACCTGTGTATTGGGGTAGAGATGAGGTGGTGGTGGTGGGGGTAATGCACCTGGGGGATAAGGGTAGGCTGGGTTGCCAAAATTAATGACTCCAGGGGGAGCAGTGAAGTATGGTGGGGGCAGCAACTGCTGTGGGGGAGGCTGGCCTGGAGGAATGGAGACTGGTGCAGGATAAAGGCTTGGGGTAGTCATGGGGGCGGGAGACTGGTGCGGGTGTAAACCTGAAATGAAAAAATAAAAAAAAACATTTTTAAGTAGGCGTTTCAAAAATATATGAATTCTGACACAAGACAATTCTAAGTTGTGTATTTTTTGTCTGTGCTGGTTTCCTTTGGATATTCTGGTTTCCGCCCACAAATCAAGAATATACTCCATTCACTTATGACCAAATAGGCTTTACTGTGTATTAACTGATAGGAACTCTTGATTTAAAGCTTCTCTAGAGCAAATTCTTCCACGTGTTTCTATGTCCTATATCGAGTTCTACATAATATGACAGCGCTGTTGGGCCATAAATAGATGTACCAGACAAGCCACTTATGTTTGTCATTGCAACAGTACCTGTACCTGCACTGGGAAAAGAAAGCTGTTCAGACGAACATCATGGTCTGAATGTGATCACACATCACTTGTGCCGATTAACATTGGTAAAGTCAATTAACACAAAATGAACCAGCCACTGAGGGAACCGTATTCACAAACAGATCAATGAAGAGATTTGTAATAGCTCAACAGGGTAGTACAGAAGCTTAGTGGTTAGCACTTCTGCCTGGCAGCAATGGGGTTATCAGTTTGAATCCTGACCAAGACAATGAGGGTTATTTACAAAAGGCAAATCCACTTTGCACTTCAAGTGCAAACTACAAATGCTAAGTGCACTTGAAATTCCACTGAAAGTGCAGTCGCTGTAGCTCCGAGGGGGACATGCAAGGAAAATAAAAAACAGCATTTTAGCTTGCGTATGATTGGATAATAAAATCAGCAGAGCTTCCCCTCATTTCAGATCTACCCCTCAGATTTTCAGCGACTGCACTTCCAAGTGCACTTTTTTGTTTGCACTTGTAGTGCAAAGTAGATTTTCCTTTCGTAAAAAAACCCCAATGTCTGCTTAGATAGCTCTAAAAAGTTTGTATGTTCTCTCTGTCCTTGCGTGAAAACCTACCGGGTAATCCAGTTTACTTACACACTCCAAAAAGACATGCTGGTAAATTAATTGGTTCCTGTTACAAAACTGTTCCTAGTATGATATTCTACTGAGAACATTCAAGACTGCTGCTTTACCATCTGTCCCAACAAAAGATAAAATCGCTTTGAGTCCCTAGGTTAAAATAATAACTGATATTAGTAATTGTAAGATGCCATGGCACAGATGATGGTTGAGCCAGAAAATAATTACTGCCAAGGTACGCACCGCCATAAACAGGAAATTACTACACATCTTATACACCAAAATTCCACTGCCATTTACAGAATTTAGATATATGGCACTGAAAAGACATACAGTATATCCAGCCTTAAAGTGTTTGTGAACTCACAAGTATAAATCACTGCCAGCCCCTCCCCTGTATATGTCTTTTATAAAAACAAGGCATGTAAATACCTTTTTAGAGCTATATTCAGGCCGGTCATATGACTCATGGGCTGCTGTACAGCTCCTATACATGGCTTCTGGAGGAGGGGCCGAGATCTCCTTCTGACTTCAGCTGGGGAGGTCACATGGCTGCTCAGCCCCTCCTTCGGTAGCCCTGGAGACCAGCCACATGACTGGCCTTAAACTCACTCTTAAAGTGATTGTAAACCCATAAAAAAACAAAAAAACAAAAAAAAAAAAAAAAAACACACCCTGCAAGACAAAAGGCATAATGAGCTAGTATGCATTGCATACTAGCTCATTATGAAATGCATTATGAAATGATGGCGACATGTCTCCCAGAGTTATTTCCGGGTTTGCGGGCTCCGGCGCAGTGATTGTCCGGAGCCGCGATGGCGTCACTCATGTGCATGCGTGCAGGAGCTGCCGGTCACGGCACAGGCCCTTTAGAAACGGTTCGATCAAGCCGTTTCTTCAGTGCGCATGCGCCAATGACGTCAGCACAAGCGTATATGGTAAATATCTCCTAAACCATGCAGGTTTAGGAGATATTTACAGGCTTACCTGCAGGCTCAAGTGGTGTAACAGGGTTTACAACCACTTTAAAAAGGTTCTCTTAAATAAATCTGCAGGGGATCAAATAATTATTTTCCCCACTGTATGTCCTATTGTGAGCAAAG